>VBSM01000605.1:7200800-7254943 GCA_008086735.1 Cheirogaleus medius | reverse complement strand
ACTGTTGTATATAAATGAGCTAAATGAGACCAGCACTTGCTGCAACCTCCCCTCGGCTGAAAAGCCTTCAGGCAGAAGCCAGGTGGGGTTTTTGTTTGCCTGTTTTTTCCCTTAGTACCTTTAAAGCTCCTGCCTTTACTCATCTGCAGGGACAGAAAGCAGAACGGTGGTTGCCCAGGGCCACAGAGGCGCCTGAAGTGAGGAAGGTGGGTGGGTGTTTCTGCAGCAGCCATTGGAAATGCTCTGAATCTTACTTGCAATGGTGGTTTCACCAGTGTAGACATCTGTCAAAACTCACCACCTTTTCTGCTTTAAGTGGATGCAGTTTCTTCTCTGTAAAATATACCTCAATAAAGTTGTTACTTTTCAAACTCCAAAAAAAAGAAATACATTCTGGATGGGTCATCTAGATCCCTACTTTTCAATTGTAGTGGCAACATTGGTATCATCTGGGTGGGAACTCACAAGAATATCAAATTCTGCCCCAACCTAAGAATCTGCATTTTGACATAATACCCAGGTGACTTGTACATGCACACTTAAGATTAAGAGTCACTGATTTAGATTATCACCTATGAACATACTGACTCCCAATTTTAATGTTCAAATGGCTTCTACATTTATTCTTGTATTGCTTTCAAGTAATGCAATTTAAATTTCAGAAGCTAGTGACAAAAGGTCAAAGACAGAGCATGTATATGACAATTAAATACTTAACCTAGTGAATCTTCATGGGTTCTTTTAGTAGCGCAACTTGAGGAAAGTAGTGAGAGATTTAAGTCAGCACATGGCACCCTGTATTTAAGAAAGTAAACCTTTAAAGAATTTGGGTCATGACTTTAAGAGCTATATTCATATTGCAAACAGTGGCTTAATTTTTGCAATCGTCAGTCACATTACATTCCTGTTGTTATTGAATTTTATTGGCTATATACCAGTAGTTTCCTTTTTACTTAATTTATACATTAGGTGGGATTTTAGAGATGTTTTATTGGGGAAGAATAAAGAATTTATCTATTGTTTGATGTTTGTACATCAACTTTATAATAAAAATGATCGGTAACTATATAGTTTCCTATGGCTGATATAACAAATATCCACCAACTCGTTGCCTTACAACAAAAGAAATTTATTTTCCCACAGACATGAAGACTCAAAGTTCCAAATCACTATCACTGGACTGAAATCAAGGTGTCATCAGGGCCACACTCCCTCCAGAGGTGCTAGGGGAGAATTTGTTCTCTGCCTCTTCCAGCCTCTGGTTGCTGCCAGGGTTCCTTGGCCAGTGGCCTCACCTTCAAATCTCTCTCTATTCACCATCCTCACTTACCTTCTCCTCTGCAGGCGTCAAGTCTCCCTTTGCCTCCCTCCTGGAAGGACACCTGTGCTTGTGTCCCATCCAGGTAACCCAGGATAACCTCTGCGTCTCAAAATCCTCAATTTAATCACATCTCCAAACCACTTTTCCTCTTTTTTTTGCCATACATGGTAACATGTGTTAGTTCCAGAAAATAGGATGTAGATATCCTTGAGAATGAGGGGTTCATTTTTTAGGCTACTACAGTAATTTATAATGAAAATGATTGATCAATATGAGAGATTCACCAGAAGTTTATTTGCTCTTTTTTGGGGGATGGGCAAAGCTTGTTATTAGGGTCCATGTACTACTCAAGTTTGAGAAACTCTATTATCATGGTAATAATATTGATTGTACTTTAATTTTATGGCAAATAATGCATTTGCAAAACTTGGTACTTGTCACATTCTGTCACAGTTAATGACATAGATCAGAATGCAAGTGATATCTTGTATACGAGCAATTGTTTTAAAAGAAAGATGTGATCATATCATTCCTTCTCAGTTGGCATTTAATGCCTTTTACTACCTGGCTCTCACTGACCTTTCAGGTCTCATTATTTTTTCCTGCCCCTATCCATTTTCTTCCCTTTTTCCTTTATCTCTCTATCCGTGCAGATACCAGTGGGCAACATGCAAGTAAAAATAGTAGTGGATAATTGTCAGAAATCTACTTCTAACCAAGGTCCCCAAACCCATCAGTTACCAGGGGAGGGGTGGGACAGAGGAGGTGGCCAGGAGAAGTGGAGGTTTGGGATCAGGGTGTGGGAAGTGACACTGAACAAAGATGCAACTGACATCTTAATTCATCCAAGGCTACATTGAAACCCCGCTAGTTATTAGGTGTGGTTGATGTGCAACTGACAACTAATTTCTTAATGGTTCCAGAGGAAGAGTTGGATGCTGGGTATGTACATCTCAAAGGGGCCTCAGGGAGGGTGTATGGCTGGTAGAGGAGCTCACATTTATTTAGTTTTAAGTTTATTGATATGTTTATCTCTTCCATCTAGAAAATTATTGAATTAATTACTTGGTGAATTTTGTTAAAATAAAAGATCATATTCCTTTTGCCTTTGCATCTAGAGCCATGGAGACTAAAATGCTTTGCACAATAGAAGCTCATTAAATACATTTATTGTGAATACCTTCATTTGGGTCAGAGGCCGTTTCACACATGTAATGCTTTCTACCAGAAGGCTGGAATTTTCCTAGAAAGAAAAGCTTTAAGGAAAAAAAAATGATTTAATCTGAAAACTTACTAATTATAGATCCAGAGGCTGAGCTAAGATTTTTTTTGGCAGTAAACTGTAAAATTTTTGGCTAAGGTCAAAGACAACTATTGTAACAACTTCAGAGATGTTTCTAGGTCAGTTGTGTGGGTGTCTCTATCACATATTATCCTTGAAATTCTCCTCTCATATGTCCTGTGTTGCTTTATTCTGAGAGACTATTTTTGAACTGGAATACAACATGGTCCAAAACTAGAAATATAGAGGAAAAAAATGCTGTCTAACAATTATATGGACAATATTTTAAATGTAAAATAAATACAATGCACTTTGTCTCAGAGGACTAACTCCAGATTTCTGTTATGTACTTACTTTTGGAAACTCTTTCCAAATTGATGGTATTTCGATGTAAAATGTTCATGGTTCAATTCAATTTCTTTAGTGACAATTGAAGGTGAATCTAATCAATAGCACTGTATAGATTCTGTTGGATCTTACACAAAACAATGTGATGAATGTAGCTCCATTTATAGCTGTTGTATTGTCATATATCACAGGTTTCGATAGCAGATACAGAATGATTTGATTGTTAGTATAACTCTTCTTCCAGAATTTGAATCCATGGACACTGGATAGAAGATCACTTGATATATCTCTTCTATAGGGCCTATGACAACTGCTCAGCATGTGGGCGGGGGGAGTAACCAAATGGGAGACAGCAGAAATGTCCTTACACAGAAGGCCAGCTTGCGTTATTCGTTTCCTAGGGTTGATGTAACAAAGTACTATACATTGAGCAGATTAAAAGAGCAAAAATTTGTTTTCTTACAGCTCTTGAGGCTAGCAGTCCAAATCAAGGGGTCAGCAGGGTTGGGGCTTTTTCTGAGGGCTCTGGGTAGAATCCTTCCTTTCTTCTTTCTTGTTTCTCTCATCAGTCCTTGGCATTCCTTGGCTTGTAGACGTCTCAATCCAGTCTCTGCCTCTTTCATCCTATGGCGTCCACCTTGTGTCTCTGTGTCTTCACATGGCCATGTGATCTCTGAGTTTCTCTCTTCTTCTTGTAAGGACATCAGATGTATTTGATTAAGGCCCGTTTTATTCCAGTGTGACCTCATCTTAACCTAACTAAATGCATCTGCAATGACCCTATTTCCAAATTAGATCACATTCTGAGGTATAGGCAGTTAGGACTTCAAACATGCCTTTTTGGGGGACACAATTTAAGCCATAAGAGCTAATGATGGAGAATTCCTTTCTGGAAATTCCTCTGTTGATTTTCAGAGCAGCACTTTTCCACAAGTAATTTTTGATGTTTGCAGCCACTGAAAAATAAGAAAGGTTTACTCACAGATTATAAGAGACAAAATCACAGAACCTTAGGGCTAAAAGGGACCTCAGAAAACCTGAAGTCTGGTGATTTCCTTTACTTTTATTTAAAATGATAAAAATATAGTAACTCATGCCCATTTAAAAAATCCAATTTTTTTGAAGAATGGAATTCCCTCCTCATACCTTATTCCTGGTATTGGGAAGAAATAAATCTTAATTTCATAGTTATTCTTCCTAAAATAAGGTATGTTTACACTATAATATGTATATATGTGCATATATACATGTATGTACATATGCATGCTTGCATGTTTATATACACTCACATATACACGTGCATATATATGTGTATGTGTGTATAAACAGAGTTATACTAAATATGCTCCTGTACCATTTACCTTTTTTATTTTATAAGACTTGTAGCCCAGAGGTATAGCACATCAGTTTTCAAAATGAACTCTGTGCAGCCCTGGGCTACCCACAGGTGTTTCTGCGGATATGAAAATTTAACATTTATCTTTGCCAAACAATTAAAATATATACTGCCTGAATATCTCTTTTATCACTTTTATTTATTTTGTTTTTAATATTTAGGGGTTCATTAATACAACTTCGTTTAAAATAAAAGAGTTTTATTGCAAAAGAGGGTAGTGTAGAGAAAGATAGAAAGAATAGATTAAGAAGGAGTCATCTATTTTCTCCTTTCATTTATTGATGAGAAATGAGAAACCCAGAAAAGGGAATTAAAGAACAAACGGGAACAGTGTGTGTCCTGCTTTGCCCAGCATTGTGCACACAGGAAATAGTTTGTTCATATTTGTTGCACGCCCGAGAGCATGTTAGTGAGACCTTCTCTCTTCTTACTCTAGTTTCTTGAAGCACGGCTCACTTGACTCTTGCTACTTGTATCAGGATTCTGCAGCAGAACTCAGATTGGGGTCTTGTTGGAGGGGTGTGTGGGTAAGAGTGAGAAGGTAGCTGAGCTGATCACACATGGACATTAAACAGGGTGGACCGGGTTGGGGGGTGAAACCAGGACAGCCCAAGAGAGGAGGAGAAAGTGGAGAATGCAGAGCCTGGGGGTATAGGAGGTGGTAGAGTGCACAGGGCATGAAAACTAGCAGGGGAGGAGGCTGTTGGCCAGACATTGGAACACCCAGTGTGGAAATATGATGGAGAGAAATTCTGGGTGATGATAAGCTTTAAACTTTGTTTGTGGGTGATGATGACTGGATCAGAAAGGAGGTCAGGTCATTGTGAGTGAGCATGTGGGAGACTCCATGTGGACATTAAAGAACTTCATGATGTTGGTGGCAGCTGGGATATAGATCAACACTATCATCTGTGACTAAGCTGTCAATAACTGGAGAGCCCAGCAGGGACTTTGTGTATGACACTGGAGTGGCAAGAGGGCAGGACACTTAAAGAAACAGAAGTATTATATGATGGTGAAAGAGGAAGAGTATGGTAGCAAAATTTGGAAAAATATTTGCCTCTCTGCTTGATTCCTTGATGCTGAGCTTTGGGACATAATTCTGCAGAGGGCTGTGAGGAAGTAGTTTCTGGATGGGGCTAAGAAGAGGAAGAAATGTTTGTGAAGAGGCAGAGGCTGCAGGGAAGTGCATTCCAGGGGCTGCAATGAAAATCTTGAGTGGGGAGGAAAACTGAGCGAGGATGTCCCCAAAGGGAATGTGCCGCAAACTGCAGAGCGAGCCTTTAAGTGACTGTTCTCAAGAGACAGCTAATGAGCTTTGGAGCTTACATTAGCTTCACAGAAAAGGACGATAAGGACATGGGACAAAAGATGACAAGGACATTGGATGCAGAGTGGTTAGTTGGCCTTTAGGTTCCTGATGGAATTCCGGGATAGAGATTGGCCACTCACAGCCAGATCAGGTGCACCAGGTGTAGAAAATGAGGAGGTTGTGCTCACAGAGAGTGACTTGCCCTCAGTCAGCAGGCTGGTGCGGTGCCAGCCTGTGTGGAAACCAAGACAAATGCATGGCTCTAGGCTGTTAAGGAGCTGAATCTGTTGTGGGATTGTGGAGATAAATAAGAAGTAAAAAATGCTCCAGAAATGTGTAAGCACAATGCAGTGGGGTGTGAGAAGGGACTTCTGACTCTGCCTGGCCCTGGCCATGGACAATGTGACTCTGGTGAGCCTTGAGGGATGGACGTGGTGCAGTTAGAAGAAGAGTGGTCACAGCGTGGGAGGGGTGGGCAGGATCAAAGGCAGAAGGTAGAGGGTCCAGCACACTTAGGGTGTGAGGTTTACTGGAGGGAGAGACGGGGAAGGAACGCTGTGGCTGTACAAAGGCAGGGCCCCGAACGTCAGGCCGCAGGGCTTGGGTTACTCTTCTGGCCTTGAGTCTTTGAGAAGAAAACACATGACTCCCCTGAGGTTGTCTGGGCAGGAGTCAAATACTAAGGAGGTCCTGACACCCTGCCTAGGAGACTCTTGTGCTCTTTGGTTGGTGGGACCTATGTGGTTGCTCTGTGGCTGTCACTAAGAAACTCAACACTTCCTAACAGAGAAGAAGGGACCAACCTCGATAGAACCTATGAAACGCAATGTTATAAACAGAGTCCTACTAGCAAATGCCCAGGCTTCCGCTTGATTCATCGCAGTCAGTATGCACATATTCCATTAACAACACCAGAATATTTTCCACTTTAAGCTCACTGTTGTTAATGCATCCTCTTGTCATTCCCTGAAAATGTCAAAGCACAGAGTGTCATAAAAATGGTAGACAGGAAAGATGAGATGAACTTTTACCCATCAGGCTATTAACCTGTGTGGTTTTTTTTCTTCTCCATAGTTCTTTTCATTATCTTTAGCATGTGGAGACCCTTCCATTATGTATTATTGTAAAGTGATGTGTAGAAGATGTGGCTTTTGATGAAAAGTGCCCCCTTGATAGATAAAAGAGGATGCCAATCACCTAAGCCTGGAGCAATAAGGTGTCAAGGATCACTACAGTTCCTCCTGTCAGACCACTTTGACTGTGTTCTGTGATGGAGTGATGGGAATATAGATAAGGGAAATACACAGACAATCTGTGTGGACTGAAGGCTTTTGATCACGGATAGCACCTAGCAACTGATTCTGCACTGATCTCACAAGTAAATAATGCCAGCACTGGTATTGCTTAATAGTTTAATAAATAATCTATTAAAATAAAGAACTTTAAAAGCATTTATTGTGACCATTGACACTAAAAGAGATATGCTTGCTATAAGTGTTGTAGAAGAGAGGTATGCACTTTAAAATAACCCTGAAGAACTAGAAACATTATATCACAAAACAGAAAGATACATAAAGAGATCACTTTATGGCAATAGATTTATAATGCACTAAGTGATCTTATTTCTTACATTTGAACCACGTTCATAACTCTGAATCTTTTTGATATTTTTCCAAATATTGCAATATTTTCTTCTAGAAATGGTCTTAAAGAAACAAAATCAGTGTTGATATAATGACAGAATTTAATTTTTTCCATTTTTAGGTGTTCTATATCAATTTTTTACTCAAATTGTCTGTGGTAATAAGACAGGTTTTTAAATTCCCAATTCATTGCAAAACCATGAAAAAGAAATGAAGTACTAGAAAAATGAAAGTGAAAGGAAAGGTACAGCATACAAGTGTCAATCTTTTTATTACTGAGTTCAACAGACCTAAAATCACTCTGTCAAGCTGTTCTAAACGTTTAAGAATGCTCACACTCAATTGCAGTACCTGTCTAGTGATGGCTTTGGACCAGCGTCACAGCACTGAGAGGCAGGTGTGTAGTCACAAGCTGTAGGAGCAAGGCGGCCTCCAGCCCAGCCCTCCTGTCTGCGCAGTGCCCACCTGGGGAAGAGCAACTGCCTCCCAGCAGCGAGGCCCTCAGGAGGAGGGAGACCCACCTCCCATCCTTGCAGTGCTCACAGTCAGATGCTAAATTTCTGGTGAATTGGGTGCTTTGCTAACTCTACCTCTACATAATTTTATTGTAAGCCTCTTTTATTAAAGAATTACTTTTAAATATAAAATAATGAATTTGATGGTTTGAAAATGCTTTTTCATTTCCAAATTTCTTGTTCTACAATGATTTTTTTGGTTGAATAATTATCAACATGCATTCCAATTTGAATCCTAGATCTTTTTTTTTCTTTTTAATTTATACTTGGAAATTCTTTCATTGCCTCTTCTTTATAGATTTCTTTTGTTGTTGCTCGGTAAGAAAAATATCCCTGTATCCTTTCCCTGTACTGCTAAACTCCATTCTGTTTATTATTTCAGTGTGACAGTATGAATTCTAATACTGGTGCTAAAGGTGATAATTGTACCTCTAAGAGTAGTGTTGGTTCATTTAATAAGTGCATAGTCTATTTTCTAAAAGGTAAAGATGAACATATTAAATAGTACTAGATCCCAACTGACCTCTTACAAAATCCCACTATACAATTAAAGCTGTAAAATTGAAACGTAATTATAAATTGGTTAATATTTGAGTGAAACACCACAGTGATGTCTGTGCTCATGCAACTTTATACAACCTCAGTCTTAGTTCATATTTATTTACTCAGATTATATGGTGATGTTACAAAGACATACACTTTATTAGTGAAGAAATATGTTGCCATCTCTGCCCTCTAATTTTCTAGGCTATCACTATCGTAGGAAGAAATTATAAAACTTTGACAGCCTTTTGCTTCATGACGGTCAGTGAATTATTATCTAGCACTGTGTGCTCTCCTCGGTGCTTGCAAATTGATTTTTGGATGATTTGTTCCAGTTTTTTCAGGTAAGGAAAATAAGCTGACGCCTGTAGTTCCAGGGTCATTGCTCATTCCATTTTTAAATATAGACACTACATTCGCCCTCTTCAGGTCCTCTGGCACCTCCCCTGTGTCCTCCATGAGCTCTTAAAAATAATAGCTGGTGGCCTTATGAATATTTCAGCCAACTCCTCAAAGGGCTCTGAAGTACAAATTTGTTAGTCCCATGAATTTGAACAAATTTACTCCTTTAAAATGCTTTTTAAAGTAGAAGGGAGCAGGAAATGGCATAATTAATGGGATAAAGAGAGAAAACCATTTGATTATAGGGGCCTATGTGGTTCTGATAAAAGAATACCAACTAGGTTTTGACAGAAAGGGTCCATAAAATACCATTTCTATTTTTTGTCTTGTATAAACAGAACATTGTATTCAAATAGCAGCATGTTCACTTTGGGCCCCCTCCCAGAATGGATGCATAAAATAAACAGCTCTTGTCACTGTCACCAAGGCTTTAACTCAGATTGCAAATCCATATGGCCCATATTCTAAAAGTCCAGGACCTCCGTAAAAACTCTCAGCTCATCAGAACTAAACTGATATTTAGGTGCTAAGGAAAAGGACCATGAACTCCCTGACTATGTTTCTGGAAGAAACCAGAACATCTAGTAAGTGTTGAATGAATACTGCACGGCTCTGGAGGTCAGCTCTGCTCAGAGCTGGCCCAGGTGACGGTGCAGCCTGACCTCATCCCCTGGGAGGTACAGGCTCTTTCCCACATTTATTAGGGTGTTCTCAGATGCTCCTTCCAGAAACCAACACTGTGTCCTCACTCACGGGATTTAGTACAGAACTATTTTTAGATTTACATTAACCTCTCAGGACCTAATGAAGGGCTTGGGCTTCCATAGAGTCTGGCACATTTACATGTAATTTCAAGGTGGTTTCAACCACTACAACCATAAGAATAAGAGGTACAGGGGCCTCATATTTAGTTTTCTGTATCTGTGTCTTCTGATACTTACTCCTGGAAAATAGATGTTGAACTAGTCATCTGGCAAGCTCAGTTTATGCGTTAATTTGCTTATAAAATATTTAAGGAAAGAATATCTGTTTCCTGAAGCATATAGACATTTACATACATAAATCTGGCTACTTGGAGCAGATAAATTTGCAAGATTCTTCTTCAGTCTACAAGTCTGGGAGAAATAGAATGCATGTTGTCTAGGCTTTCAAAACCATCTGGAGTTGTGGGGGTGGGAAAACTACATTGACTGAATGAAGCTCTAAATCTCTCTGCTGAAGCCAACCTTCCTCCCGCCCGACCCCATCTCATAGCAAAAGTGATAGGAAGACTAGAGGTGCAATACACTAACTACTTTAACATTAAATACCAAACAACACTTCTACAATGCCCCTGTTGCCGAAGTAACTGGATCATAGGTAACCCATTTTTATACCTTCCTATAGAGGGACATTTTAGACATGATATTTATCAGTTATACTCGATGACATAATGACCAATGAGCAGACTAGCCATATGTTTAGTATCCTTGGACCACTGCTCTATCTTAGTCCTTTGAGAAGGTTAAAATAACGTTTTTGCCTTCGGATGTTCACTTCCTTCCATGAGAGGGATTGAAGAAGTCCATTTGGTCACACCGCGTATTTTAAGTTTCATTTGTCCCCACATGAAAAACAGATGTATTCGCCTTGTCAGGGGTAGTGGCCATTCCTGTGTTTAGTTCTGGACACTAAAATTCATTCTGGGTTAAAATTCTATATATGCATTTTTGTAAAACCTATATGTTTAGAAAATACAACTCGATAGCTTTTTTTATGAAGAGTGTAGTTGTAGCTATTGGAGAATCTTCAGACGTTTGCTGTGTGTTACCAAGGGAATTGATCTTCAGCTGAAGGAAAAAAGAAATTAAAGGGTGGTAGTGAGGATAAAAGGAGAGATGGAGAGAGAGAGAGGGGAGACTTGTTTCATCTTTTATGCAATTGCATTGAACTGAAGGTGACCTGGCAGAGCCAATAGTAAACAGCATTTTCTTATGTAATTTAATGACCCTGACATACTTCTATCAAGGTGTCTGAGGCAGTTTTCCTCTTTCATACAAATCTCATGGTAACCTTTGCTCCCCAGTGGTTTAAATCACATTCTTAAGGGATTAAACTGTTATGACAAAAGAAGAATGTTTAGATATTGTGCTTTGCAGCTCAAAATTTGTCAGATTAGAAACTGTGTTATTTTATAATCTTTAGATCAAAGAAGTTCTCCATCAAAGCTTTATGTCTACTACAATATTTTCCCAACCTTTGTTGAACCTGAATTGTTTTGGATTATCTCACATTGGGTTCACTGAGTATGCCTAGACTAATGTGAAGGGAAAAGCTTTCTTCCAAACATTTTAAACATTTCACATGTACAGGACTCGGGTGCTAAGCCCCAGGTATTAGTTTACAGAGTGGTGCAGTCTGCCTTGGCAGTCTTTTTAACTCCAGTTTTATATGAGATGCTTTTTGAGATTAGTATGACAGATAAAACCCTATAGGGCAACCGTTTATCTTCCATTAAGAACACTGCTCACTTTCTTTAACCGGCTGACCGGAGTGCTCTGTAAAGAGGCCGTTTTATAGAGTTTTTACATCTCGATGGATTAGGTATCATTACCCCGTTGGAAAAAGAACAGTTCAATTTTCTCAGAAGAATGGTTTGTCAGAGTAGAGCAGTTTGTCTTTATCCATCTCTAAATCCACCAATCATGTTTCCAAAACAGGCACAAAGCAATGATCATTCAAAGTTCAAATTGCCAATTAATTTAGAATCTGCTCCCTGAAGTCTTTTATTATTGCGCTGCCATGAATCCAGTAAGGCAAGCATGAGACCAGCGTGATGGTGTCTATTATGAATATCTTTGTATGTTAAAGGGGAAAAAAGTCAATGCAATCTCTTTTTTTTAAAGAAGACATTTAAAAATCATATTTATTGTCCAAAGAAACATTGTTAAGGAAACTAAAATTAAGATTAAGTGCTTTAAAAACTGCTTTTCTGATGTAATTAAAATGAGAATGCAAAAATGTCACATGTGAGAAATATAATTCAGTTGCATTTATTTCTGCATTTAAAATGATTTTCATTCATATACCACAAAGTATTACTATTACTCTAATATACAATGTTAAAGAGCTGAATGACTTATCATTCTATTTCAGAAAAGCAGAAGACTATAAATACGAATGCTGTTTTTTCTTTAAATCATCACCCTCATTGTAACATGCTAATAGATTTCTCAAAGGAATCTATGAGGACCAGTTTTGAAAGGATGTGCCATTTAATTCATTGTGTTACCATAGAATCATGTTCCTCACAAGACACCCACAGAAGAAATTTCTTTCTGTTTTTAGTATTAGGAATAGGTTGTGATTCTTTTTAGCAGCTGCTTTGCTTATAACATGGGACCATCATAATTTCCAACTCCTGCCCTATCTGTTCCTTCCATCTTTCCTTGCGCTGGAACACTTCAGTCTCGGTTTGTGGTCTAGTTGCAGCAAGATGTCAAGGAATTTATGCTAAACACTTTGAAATCTAACTTCACCCTAGATCCAATTTTACTTTTCAATCTTTCCTGTTATCTCTGTTATTTTCATTAAGTATATTAGTTTGCTTAATGTTGTTATATTGCATGCATCATTGTAAGCTAACATGCTCTTGAGAACAAAAAAGTGTGAGCAAAAAGAAAATTATGTTCTCATCAATAATCACGTGAAGTAAAAGGCACAAGTTGAAAATGTCAAGATTCATTGACATGAATAGAACGTGAGGTTGTATTGGTGTAGATTGCAGCCAGCAGTCTCTCTTATTTCAGCAAGAGCTGTGCATCTACTTATGCCTGACCAGAGTCCTCCAACAGGTCTGGGGACCTTGCTTAGTGTTCTCCAAAACAACCAGCTGGGCAGCAAGAAACCTTCCTATACAAAAATCTGTACCATGACAGAAGATTAAGAAGACTCTTGGTGTCAGAAAATATCCTCCTTGCCCGTGAGGATCCAGTGCCTTACTGAGAGAGGCAGACTAAATATACAAGAATAGAGTTTATTTCATCACAACTAACATTGGTGTAAATATATACATAACTAATTGTAGTTTTACAGGGGTATCTTTATAACTGTGGAAAAAGAGTTGCAGAGATGGTCGAGGAAACAGGAACTGGGGAATTCTGGCTGGAACTCTACAATGCTAACTCAGGGGTCAGGGAGTATATGAGACACACTCAATTGAAAATCTGTCATGCCTGGACAACATAGCTGGGTTCAGCACACCTGGATTTTCTTCAAGTTAGGATCACTGGAAGGTTATCCTAATTCAGTGTAGGAAAATGTTTTTTGGGTTTTGTTTTAATAAAAAATGGGGTATATGTCTAAAATTACAAATGTAGGAAAGAACCACTGACAAATTTGAAAATTAGTATACATAACACCTACTATTTATTGAAAAACACTTTTTGCTCTGTGTTATGCTATTTTATAGTCATTATCACACATAATTCTTTTTTTTATTATTTTTTATTTCAGCATATTACAGCACAACCTAGAAATGTGTAGGTTACATATATTGCTTTTGCACCACCCCAGTCAGAGCTTCAAGCGTGTCCATCCCCCAGACAGCGCGCACTGCACCCACTAGGTGTATATATACTGCCCCTCCTCCCGCTCACATCTGCCCGACACCCGATAAATGTTACTACTGTATGTGCATATACGATCAATTAGTACCAATTTTCTGGTGAGTACATGTGGTGCTTGTTTTTCCATTCTTGTGATACTTCACTTAGTAGAATGGGCTCCAGCTCCATCCAGGATAATACAAGAGGTGCTAGATCACCACTGTTTTTTGTGGCTGAGTAGTACTCCACGGTATACATATCCCACATTTTATTAATCCACTCATGTATTGATAGACACTTGGGTTGTTTCCACATCTTTGCAATTGTATCACATATAATTCTTATGAGTAGCCTGAGATGTAGCTATCACTATTTCAATTTACTGATGAAGAAACAAATACAGAGACCCACTTATATATGGTCACTATATTAGTCATGTTTCTCTAGAGAAACAGAGTCAGTGGATGTGTGTGTGTGTTTATGAGTAGATTTATTATAACATATCTGCTTATGTGATTATGGAGGCTGAGAAGGCCCACGATCTGTGTGGCAGCTGGAGATGCAGGAAAGCTGGTGGTGTAGTTCAAAGTCCTGAGAGCTGATGGAGTGGATTCCAGTCTGAGTCTAAAGGCCTGAGAACCAGGAGCACCAAGGGCAGGAGAAGATTGATGTCCCCACTCAAGTGGTCAGGCAGAGTTAATTTACTTTCCTCCTCTTTTTTGTTCTCTTCAGGCCCTCACTGGTGTGGGTGGTGCCCAGCCACGCTGGACTTTATAAAGTCCACTGATCCAAATGCTGATCTCTTTCTGAAACACCCTCACAGACACACCGGGAAGTGTTCTTTAACCAGTGGTGTGGGGATCCCTTGGCCCAGTCAAGTTGACACATAAAATTAGCTGTCACAGTCACCCAGCAAATAATGACAAAAACAACACAGGAACCCAGGTTCACTTGATTACAAAGACCATTTCTCAACCACTTAATGATGTATTCATGGACTGGTTTATGTTGACTCCCACTTAAATTATTTTGCTGCATTTTTTTAACTTTACTGAAATTTGCCTATTCTGGATATTTCACATAGATTAATTGTACAGTATGTGGTCTTCTGCGAATGGTTTCTTGTATTTAGCATAATATTTTCAAGGTTCAGCTATGGATTAGCATGATAGTACTTTATTCCTTATTATTTTCTAATAATAGCATATTGTAAGGATATATCTCATTTTACTTACTCATCCATCAATTGATGTACTTTTGGTTGCTTCCACTTTTGGATTATTATAAATAATGCTGCTATGAACATGCATACACATTTTTGTGTGGACATATGTTTTCACTTCTCCTGGGTGTATACTTAGGGTCGGAAGTGCTTGATAATGTGGTAACACTGTTTAATATTTTGATGGACTGTCAAACTGTTACCAGAGCAGCTTCACCATTTTTGATTCCCAGGAACAATGCATGAGGGTTCCAATTTATCCACATCATCACCATTAAGTGTCTTTCTGGTCGTAGACAAATAGTGCATGTGAAATAGCTACATGGTACATGCAAAGTGGTATTTTATTGTGGTTTTGATTTGCATTTCTGTAATAGCTAATGATGCTGAGCATCTTTTCATGTGCTGATTGGCCATTTGTATATCTTCTTTGGAAAAAAATATTTGTTAAATCCTTTGCCCATTTTGTCTAGGTGTATAATATTTTTGCATTTATCCTACTGGAATTTGCTGAGCTTTTTTGATGTATAGATTCATGTTTTCATCAAATTTGAGAAATTTCAAGTCATTATTTCTGTGAATATTTGTTTTGCTCCTTTCTCTCCTCTCCTTTTGTCTTTTCCTTGTGCATATGTTATGGTGCTTAATGCTGTCCCACATTTCTCTGAGGTTCTGTTCGTTTTTTAAAATTTTTTTCCCATTTAATAGATTGCATAACATTTAGCATTATGTCTTCAATTTTACTGATTCTTTCTTCTGTCAGCTCAAATCAACTATTGAACTGTTCAGTAAATTTTTAATTTTGATTATTTGTTTCTCACTTCCAGAATTGGCTTTTTGTGGGTTTTTCACATGTGGCATTTATTGCATTGAGCTATATTCCTTTTATAGCTATTTTGTTAAGAGTTTTCATCATGAACTTTGTCAAATGCTTCTTCTGCATCTATTGAGATGATTGTGTGACATTTTTTTTTTCATTTTTTAATGTTGTGTCACACTGATTGATTTGCACATGTTGTATCCCTGAGAAAAATATCACTTAGTCATGATGTGTAATCTTTTTAGTGTGCTATTGAATTCAGTTTGCCAGTATGTCATCAAGGATTTTTGCAACTATGTTTATCAGGAATAATGATGGTTTATAGTTTTCTTTTACTGTAGTATCTTTGTCTGGTTTTGTTATCAGGGTGATGCCAGACTTTATAAAAAGAGTTTGGAAGTGTTCCATCTACTATTTTTTGGAAGAAAGATTGGTATTAGCTCTTCTTTGAATATTTGGTAGAATTTACCCATGTAGCCACCAGGTCCTGGGCCTTTGTTTGTTGAGAAATTTTTTATTACTGATTCAATCTCTATTTCTTACTAGCTTGTTCAGGCTTTCTGTTTCTTCCTGATTCGATTTTGGTAGGTTGCATGTTTCTAGGAATTTATTCACTTCTAGTTTATCCAGTTTGTTGGCGTATAATTCTTCATAATATTTCCTCATGATCCTTTTATTTCTGAGGCATCCACTGTAATGTCTTTTCTTTGATTTCTGATTTTATTTATTTGAGTCTTCTCGTTCTCTCTTTTTTAAGTTAGTCTAGCTAAAGATTTATCAGTTTTATCTTTTCAAAAAAAACCCAACTAGTTTTGTTGATTTTTTTAAATCATTTTTTGGTTGTCTTTTTATTTCTGCTGTAATCTTTATTATTTCTTTTTATTGAAATAATCTTTATTTCTTATTATTATAATAATCTTTATTTCTTATAATCTTTATTTCTTATTATTGAAATAATCTTTATTATTTCAATTTGGGCAGCATGCGGTGGGGAGAAACGGAGGGTGAGGGGGTAGATGAGTCCTGGCCTTGCAAAGTCACAGCATCAACCCCCTCACCTTCCGTTTCTCCCCACCGCATGCTGCCCGAATTTCATGGAATGAGTAACCACAGTGAAAGATGGGATTTATCATTCATTCATTATTCTGGGGAGGAGGGTTAGAAAGGTTTATGCTTCTTCAAAACTGGACTTGACTTTTAAAGGAAGGAATTACTTGCTAAATTTTTCTCTTGGTCAAGAAAACTGGACTACTGCTATGTATTTTTCTTATTTATTTATTTATTTATTTTTGAGACAGAGTCTCACTCTGTTACCTGGGCTAGAGTGCCGTGGCGTCAGCCTCGCTCACAGCAACCTCAAATTCCTGGGCTCCAGCAATCCTTCTGCCTCAGCCTCCTGGGTAGCTGGGACTACAGGCATGCACCACCATGCTGGGCTAATTATTTCTATATATTTTTAGTTGTCCAGCTAATTTCTTTCTATTTTTTTAGTAGAGACGGGATCTCCCTCTTGCTCAGGCTGGTCTTGAACTCCTGAGGTCAAACAATCCTCCCGCGTCAGCCTTCCAGAGTGCTAGGATTACAGGAATGAGCCACTGCGCCTGCCCCTGCTATGTATTTCTTGATTTGCCTTAAAGGACATAAATCTAGTTTAAAATTATAAGCAAAACTTCCATTTTTCTTCAATATATTGATATCTGGACATGACCATTAGAAAAATCTGTCTGGAAATAACTGACGTAAACTGATGTTGATATGTTTCATGGGAGAAAATCCATAAATAGCAATATCTATTATTGCAACCTACTTTTTCTAAGAGATTTGTCTGTGGAAAAACCCATATAATTTTACTAACATATGTAGACAAAAGGCTTTGAATTCATATCTTTTAGTTAGAGTCCTGATTTTAAGGTAATGAGGGTGTACTTCCATGTAATTATCTGTATAATCCAAAAGGACATGAATATTTCCATCTATAGATAGTCATGTCTTTGAAATGTTTACTTATCACTAGATACCATCCTGAATGAAAATTTATAAGAAAAAATATTTAAATGATCTCAATGTTATATATAAATGTATAATTATGTGCCAAATAATGTTTTGGCCAATGATGGACCATATATACTGTAGTAGTCCCGTAAGATTATAACAGAGCTGAAAAATTCCTATTGCCTGGTGACTTTGTAGCATTATAACATCACAGTGCAACACGTTACTCATGCGTTTGTGGTGATGCTGGTGTAAACAAGCCTCCTGTGTAGCCTGTCATGTGACAGTATAGCACAATTACATACAGTACATGATACTTGATAATGATGATAAATGACTATGTTATTGGTTCCTGTATTTACTAAACTTACTTTTTATTGTTATTTTAGATGTGTACTCCTTCTACCTATTAGAAAATAAAGTTAACTGTAAAATAGCTTCAGGTACATCCTTCAGGAGGTATTCCAGAAGAAAGCATTGTTATCATAGGAGCTAGCAGCTCCATGCATGTTATTGCCCCGAAGACCTTCCAGTGGGACAAGATGCGGACGTGGAAGACAGTGACACTGATGATCCTGACTCTGTGCGGCCTAAGCTAATGTGTGTGTGCGTGTCTTAGTTTTTAACAAAAAGGTTAAAAAGTAAAAAAAAAAAAATTAAAACTAGAAAAAGCTTATAGAATAAAGATACAAAGAAAGAAAATATTTTTATACAGCTGTACAATTGTGTTTTTGTTTAAGTGTTATTACAAAAGATCAAAAAGTTAGAAAAATTATAAAGTTTATGAAGTAAAAATGTTACAGTAAACTGAGGTTAATTTATTATTGAAGAAAGAAAAATTTCTTTTATAAATGTTGGGTGGCCTAAGTGTGCAGTGTTTATACAGCCCACAGTAGTGTACGGTAGTGTCCGAGGCCTTCACACTCACTCCCCGCTCACTCCCTGACTCACCAGAGCAACTCCCAGTCCTGCAAGCTCCATTCACGGTCAGTGCCCTATACAGATATACCATTTTTTAAAGTCTTTTACATTGTATTTTTACTGTACCTTTTCTATGTTTAGACACACAAATACTTACCACTGTGCTAAAATCGCCTACAGTACAGTACAGTAATATGCTGTACCAGTTGTAGCCTAGGTGCAATAGGCTAGACCGTGCAGCCTGGGTGCGTAGTGGGCTGTACCACCTAGGTCTGAGTACACTCTATGGTGTTTGCACAGTGAATTTGCCTAAGGACACATTTGTGAGAACCTGTACTCGTCATTATAGGATGCATGACGGTATGTATATTGGATGATAGTGACAGAATGTAGATAGATAGACAATTTGGATAGCATCAAATGAGATAATATTTCCAAAAGAATTTCACACAGTGTAACACACTAAATAAATGCAAGGCATCATTACCATTACTGTCTTTAATAAAGATTCTACTTTTACTGGATCTATTTCTGCACCATTTTCAACTACTTTCTCTGTAACCCATAACACAAAAAGAAAATATTTTAATACTTCAGTACTCAAGGTGAGGTCTGTGAGCCATCAGCATTGATGATACCAGGGCACTAGTTAGAAATGCAGAATCTCAGTCTGGACCCCAGGTTGAACAGGTGCATTTTAACAATCTCTCCAGGTGAGTCTCACATTTGAGAAGCTCGGGGTTAACAGTATCAGGGCACAGCACAGGGTGGGAGGGAAGTGTGTTAGGATTCCGATGGCATTTACTTAGTGACCTGTTCCTCAGCTTTCCCCCCCTAAAAATAGATTCTAGTGTAGAATCCACATAGAATGTGTAAAGATATCCAGTTCTTCATAGATAAATGGCAGTTGGCTCTTAACCAGATGGCCAAATTGTCATTTTGTAAGCTCCTTATAGAAAGGAATGAAAATTGGAGAGAGTTGGAATTTGTTGTTTATAGACACACCAGACATCAACGATCCTTTCCCTAAGAGAATCCACTGGCCTCACACAACTTTGTTCTTCCAGCTTCTCTGGTTTCCTCAGGCCACCACTCTGCCGAGACATTTCTGTTCCTCACTGGTGACCATCAAACCAAGTGGACGAATTCCTCTGAATGGCTTTTGTTGTCAGCCACACTAAGGCCCCCAAAGATGTTCTCTGGTTTATTTCTCCCCTGTCACTACACACAGCCTGTGCTGTAGGTCAGTGCTCAGACTCTTCTGTCCTTTGCCCCAGTCTTAGTTCTCGTTCCCAAATTCCTACCTTAGAATCCATCTCACCTGCCTCTGTCTTCACACCCAGTCTTGATTCTCCACTGTTGGATAGTATGTCTTCTTCATTTGACTGCCCTGGACACTTAGTAGCTTTCTTCTGGTTTTTATGGCCTGTATTAGAGGTATATGTGTATGATCCTTAATAGGCCGTCAAGTTCTAGAGCATTTTTCCTCCCCTTTGCAATCCTTGCCATACCTGGGGCATTTACCCACCCAGAGTGACTAAGCACCACATGTACTCACCAGCAAATTGGTATTAACGGATCAACACCTAAGTGGACATATAGGAATAATATTTATCGGGTGTCGGGCGGGTGGGAGCCGGGAGGAAGGGATGGGTATATACAAACATAATGAGTGAGATGTGCAACGTTTGGGGGATGGTCATGCTTGAAGCTCTGCCTCTGGGGGGAGGAGGGCATGGGCAATATACGTAACCATAATATTTGTACCCCCATAACATGCTGAAAGAAAAAAAAAAAAGAAAGTGGATTTAGTGAATTGAATGGAAGCGGAGCTCCCAGGAGTGTAAATTTGGCTTAGGTGAGGAGAACTGACATTCTTGAATGTTTAGGCCCGTTGTCTCTGTGCCTGGGTGTTCCCGTCCCTCCTGGACACACAGTCCTGCCGTCTCTTCTCCATACACTGGCACATAAACTTTAAGAAGAGAGGACCTGAGCCCAGTTGAGTTTTTTCCCTACTCATTTCTGTGAAAGCCTGTGATGGGATGATTTCACATCTCAATTTCACATTTCGTGCCACATTTTACAACTTGATGTTCAGTGTTCTGGCTTGATCTTCACATTCAAACTATTCTCTCTCGAACAAAAACAAAATGACTCCCCATCCAGAATGTACTATGGAACATAAAGTAAGAGAATTTATTCATGTGAGCATTTTTAATCAAATTATTTCAGTAGTCTGTGAACACTGCTTACAAAAAATAAAGCTGCAAGAAAACCTGTATAAACTCTACATCATCAAAGAAATGTGTTGTATATTTTTCAGTTCAATTTAGCAAGAAACAGCAATTTACATGATCTGAATATTTCAACTAAAGAACTTCTTAGATGTAAATCAAACATTGAAATTAATATGAGAATTATTCAATTTTTATGATTTTCCCCTCTAGTTTTGTGGTAGTTTTGTATGTTTAATGGCAGCATTTTTAGGTCTAGTAATTTTTTTTGAAAATGTTAGAGCATTTATTTCATAAAACAAACCAAATTTCGTTGCTCTCATGTTACCTACAAAAGCATGCCTTGACTTGTTGGACTATAAAAATAGTAATGAGTTTGTGATTTGTCAGACAGACGAAATCCCTTGAACACAGAGAAATGAGTTAAAAGAAGCAGATATGACTTGAACCTTCTGCAGCCCTCCTCCTCCTCTGCTTTAGAAGACAGAGCAGTGTGTTCATAATCAAGGGAATTTAGGGACTTCTTGAGGCTAGCTGGAATTGGTTTTCAAAACAATGTTGGACTTTTCGTGTGAGTAGCACAAAGACAATTATTTGTCATAGCTGTTGCTGCCTTAGAGATTAATAAAATTAGAGAATTGTATTTTCAAAAATATGTAGTTTTTTACTTTCCACATTATTTTAAGCTAAAGTCAGTGTATAACTAAAGTGAAGTATGTTTTCTTTCTTTTTTTGCGAAGGTAACAGGTTTATGCATAGTAGCAACTGTTCATTTTTTAACTTTTCAAATTTTACTCTTAGACTAACCCACACCTCTTGATGTAAAGGCTTAAGACCTGGCTAGTTTATTTAGGTCTCTGAGGTTGACTGGCATCTTCCCAGTCACCTGCCCCACTAACAAAATTTTATTTTGCATCCACATTCTTAAAGAATCTTCAGATTTGCAGAATTTTGGTTGAAACTGGGTTTGTCCTAGACAAATTAACAAATTCTGAGAGAACTGATAATTTTCTAATTCATGCATTTACCCACTTATCAAGGATGAATGCCATAACTTTCAGATTTTAGTTCAAGGCTTCATTTTAGAAATTGGTTATTGACTCAGATTGTGATGGGTAATGTTTGCCATCCTATATTTTATTAAAAAATTTTCATTGCATGTGAATTACTCATTCTCCAGTTATAATCCTGCAGAATGTTTGCCACCATTATCATGTGGGGGATTTTCTCTAACATAATAATACTTATCTATTTTCTTGGGCTTTTTGGGTTGCTAGTCAGTGTGTTTACTGAAAAGCTCTATATGGCCTTTGTATATACTTAGGGTAGGGAATTATAACATCACTTTGATGATTATAATCTTGTTTTAATGTTGACAGATGATATATATCTAATATATATTTATATTATGTCTTATAAGTACAGATATACACATCTGGATTTATGTCTTTATTTGTTTTATGCCTTTTAAAAATTATAGATATTTAGTGAAATATTTAATCAGACCTCTTTGAATGAATATATAATGCCATATTGGAAAGGGTGACAACTACAGTCTATATAAACAATAGTTATATTTTTTTGTATTTAGAACCAAAGAGAGAAAATTCAAAAAGGAATGAGTGACCAAGTTTGCTAGCAACAGAGTTATTTATTTATTTAAAAAACAAACAGAACATATGTTTATTTAATCAAAAGCCTTGAACTATGCCAGAATTTAAAGAATAAGACATAAAAAAATCATCAATCTCAGTTATATGATAGTGCTTCATTAGCAGTATGTATAATCCTAATTTAATACCATGAGAATACATGAAATGTGCATGTTGAGTCCATATATACTTCCCTGTTAATGTAATTAGGATAATATGGTATTTAACCAACTCTCCCAAAGTGATGCACATAAACATAGAACTATAATTCACTGATCATTTGACTCTTTAAAAGTTCTTTGTTATAACATCTTTTTGTTTATATCTTGGATCCAGACATTTGTGTAAAGCGCAAAAGCATTATATTCAGCATTTCACCCAGCAGCTTCAAAATGTTCATTACCTGGTATTACTTAGAAACCATTATAAGGTGTTGTTTAGATAAGGTGACTCTGCTATCTGCAAAATTGACCTTACATTGGAGCTGATTTGATTAAATAGCTTTAGGTTGTAGTCAATAAATAATCTTGGTGCTAAGGAAACTATCTAAGGCCAGGCTTGGATGAAGGGCTGTACAAACTAAGACATCAGCACCTTGCTCTTTCTTTGTTTCCCCGCACCCACATCCTCACTGTTTGTTTAAGAGAGGACTCATCTTCTGCATCTATAATAATAATCAACAACAAACAAACAACAACCAAAACCTATTTGCTTTCATTTACAAGTATTCTCTGGTTGGTTTTAGATATTAATGCAAATAAAACAGTGCCCTAGTCAGTGAAATTGAAACAAAAATGTGCATCAGGATTGGGGGGAGGGAGAATGTTGCTGAAACACAGACTTTTGGGCCCCACCTTCAGAGTTTCTGACTCAGTAGATATGGCTGCGACCTGGGACTAGAATTTCTAACAACGTCCAGGTGGTGGTAATGCTGCTGATCCTTTGAGAACCACTTGGTTTAGCTATTGTTTCTGGGTTCTGCCTGCAAACAGTTTTGTATAATGTTTTCAAAACAGTAGTGCTCCCTGCAAGAAAGGTTTATTCTTCTGTAATTCCCAGGAAAGAATCACACAAATATTCTTCACGTATTTGCGTGCTTTTATGACACTGTTCTGGATTGCCAGATATAATACAGACACCCAGTTAAATGTGACTTGAAGATAAACAGGGAACAGATTTTCTGTATAAATATGTCCCATGGATAAATTTACTAAACTTGGAAACTCTACATTTGAATCCTGAAAATTAATTCCTATCCTATTTGTTTTTTCCTAAAGTATAATCTTTTTAAATTAAGCAAAGTGTCATTTTAAGAAAAATATACAGATATATATGTATAATCTATGGCTATATTGAATTTTCCATGATTTCTGTAAGTGTATATCAAATTTGAGGGAATTGTTGAATTTAAATACTTATATTGCAAATTTGAGATGATCACCTTCAGTGAATTATGAGGTCTAATTTGATTCCTTAAATGTGCTTTAAAAATGGTTCCCCCCAAATTGGGGCAAGTGCCACAGTGTTCACTCAGCAAACTGATTTGGCTTTGCATAAAGAGGTTTCAGAGACAATGCAGCTCTGTGGAATAAGAAAAACCACAGCAACTGTGGCAACTCGGAGATGCGTATCGTATTGGTTGTAATCACAAGTCACTGCAGGACTTTGAGGAAGCCAACTGTCTCCATTTTCTAACTTATAAAGAGATTCCTAGGGAACAAGGCTGCACATTTGGTAAATATTAGACTTCAGAAACTCAGTGTTGAATTGGGGCTCCTTGATCACAGATAGCTGATGGATGACAATCCAAGTTACAAAGGTGTTGTCCATGTGGATCTCAAATGACGATTGAATAGAGGGCCCTGTTTCGTATTGATGTCTAACTTCTGAGAACATGGGTTGGAGTTTCAGGAGTTAAGCAACATCAGGTCTATAATTTCTTAAATGAATCAAAATTCTACTGTAACTCATGTTTTTGTCTTCCTTCCCATGCAAAAGAACCTTTCTAACAGACAGAAATTGATTACAGTGTACTTTGGCATGTACCCATGTGCTTGTTATTCATTGAAAAGAGAGAGCCAAGTGGTGGCTATCATTAGTGAGATTTCATTAATATATATTTTTAACTACAATATGATTCCTTTAATGGACTAATAAGGAAAATATGAAATTTTCCTTGTACTTCCGCCTTTCTAGGTAGAATCCAGAGCATGTAATGTTCCTTTTGGGATAAGAGCTAATATTAATAATTCAGCCTGATATCTAATACTTTTAAAAAAATGTCTTCTGATGTTTTCCTCTACAGTTGTTGAAGTTGATGTGTCTTTTTTTTTAATTCCAGTGAAAATTCCCAGGTTAAGAAATGCTTTCTGTGAAGAGCTATGGAAACAGAAAGAAAAATGATAGTGATTTTAGTGTCTTGGTACTTATAAATGAGAAAAAGCTTTTAGGAGATTATTCTTAAAAAATAAAAAGTGCCAGCTTTCCAAGATTTCTCAGTAATCTTACTCCAGCCTACAATTTACAAGAAGAAAATTTCCTCAAGCTTTTTGGATTGAAAGCCACTGGAGTGTTGTTTTGGAACATCCCTGTTGAAGGAACTTTGCCATTAGAATTGCTGGAAATGAGACCGCATTTGTCGAGCTGCTCAGTCACACCTCCACTAAACAAGTGTCCTGTGTCTTTCGAACATTTTTTTGCAAAAAAAAACCCAGCCCATTTATATTTTTGGTGAAGAAAATCTCTTATTGCTAAGCTACTCCCTAAAGAAGGGTTTGAAGGGAAAGAAAAACTCCTGGTATTTAAGAAGCCAACTTCTTCTCTTTCTCCCCAAGTACATGGCCGTTTGGTTTTCTGCCACCACCATTCACTACGTGACTGTCTCAAAGGCAGCGCTGGTGTTCATGTCGCTCAGCCCAGGGGACATTTCTTAGTCCTCATGAGCCCTCTCTCTCAGCAGCGTTAGATAGAGAAGACAGTGCTGTGCCTGAAAATACTTTCTGTTCTTGGTTCCCGGGAGCCACCTTGCCTGGGCTCCCCGCTAACTTCTCATTGTGCTTTCCCGGGCTTCTCTGCAGGTTTCCGTGTCTCCGCGATCTCTCCAAGGCTCAGACCTCATGCACTTTACTTTTCTGCTCACCCTTCTGGGTGATCACATCCGGACTTGTAACTTTATCGTCTAGCAGGTGTTTTACATATTTGTATCTCTAATCCAGACTTCTCCCCCTAAGTCCGAATAATTAACCAGCGTCTTAGCATTCCCACTTGACACTCATACTGAAAATACTGAATAATTCCTGATATTTGACCTCACTCACAACCCACCTCCTCTCAGGTAACGAAGTCTATGTTCTGCCAGTTGCCAAGGCCAAATGCTGTGTTGCCATCCTTGACTGCCTCTGTCTCTCTTTCCTATTCCCTGGCTATCCCTATCCCTAAAATGTCACCTCAGCCACCATCCTGGTATTTCATATTCATGTTTTCTTCTTAGCATTTAGGATTATCTAACACTATACGTTTATTTTTTATCTTACTGCCTGTTGCTCTTCAGTCAAATGAAGTTCTACCAGGGAAGAGATTTTTGCCTGTTTTGTTCAGTCTCATACCCCTAAACCAGGAGCAGTGCCGGATGCACAGTAGTTGCCAAATAAATGTTTGTTGAATAAATGAGCGAATGAACAATAAATCACATTGCAGACAACCTTTCTTCAATTAAGAGGGATTAGGACAGTTAAAGAGACAAATCTCAGTCGAGCAACAAAGAGATAGCTCTTAACTTCCGACACGGCTGCTGGAGAGGGGGATGGTTAAAGTTGGAAGGGACGCAGGAACCGACAAGAACAATCGGAAAGACTTCAGAATAATCGGGGAACCTCCACCCAGTAGTTATTGTGTTTCTATTCAAACCAGAGAATTCTGTAACATTTTTCTCAACTATTTTGTCACTGTTTTTTTGCACCAGGTATTTTTACAAAGGGCTCTGATATTAAAGAAGAGTAATTTTTCTGGTGCTTAAGAGATATATAGAACAGCAGTTAGGAGGGAAAAGTGCTGAAAGTACAGAATCAGCAGGTGAAATGTATGCAATTTGGAAACAGCCCTGAGATGGAAGGAGACTGGGTGCCCCCCACATTGAACACATCCACCCTGACTTAGGAATCTGGCCAAGTCACAAGACCACTGAGAACTAAGAGCAGAACTAAGACAAGGGAAAGACTTTCCCAAGCCTGAGGATTTTATCAGTGGCTGGTCATTTTTTAGGGTTTATTTCACATGTATTCATTCTTTAGTATACTGTGTAATATGCTTCATCATAGTGTTCCAGTGTTCTCACCTTTCTTGTTATAAATAGTGCTCAGCTCAAAAGAGCACTTATGGTAGTATCAGAGGGAAACACTTGAACTGGCATGTAGTGACTATCTTGACTACCCACATTTAGGAAAGAAGGAAAGAAGTACTTCCTTACAGAATGGCAACCAAATAAAACCCATTACTTGGAAGGGCTTCCCCTTTTCATATGAATAGATCACAATGGTTTAGAATGTTTGGAGAAGATTCATGGAAAAGTTAGGATGAGAAATGGACCACAAAGGATTTAGGGATTTATTGCCAAATGCTATTTTTTTTTTTTTTTTGAGACAGAGTCTTGCTTTGTTGCCTAGGTTGGAGTGCAGTGACATCATCACAGCTCACAGCAACCACAAACTCCTGGGCTCAAGTGATCCTCCTGCCTAAGCCTTCTGAGTAGCTGGGACTATAGGCACACACCACTATGCTTGGCTAATTTTTTAATTTCTTGTAGAGATGGCCTCTCACTATGTTGCCCAGGCTGGTCTCAAACTCTTGGTCTCAAGCAATCCTCCTGTGTCGGTCTCTCAAAGTGCTAGGATTACAGGCATGAGCCACTGTGCCCAGCTTTATTTTTGATATTATATTTATATTTAATATTATTCTTCAAAAAAATTGCCTGGCCATAAAATGTTAATCTTAACTGACAGCTAGCTATATGTACCAGGCCTCTAGACCAAATCGATATGTGTGCAATCTCATTTAATGCTCACAGTAACCCTAGGACATTGTAAGGAATTGGTGTGAGTGAGAGTATGAAGGTAGAGAAGCTTGCAAGGTGTTTGGTGAACAATGATGAGCACTTAGTTAGCAAAGGAAGGGAGACTAGTTTGGAAATGAAGGTGGATTTGCTATGGTAACAGGCACTGTGTGCAACTCATAGCTCCCTGCTGCCTTGGGAATTTTTTTGGGTTCTCTTCTACTTATATTCCCAGGATCTCCTATAATATGTGAGTGACTTCCAGTATCACTATTCTTGAATAAGGGCATGGCAAACTTTTCCTGGGTTTCAGTGGTAGAGAAAGGAAAAATGCCAAAATAAATCATAAGAGAGGAAGCAATTAATCTGGGAGATTAATTGATGAGCTATGATTCTTTGTCATAATCCTCAAATCTGACCATGTAATCAAAATAATACAATAGGATCCACTTACTTGTGTGGGTTTGATCATTGTATGAGAAACAAAATCTTAGGACCAAGTAACTCAATTTTTTGAATATTTCTTTAGAATATCTATAAATTTTTTTCTTATCACTAAAATAATAATATATTTGGGGTATTTCTTCCAATGTTTTCATAAACTTACTAGCCATTCGGCTTAACAGGCATTACTTACTTCTACCCTTCTTTCTACCATCTTTACACCTCCTCCTGGAAGCCCATCTGGTCTGAAGGACTTAATGGCTTTCCTCCTCCCCTCCTCCCCAAAAGCCTTAACTGCAATCAACAGTCAAGTTCTTTAAGCACTGAAAGAATTTAGCTTACTAAGGTAATGGGTAATAGAAAGTCAAGTCCTTAAAACAGGCTTCCCTTTTTCTTCCCTGCCTTCTTGGAACCGCTGCCCCTATGTGGCCATATTGCCGTGCACAGGGCTCTGCACACAGAAGGTGCTTAGCACAGGCTTTGTTATTGAGTATTTAGTAACATTCCTGAGGTATGTTGTTGCTACTGTTGTTGCTGATGGGGGGAAAAGAGTGTTTTTACAGTAACTAGTGATATTATAAAGTTCACAGATAAATTTTCTTGTTGATATATTTCTAAATTAATGTGTGACACTTCGCTGGATATCACTTTGAACACAGCTATAACTTCTGAAGAAAATAAATCACTGAATCAGGCAGTGTTTATTAGCCAATGTGCTGTTATTTCCTAAAGCACTACTTCTACTCCTGATAAAATTGGCAGCCAGGGGAGATAAAGAGAATATTTGAAAGTGTGATATCCGTGGGTCCTAGATGAATTGCAGAAATACAGTGTGTATTACATGAAAATTTCTGTTCTTTGATTTCACTTCATTGCTTTAGAAAAATACTGTTTTAAAAATGTTATTGATCTTTTCTATGACTCCATTTAATTAAAACATTTCACAATTATGATATTAAGAGAAAAATCACATTCATTCATTGATTCTCCTTTTCAACAACTAGCTCCTGGTGTTTGCAAATTAAGGAATGGTTTCTAATCTGTTTCTCATTCTATGTTCTATAATAACACGGCCTTCTCTCCGGTTGTGGGCAGCATATCTCAGTTTTATGATTGCTTTTGGTTGCAGCTCGGGGGAAGATAAAGGAGCCTGTCAACTCTCAAGAGATCGAGGGCTAATGAATCACAAGTAGTTATGAAGCGGAGGGAAGCACACTGTCCTGTTTGAACCCCACAGAGTTCTCTTTCACGCTGCCTTCTACTAGCTCAGGGGAACCTCCTCAAGGACCCAGGGATGTTTAGGCTTTGTCGTGCATGTTGGATTGGGGAGGTCAGTTGGCATATATCTCAGCAAACAATTACGGGGAGCAAACGAGAGGTGGTCTGTGCCTGTGTGGCAAAGCTGGCATGTCCATGAATTCTTGTGGGTTCACTGCTTCACTCCCGCCCAGAAGCCAAAGTCTCAGCTCATCTACGTGCCTTGCCAATACCTCGAATCTGTCTCTGAGAGTCTTGCAAACATCCCATTTTCAGTCAATCATTCTCCTTCTCCCCTTTTCCTCCATGCCTCATGGTACTACCAGGACCGGCAAGGCACGAAGAACAAATGCTCTCAGATGAATGAGTTCGGGCTATTGTGGGCAAGGGCACCTGGTAGGTCCCTTCATAGAGCTCTGAGGGGTCATTTTCTCTTCCAGTGTACAGTTAAAATTAGATAACAAATTGCCCTTAAAAAGAAAAATATGAATTCAAAACATTAAAATAATTACAGACAAAATGATTTCACCTTCCCCCCGAAAAATATAGCATGCTGTGATGACTATCCTGCATTTCTAAGAGGTGATGTGACCTTTGCACTGTTTGAGAGAACTGGCCAGATGACTTTCTGGAAGCCCTTGTCATCTAATCTCCCTTTCTTCTGCATGGCTAGCCTTCCAGATAGGATTTGTTCTTGCAACACCTTCAGTCTTTTGAAATGTGCGGGTTCTTTCTGAATTTCATGTCGAACTCAGAGCTCTTTTTTTTTTTTTTTAAACTAATACTGTAAATGTTGTTTGACGCTGTCTTTTATCAGAAACCAGCTAGCTCAGTAAGGTGCATCTCTTCCTACGGAGTCTTTGGAGTAGGCGATGGGAATGAGTTTCCCTGCTGACAATCTCCCTGGGCTCCCGGTGGGTGCTGGTGGCTCCCCCACAGCACAGCGAACACACTCACATCCCCATGCGTTGGCCCGAGATTTCTCCTTCCATACATTATTCACAGCTTGCTGCAGCGAGAGCTTCTGCCATCTCTTAACCTTATCCAAATGCAGCCTCCCATTCACAATTACACATCATTTGGATGGAGCGTGCTGCGCCATGAGAAGCTGCCGTCTGGGGAAGTTGTTGGCGTTGGGAAGGAGCTTAAAGCAAGATGGCTTAGAAGGAAAATTGGTGAACGACAACATTTCTCTACTTTCTTTTGCACAACAGCTGGGAGGAATCAGTTCATCCTGCAAGCCCGGGCTGCGGCCCGCCAGCTGGCAGGGAGCACGGCAGAGCCCCGAACAGCTGTATTACCGCTTACCCATCTGTAGCACACGCCAAATGCCAAAGCCCACAGCAAGTGGGGAGGGGATCCCTTTAAAAAGAGATTTTCAAAGCCACAGAGAAAAAGCATTTTCTCCTGTAGCGCACACACTTTGATCTCATATTCCCATGCTCCTTTTCCACTCCTCTCTCTGCCTGGACGCCCCACACCTTTTAGAATTGAAACAAAATAATAACGGAGCAGTTGACTTGGTCAGCTTGGAGAAATCATTTTTTTTCAGGTAATTCATAAAGAAACCCAACACCTGTATCAATTTTTTTTAAAAAAGAATCATGTCATCATTTAATTTGGAAAAACCTCTCATGAAGTTTGAAAATCATTATTTATGTCTTAGATTTCATCATGAAACCACATTTTGAACTTTGAAAAGCACAGAATAAGTACCTTTGGGAAATATTCCAAGATTTTCTTCATCTTAGTAATTTTAGAAGTTAATAATCCACAGTTAAGGAACACCATATCCCAAAAAGACCCTCTGGTCTTATTCTTTCCTTTCCAAGGTCATTGAAGGTCATGAGAATTGAACTTGTGGAACAGCCTGACCAGATATTCCATTTTATGAAGAGATACTCATTTAAGTAAATGTGAATTCTAGAATGAGGATTGTTTAGTGTAGTCAATCACTTACAGAAATTGTTTCCTGCTGGAAATGAGAGGAAAATATTTTCCCACTCTTTTGTGGACATCTCAAAATATAGATGGCAAGGGGCCAGCAGTCATGAGAATGTAGAATGGTGCTCAGTGGTCACTCAGAGATGGCAGAACTGCCCTCTGACTCAGAACCCAGTCCATCCTTGGAGCTGGGGTGAGTGTTTTACGAAAGCACAGTTGCCATTCCACTGACTTTTCTTGGCACAGCTCTCATTGCTTCTCTGGAAGTGGTGATGGGAATACAATATCTTCATTGTATTTTATCCCTTTATCTACTTTTTACTTTGATTTCTGAGTTTCTCTCCATTACTATTAATAGAAATATTTCATATTAACATACTACTTTACTGTTTAAAATGCCTATTCATGAAATATTTTATGTAAAGACGAGCTCATACTATAATGTCCTTTGGAAAGTGACACATGCTGAAACTGAACTGACCAGGTCAGCACTGTTTGGTGACATATGTATACATTATCCTAAATAGAAGCCAAGGAGCCACATGGCATAGATTTGCATGGAGTGACATTCAAAAGAGGAGTTTAGCTGCCAAGCAATAGATAAAAAGGAATTTCATTTTTCAAAGAACATTGAAGAGAAGCCACTTCTAATTTTCAGCAACACTTCTCAAGAGTTCCTTTTCTCCACTTTCCAACTGTTTACTTATTCTCCAGATTCTGAATCACAAAAAATTCAGAGGATGGAACACGCTGGCAAAACCTTTTGCTGACATCACAGGTGTAACATGTGTGTGCTCACATGAGTAGGTATGTTATAAATATATATGGTACACATGCTGATATAATATTGCTCATGTATGTATATATACATATGCATTACATAACACATATATAATACACTTGAATATATAATAATACATGCATATATATGCATACATGTAAACATATGCATGTATGTGTTTCAGTTGAAGCGCAGATATTCATATAAAAACTGCAAGTAATTGTAGCTATGCATACTTGTTAGTTATCTTAGGATAAGATAATTATCTCCCAAAGCCCCCATCTTCAAATTCCATCACATGGGTGGTTAGAACTTCAACATACAACTTGAATGGGGGAGGACACAAACAGTCCATAGCAGAGGCTGTCTATAGTTCCATTTCGGTTACTATTTGAGGCTTATGGAATATCTTGGTGGGAGGTTTTCAGGGACATGCAGTTTTGTTTCTGTCCCCTAACACCGAGGTGGCTGAATTACAACGGGCAAGATGATCAATGTGGAGGTAGCACAAATGTCCTTTTGGAGTCCCCTGGGGTGAAAAGCAATATTAATCTAGAAATGGCAAAGAACCCTTCAACCTAACATGCTATTTTCAATTTAGTGCAGATGATAGAAAAAAGAGGCATACACAGAAATTAAAAGAAAAACAAATTCAAAACAGATGTCAGGAAATACTTTGCTCCCCAGAGGAAGAAAAAAAATAGATGAGAAGAATATTTTCACAAGGCAGTTTACTGAGTTAAGAAACTGTGATCATCATTTAAAAATAGAGACCTGGTGCTGGACTGGGGGTGAGGTAGGTAGACATTAAATTTAGAGTGAGAAACGTGACCTTCCAAAGAGAAAAATGAACTCAGTGTGAGCGAGTCCTATTTATTATGCCCCACTGCCCTACTGCCTTAGTCTCTCCTTGGGTGTTTGAAAAGGTGTACTCAAGTTGTGTTTATGAGACAGGAAATACATGTTTTAGCAGGAAATAAATCTGTCCCTCCAGACACAGATGGCTGTGTATTTCATTAAGTTGGGAGCCCGTTGTGCCCCTTTTCACCTTTGATTCCATCACATCGACAGAGTTTTCCAGACAAAGGTCTCATGGCTGGTTTTCTGAATGACTTCAGGTCAGGTTTACAGACCAAAATTTCCTGAGTGATTACGGTGAGTAAAGTCCCCATTCAGCCTCGTGTTTAACACTCTCTCTTGTTTCAAGGGTGAGGGCAGCATGGGCTGAGAAGTTGAGGGGAAGTTTCAGACCAAAAATAATTTTTTTAGTTTATTTTAGAAATGTTTGTCCAAGAAGACCAAACATTTTTAAGCTTCTCAACACATCATTGTGGGTTCCTTCATGTCTATATCTTTAAGTCATTCTTCAAAATGACTCAAGAAGTCAGTCTGCTTAATAATGATGTATGAATAGGCTACAACTTCAGAAGTTGAAAGTTTTGGTAAATTCTACCTGAAATTAAAAAAAAATTGCAATCCCTGATGTTAAGCATATTCACAATACGGTGGAAAGTCACTGGAGTACCTGTGGTATAGTATGGTAAGTCCTGACAAAATTGGAAATAAAACGCTGTTTTCTTAATATGTTCCCAGTGCCTAGCACAGCATTTGGAATGTAATAAGTGCTCCATAACTTGCACTGAAGGAATAAATATTCCATGATCTTAATGTCTGTTTGAATTACTTCGTTTTCTTTGTTTTCCATGCAACACACTATTATTTGATACACCTAGCATCTTTCCTGGAATTGTTTTGGAAGAAATTTTCTGCTTCCCCTGTCCCTACCCCACAAACTATTTTATAATTCCCTCCCCTGAACTCCCATAAACCTTCGGGCATGCTGCTATTATAGCAATTATAATATCCTATTGTGATCCTGCATCTATTTGTCTCGCTCTCTCAAAAAAAGCTACTATTTCTGAAGACCCCAAGCATGTGTTATAGCATTGCACTCTCTTTCGATGCTGGTACATGTTTTAGCATAAAGTTAATGGCCAATAAAAGTTTATTGAATTAAAATGATCTGAGAAATTGGCTTAGTTTGGATTTACCAATAAAGGGAGGCTGAGATAAAGTCTTGGGTACAGATGGTCTATTTGGGAGATGATTACAAAAGTGAGGGCATGGGAGAGTGATATATGGAAGGTGAAAACCCAATAAAGGGTGTGCTGAGCTGTAAGTAAGTCAAGTCCAAGCCCTGTAAGGACTCTCTGAAAAACTGCATAACATGTAGCTCAGAATTATCTTTCAAAGAAAGATAGGCTGAGGCTTTTATCTACCCATTCCTCTGCTCATTAGTAATGTTTGCCTTGGGGACCACATCCTACCACCTCTAGGATGTCTCAGCTGCCCAGACTATGTGAACTCTTAAGGCTTTGGGGAAAACATGGGACAAAAATGTGAGAGTTACACATGATGGCTTGAGATGACGGCCTTTGAAGATCTGTGGATCCCAGCTGCAGTGGAAAGCAGAGGTGGGCTGAGGGGTAAAATAGTGTCTACTCAATCCTTATGAAGTATTTATTGAATGGATTGATGAGTGACTGGGGAATGAATGAGAGGGTTTGAGAATGTTCATAGTGGATGGATTACGCATGTCTGAGTAACAGCATGTGGCGAACACAGAATGATAGGTTTCATGGATGAGTTTAATTGTCTTTCTTCTTTCACGCAGACTGGTAGGTAACTTCCTTAGAGAGTCATAACATAAGAAAATGCACAACTATGAAGCCAATTTACAGCTGCAGGTGCATGCATTGCAGAAGTAGGAGAGAACAACAAGATGTCTTTCTTGCTGCTTCAAGGAGAGAAGAGGGACGTGCTTGCATGTTTTTACATATTCGTGGGCATCTATTCAGCTCCCACATTTATAACCCCCAGACTTCTGGTGCTAGTGTTAAGTTGTAGAAATAATAAAAAAAAACTGTATTGTAATTTGTCTAGTATCTGAAAACTTTTAGATATTTACATACTAATCCTAACCATGTCTTCTCTTGGACCAGACAGCTCACATCAAAGGTGGGAAACCTGTGACGCAGAAAAGAAAGGACCCACAATCAGTGGTGATGAGAGAAACACTTTTCCTGAATTTCAGCTCCAAGGTTATCTACTGAGTCCAGTGACAGTACTGAGTCACACAAGCAAATCCTTTCCTACAAGGCAAAGTGAAGAAACTTGCTAAAAAGGAACAATGAAAAGTATCCAAATAATGAGACCATCTAAAATTTTGGGGGGGTCTCTTTGTGGCTAACTTTGTTCCAGAGATTATATTTGTAGACTATTTTTGTCCTCAGATTGTGTTTGATTTTAGAATGAGAGGAAACTTGATATTTTACTTGGTAGAGAATGAACCTGATTTTGAATTTAAAGGTTGGGTTTACACAAAAGAATGAGGGTGATGTATAAGCCAAAGAGAAGGTTTCAAAGATTTAGAAAGTTGTCTAATTGGAGATATAAATGCTATATTTTAAAAATAAATAAGCTATGCACTTTCTATAAGACATATTCAGACTAATATATCTGAATACTCATTCAGACATGTTATTATTCATCTTTAGGTTGTTGAATCAAAGACAAAGTATTATATTTCTAAGTAAGGACACATCAGGTTCTAGCAATGAACTATGTAGCAGGGAGCTCCCAATGCCTGTGGCACTGGGTCACTTTGGGATTTCAGGTGAATCAAACCAAGTATTTGAGAAATAAGTGAAAAAGAAGATCCTATTTATGAATAGATTGACTCAAGATATAAGAAATGCAAGTGTTGGGAGGTAATTCTGGAAATTTGGTTTTGAATGTGTCTTCACAAGTCAGCTGAGTTAGGATAGCTTTGTTGATGGGAAATTTCAATTCTGTCCAACCACATTCTGAGCAGTGACCTTCTTGTGGATAAACCCAAGCTGTACAAATAATGATGTACTAGGTAACAAAGATTAAAGCTATTTAGAAAAGATAAATTCTGTGGTATTAGAGCAGAATGGTCAATAATTTATTTGGTCTGCAACACACTCTGCATATCTGCAGAAGCTAAGTAGGGTAAACCAGGAAGCATGATATTTATCCTATTCTTAGAAGAATAAGATGATGAGAAGACCAGCTAGATTTTTGCCAAGGAGTTTTGAGTTATTCGCATACAAATGAAATAATACAAAATGTAGTTATGGTTCATTCTCCACTGAAGGCTAGGAAGATTCATATCTTTCATGTTTCTGATTCTGATCTTAAATAAGCCAGAAAGAAAAAAAAATGAATTATCACTTTAAGAAATCATATCATCTCTGCATTGGACGGAGCATCAATATTCAAGTTTAATTACGCATATGAAACTTAAGACTTCTATACAACATCCTTACCAATAGTCTTCAGGTACGTGCTGGATTTTCAGTATTATTTCAGTATTTCAAGCATTCCAAACCTCTGAAAACAGTTTGTATTGAGATAAATGATTTATCTGATAGCTTACAATTTATTAAGTATTTCTCAGTATGTACCTAGATATTCTTAAAATGTAGTCTCAGGACATTCCAAAAATTATTTTAAAGTACAGAGTATTAAATTCATCATTTTATAAATTATCCAACTCTTAATGTAGCTGATAACAAATTAGCCTTAATTTGGCAGTTAGTCACATTATAATGCTAATTGATCCAAATCCAAATCTACCTATGACCCCACAAGGCGTGTTTATGCCTACTACCACTTAGGCATGAATTCTCAATTGCCTCCTTGTAGAAGAAGTTTTGAAAATTGAAGACTGTCTAATAATTTTGAATCTAATGAGTAATTTTGCCACTTACATACCAGGATGTTCTGGTGTGTTGATTCTACCTGCACACACCTTTCTCACCTCAGGGGCCTGGTGCACGCAGATTACATGGCCCATTTAGGCTGGAATGTGACATGGGCTGCTCTCTTTCCCTGCTGAGGTCACCCTGTATGACAAGCTACTGTGCCTACATGTATTTAGAGCAGTGGTTTCCAATCAGGGTGATTTTGCTGGCCAAGTGACATTTGGCAATGTCTGAAGACAAATTTGATTGTCACATCTGGGAGAGGGGTGTTACTAGCATCTAGAGGATATTGTCCAGGGATGCTGTGAAACACTCTACAGTGCATAGTACAGCCCCCATGACGAGAATTATGCAGCCAAAATGTCAATAGTGTCACAGCTAGAATCCCTAATGTTAATCATTATCATTAACAATAATATCAATCAAGTGTCTTCCTATGTGCACCATTGTACATAAAGAGTTGGGTTTAGTTCTTGTCCTAAGTATTTATGTTCTAAAACAACCAATCCCAAACAGTGGTGTATAGAATGCCCTGAGAAACAGCACAAAAATAAATGCAAGCATGTTTACCAATGCATTTCACACTGACATATAACAAGAAGAGCTGTGGCAATTTCTTCTGTGAGATTAGACATCAGAAGTTCTTTAAGTTGGATTCACAGTTAAATCCACGGAAGAAAAAAATGTGAACACTTATGTGAATTTTGAGTGCTGGTTTCTACAATGTGAACTTATCAGATTGATACAAGATATTACCCTCTTACTAATTGTAATTCCAGAGAGATAAAACTTTGTGTAAGACTCTGCCACATCTGTTTTTAAAATAAATATTTACCAACATGTTCTCAAATTCTAGATTGCATGGCTTCTCTCTCAGATTTTGTGAGGCTTAAAACTTAGATTGCCCCTATAGAAATGTATGTTTTTATGGTAGCATTAATTAGTTGTCCAACGTAGTAATAGAGTTTCCTGATAGTTTGTAAAGTAACTTAATGTAGTCTATTTTTTCTAAGTGATATCCATTTTTATTACAATGTTCCTTCCTTCAAAATGTAGGAGTAGAATCCATAGCACTCGGTGACTGATTGAAAAGGGTGCAACAAGAACAGGGAATACAGGATAATTCCTCTGGGTCTGCCTTGAGCAACTGCATCCATGGAAGTGTTACTCTGGGATATCAGGATTCAAATCTGGATGTATTCAGTTTGAGAAACCTGTGTGACTTATAAGTGAAAAGCTCCAGTTATATAGTTAGATCTAGAGCTCAGCAGAGAGGTCAGAGTGGGAATGTAGGTCAGGAGCTTTGCATGAGAAGTCATGGAATTAAACCAAAACATCTGTTGGAAATACACAAATTGAGGAAGTAAAGTCAGCAAAGGAAAATAGAGCTCAGTGGAATTACAGGAGAGTGTGGAGAAATGGAAATAAAGAGAGCAGGGGGTTTGAAGGAGCAAGTCTTCAACCGTGTTGTATGCAGCAGAGTGTCCATAAGACTGTAAACGGCGACCATAGGACAAGCTGGCATGGGTCTGTGTCATCACTGTTAGGAACAGAACAACACACTTAACAACAGTGTCTGAGCTATGCATAGATTGGACTTGCAAGGAGAGACTGAGGTGCTGGGTGGTGAGAATGTAGCATTAAAGCCAGTAGAGAACCAGCCTCTTTGTCCGTGTGAGATGCGTCCGTGGACAACAGGATCCAAAAGCTGACTCCAAAAGAAAACAGATCCCAAATACACCAGCTACATTTTTTTGACAATTGTCTGTACTAGAGATGTGTCCATAACTGAGTAGCTAATGGTCATGCTTTGGGCTGTCTCTTGTGCATGAGACCCTATTCAAGGTCATAGAAGGGCCCTAGCAATTTGAAATTCATCATTTTATATTAGTTTTGCTAAAAAAGGTATATAAATTGTTGAGCTTTGGACTCTTCAAAGCCTGGACTAGCCCCAGATCTTTACCGTTACTCATGTGAAAAGAGATTGATGGATATATTTGTTTGCATTTAATGAAACTGTTACACATACCTCTGTTATACATGATAAAGTATACATTTAGTTCTATTCAATAAATTGTTTTCTAATCTTTAAAAAAATATTAAAATAACCCCCCCCAGCATATCCTTCAATTATTAAGAAGTACCAGGTAAATCCAAATGTCACTTGTCATGGTGTCAAAATTATGTAGGCAAGGTAATAACAAACATTCAACATTTCACAAGAAGAATGAGTCTGTTTTCTGCTTCTCTGTATTTAGTCTAACACATGCAATATGTTTGGATTGTGACCAGTTTAAAATGTAAACATCCAAAGCTAAAGCTGTCCAGGTTGGCAGCAAACTATTAGAGGGTAAAGATGTAAACTATTTTCTTTAAGAATGCACTTGGAAGTTAATCCTTAGAGCAACATGCTTACAGATTAGAACTGGTGGTGAAAAGTAGAGATTGAGTGGCAAGTTTTGTTTGATAGAAACAAATTAACACACATCCCAAGAAGCACTGGGGAATCTGAAGAATGTCCATTTTATGGCTTATTTCAGGAGGCCACATTACAGATTGCTTAACTATAATAACAACATATTTTTGACATTTGCAGGAAGGGTATTAGATGAAAGCTTTTTTCCCACCTTCTTGCCTCATATATGTTGCTTTACTTGGGCATATCTTTCCATGCTATAAGTAGATGCAAAAATAAGTAAAACTCACCACTCCCAGTTTCTGGGTCTGGATACTCTAAGGTCAGGGTGCAGTTCTTTTAACTCACAGCACTGCAAACACTGTGGCGTGGGCTTTAGATAAAGTGTGTAGGAGCTGGGCAGAGACAGCAACCTGGAAAAGTGAGAGGGGCAGAGAAGAACAAGACCAAAAGCAAGAGAAAATGGGCTGCTGAATTTGGGGCTCTCTGGTCACCCATAGCCTCAAGCCATTTTGATTTTAAAACAGAATTCTGTGGTTTTGATTTCCATCTTCTCCTCTCTGGTTTTCTTTACTTTTCCTTTCTTCCCTCCCTTCTTTCCTCCCTCCCTTCCTTCCTTCCTTCCTTCCTTCCTTCCTTCCTTCCTTCCTTCCTTCCTTCCTTCCTTCTTTCCTTCCTTCCTTTCTTTTTCCTTCTTGTGAAATAACTGTAAAGTTAAGCAATTTGCAATTAATGGACTAAAAGTTGTTTTTGTTTTTCCTAAGTTCAAAACCATTATGGTAAATGGGCTTCAGGCAGTCTTTCATCCAACCATGTTTTCATTTGTAATTTTCTATTTCTAATTTAGAAAAAGCCCTGTATGCAGAAAATTGAATATGATTTAGTCAATTATTTCCCATTAAAAGGATGAAAGCTTGAAGAACAAAAAGAATGTAGGGTGTCACATTAGAAACAAGGGCATATACTGTTTTAAGTAAGTGTTGTTTCACACATTTAATAGCCCAAGTCTGAGGGTACATGAAGACATAGGTGTTAACAGTTACTAGAGTTCTGGTAAATAAACTCCCCCAAATGAAGGTTTTAGCTTCATTTTTAAAAGATTTGACTATCAAATATTGTAAAGATTTTTTTCTAAAAAATACACATGCCCATTTCTTTATATAAGTCAGACATTGGCCAAACAACAGACCAATGATTAGATGTTTTACCATTCATGAAAACTGAAAAAAGGCATTTAAAATCATTTAGTGTGCATTCTGCACAGGAAGATATTATGTCTCACTCTTTAGACCCCCATGTGCTCTGCAGATTACTTCATTTGTTCTCTATTATTGATAATGATGGGACAATTTTTATTGTAATATGGCAGCTTATTAAATCTCAGGGCCACTCATCATAATTTACATTGCTACAGTTTGAAATATTGGAATCAGAGCTGGTACTTATGATATTCTTGGATGTGGGATGGAGAGGGATGGACAGTGCCTTCTTCTCATTTAGAGGCCTCCATCTTTCTCTGTCTCCAGGCTGGGAGAACTTTGCACACACAGAACCTTCAACATCAGACTGGATCCTCTGGAAATTCTTCTTGTTGCCTTGCTGTTCTGGGAATTCCTCAGCCTGTTCTGCCAAAGTTTTGACTTTCTGTACACACCTATCTCCATGGCCCAACTATTTTTTCACTTCCATATCATATTGTTAGAAGCAAACAACAAAAATTAGATAGAATAATTAAAATTTGTAATATTGGTTTATGTAAAGAAGTAAAGCTCTTAACATCTGTTTATGAAGCAGACTTATTTGCAGGTTTGTGTGACTTTATCCCAAGATAAAAAGCATAACTAATAAATAATAGGCAAATAATGAATGTCTAAATAGAGCCCGCGAGGCAACAAAATATCTGTATTTCTCACCTGCTTCCATTCCAGGCTTCCCCTTCCAATGAATGGCAACGCCTTCCTTTCAGTTGCTTGGATCTAAAGCTAGAGTCATCTTTGACGCCTTTATTTCCCACACCTCTCCTCAGAAAATCCTTTCAATGCTACCTTCAAAGTATCCAGAAATGGACCACTTGTCACCACCTCTGTGGATGTCACACTGGCCCAGCCACCCTTTGCTCTTCTTGGACATTTTAATAGCCTCCCAGTTCTTCCCTGAGCTTCCACACTTACCCCTAGAGAACATGCTCACCAGTGAGCCAGGTGACACTTATATCATAGAGGCATTTCAAGTCACCCTCTACTCAATCCTCTGAGACGTCCCAAATCAATTCAAGTAAAAGCTGGGGCCTCTACAACGGCCTCGGTCGCTGCCCCAGTTCTGTTTCTGACACTTGATCTTTCCGCCCTGCTCCCCTCCTCCTGCAGCTGTTGCTGACCGGGTTCCAGCTGCGCTGGCCCCTCAGGGCTCTTCCGGTGCTCCAGGCACGTTCCCAGCTCTGGGGCTCTTTCCACCTGGCCTGTCATCCTTCCGATGTCATTGTCACTGGCTCACGTACCTCCTGCTGGGTGGTTCTCACTCAAATATCATTTCAGCGAGACCTTGCCTAGAACACCTCATTTAAAATATTCAGCCCTCATATAACACCATGTACACATATAACTTAGATTACGTATTTATTTTATTGTCATAGAACGTGACTTCTGTGAAGGCAGGAATCCATGTGTGCTTTATTCAGTGTTGTACTGCAGCATGGGGACCAGTGCCTTGCACATATATGGAGCCAAAAAATATTGGCAAAATGAATGACTGATAACAAATATGTCTAAATGTGTTATTTGGAACTTCTGCGATTCTATTTTCTGTTCCCCACAGTATGGTTCCCATCACGATACTCAGCTTGTAGCTAGCACCTGGGTGCCCCGCTACCTGTCTCTGCGCCCCCTGCTCAGGCCGGCTGCTCCTTTTCCACCACGCAGGGCGTGCCCAGCCCTCTCCCGACACCTCCTGAGACTGACCACGGCGGACCTTCTTTCCTGGACATTTATGAGTCCTAACTTAGGAGTACATTAAATTCCTCCAAAGCAAAAACATATCTTATATAGTACCTTGTGCATGTTATTAGTATTTGCTCAATAAATATTTGTGGGCTGACTAAAGGAAGAGATGAACAAAGGAAAAAAACGAATGAATGAAAAATGCTGTGCCCTCTAGTGAATAGGAAGAGTGTGCAAAATCTGGAAAGAATTTATTTATGGGTGTATTAGAAATATCCCAAATATACATTGATGGATTAGGCTGCTGATACTTTTTAATCATATACATCTTGGGTGCTTTTTCATCTGATTGAACTTCCTTTGGAAGAAATTATCTACTGAAAAATTACATTATCAAAGCTAAGAGCCATGTTTTAAAGATGAAACTTCCTCTTTCACCCTGCTCTGATAATAATTCTTTGCTTTCCTCTTAGAGCTTAACTTTTTAAATTACTTTTTATTTCATTATATTTTATTATCTTTAGTTTAGGTACATTAAATTTGAAGAAGTTTTCTAAGCAAAGCTAAAAATCATTGTTCTGTATTGCTGAAAAGAAATATTTTTTACATACTAATTCAGGTGTTTATCACAAATTTTATTTTTGAGACAATTTAATGACAGGAACTAATGTAACCCACAATTAGGCTACTCCAAGAAATGCTGTAATATCTAAGCTATTACAACAGCAAAGTGTTAGTTCTTTGGCAAAGGTTACTATGCAAATGCTAAACAAACTCTCATTATTTTTAAAAAAGTAGTATATATGTGAGTTTAAGTTTGTTGTTTGTGTGTATGTGAGAGAAAATGCATTTACACATGAAATATCTATTTAAATGACACGTCTGTATGGAATCATTACATGATAAAAGAAAAAGAAACAATGTAATGGAAGTTCTTACCTAGAATTCAAAAGACAAGAGTTTTTAAATAATAATACTATGTAACTACAACTATTTACTGAATGTATATTTTTGTGCTAATTGCTTTGCATGCATTAATCCTCCGAACAAATGTGTAAAACAAGTACTATCATCCCATTTTACTGACTAGGAAACTGAGGCACAAAGAAAATAAATGATGATAATGATGATTAACATTACGACCAAGGTTACTCAGCTGGTAAGCACTAACTGACTATAATGCTCATGTTCTTTCTGAAGCTTTGCCAACAAGATTGTCATTGTGAGCTCTGTTGTGACTCACCTTTGTTATCTTAAGAAAGTCACTTAATGGCTCTGATATGAATGGTTCTCTCTGGAATTATGAAATACAGCTGCCATGCTTCTATGAGCCTCAATATCTTTATCTGTGAAATGGGGACATAATAGCTGCTCTGCTCTCTCACAGTTGATTTGTGGTAGAATTCTTACACCAGTTCAATAAAGAACACTAGTCTAAATGTTAGTACATTTTAGCACATTTTAAAGATACAAATACAGTAAAGCCAGGATTCCAAAGTGATTTATTATTTTATGTAATTAATTATAAGTAGTACAGCTACTATTATATTCAGGTCAATGACACTTTCCTGACTACTAATTCTTTTCTTTTCTTTATATTATTTATGTGCACTAATTTTTTCCTATCCTGAGCTGTTTCTTTCTTTGAGGGGAGGAACTCCATATTTTTCACAATTTTCAGTCCTCCTGGAATGCTCAGTTCTCATATACATCTATGCCGTTTATTTCCTGACCAGGGATAGATTGATTTCAAACTGTTCCTTGATATATTTTTTTTCAGAATTTACTTAATTCCTTTAATTACCGAGTTGACCAACAATCAAGAAATGTCATCTAATTGCCTCATTTGTGCTGCACACTCTAGTCCTGTTATTTCACAGCTTTTCAGTTTTCTTGGCTAAGTGGATGCAGGATAATAAACAAATCTTTTATTCATATAATTTTACTGTCCCTGCTTTTATAAAGCATGATTAAAATTGTTATTTAATATAGAGTATTTAATTATTTGCATTTTGACTGACTACAGTTATGGATAAGAGTTCACTTTCATGAATCAATATTTTTATCTACTTTAAAGACGTTCACAATGTATGGAATTTTTTTTTAACTTTCAGAAGTAATATTACATACCACTTCTTTGAAGAATTCATGTTGAAAAATGGACACTTTAGATCTAGGATGGTATTTGTTATGTAGCCGCCTGGTGTGGAGGGAAGAGTTCAACTTCTGAAATTTGTTCCCAGCCTTCCTCTTTGCCTCACCCTCTATCTAGCGAGGGTCTGCAGCTCCCAACCCGCATTCCTGGCTCTGGTATGGAAGGGTGCAAAGCCAGGTGCTTCCCACCTGTGCTGCAGGAACAGATCCTCTCAGCCCAAGAGAATGGGGTGCATAAGCCATCTTGAAGCAATCACAATTTTACCTTCTTAAAGGAACCTCCACAGCTGGGATTTACACTTGACCTTGGACCAGGCCTTGCTTAATGGCTCCTGGGCATGGACTGAGGTGAGGTGTGCTCAAACAAAATTCCAGCGATGATGCTAATCCTCCTCCGCTACCCACGACGGGAAAAGATCTGCCCTGTGAAGACCTGTAAGAAACCAGGAATGGAAAGCGGAAACCACATAGAACATTCTCCATATTTAGCTTAGCATTGACAATTCGTGAGTTAGTATTAGCATATAGCTATTTACTAATTTTTTTATTTACATTTTTGGAGAAATCATGACATCTCTGTTTTGGGTAGTATCCACTACTGAGTGTCATTGAGCACCTACCCACCACATGCTTGAATTAGAAGTGACCCAACACCTGTTTTCTACTTTATGTCTGAGGTCTGTGTTAGCCTACCTGGGGACAAGTTAAGGAGTTGTCGGAAAGAATTTACCCATGTATAGTTTTAATGGCCTTTCATCATATCCCCACAAATTGTAAAGCAATAAAACACAATAAAGTTATTCTAATCTTAGTTTAAATAATTTTAGAAGTAATAGACTTCACTAGCCAACTGTGTCTAAAAACTCTTGGTAAAAGACAAAGTGTGATGCCATTATCTTCACTTGCTTTTGAAGTATGTATATATATATATATATATATATGTAAATGCTTATTGAAATATAACTTGCTTAGGGAATTCCACTGTAGTTAGAACACTGACTTCAGTGAACGTGCATATAAATAAACTGCAGTGAAGACATACTTTTCATTTTAAATCATGAAACATTAGGGACAGAAGTAATTCTATCGGAACACAAATTTCTCAGCCAATATAAATTTATATTGTTTCCACAATGGACTGAAAAATAGATATTAACAGGTCAAACAAATATAGCCATCCCAGTTAGTTAGTTTAATGGCATAATTTAGATTCTGTTCTATGTGCTTAGGCATTTACTTTGGCAAAATGTGCCCTGTATCATACCAAAATGCTAGGGAAATAGATTTCTCAATACAAATTATATTATGAAGTAGAATTCCATAATTAGCAACACATAAAATCAGATACAGAAAGAGTTAAACCAGGCATAAAAATTCAAAAAAGAAATTTGAGTTTAGATTTGAGAAAAGGCACCAACCTAAATTGTAGATGTATAATACATGAACATACACATGTACACATACACATATGTATACACACATATACAGAAACATACAAATATAAACACACATATACACACATGCAAATACACATACAACACACATTTACCTAACAATACACATTCAAACACCAACAGTATTAACTCTTGATCAACAATAAACTGCAAACTCTTTTTTTCTTTCTCCTGAATTGTTCATATTTTCTGTTCCACAGGACCAAGCATATGCTCAGCACCTATTAGGAGCACTCAATATACACTTGTTAACTTTAGCTTACTCAAACTGCAAGAGTTTAGGACTGATTTGTGAAAAGCCACTGAGATTGGCAGTGGTGGACGGGGCTACCTAAAAATGTTTTCATGTCCGGTTCTCCTACTCTGCTTTCATAGTACATTCAACACTTACATAGACTCAGGCATAGTGGACAGAATATTCTAAGTTTTTAAGCATGACAAATGGTGGCACACATAAAGCATATGATCATTTTAAATTCATTTGTCTGCTTATATTTTCAGCTTTTCGGACAATACCAGCTGTGCTAACAGGTCTCCAACTTAGAATGGAGACCATGCCTCGCCTTCTGGAAGTGGGAGGGATTGTCAGCCTTCCTAACAACTGAAGAAGAGTGCGTCCTTTTGCCAAACCTGGAAAAAAGTTAACGTGAAAGGAGGACAAGCTAAAACATCAATTGTTAGGATTTTGTTGTGTGAATTTTCAAATTTTGTTTTCACGTAAAGACTTTTATAGAACCTAGATTTCTCTTTTGAATCTTTCTTTTTATTTTTTTCTTCTCAAGGAATAAACAAACTATAAAGAGGGCTTTTTGTTTCCTTGTGTCGAGAAGAACAACAACAAAAAAGAGGACTTCTATTTTTCCCCTATGGGTTAAATGGGCAAAGGCAATGGTTTACTAACTTCCTTGAGTGTTGCACAGTTTGCAACAAGCAATGTTCAGTCCACGGCATATGAAGTGGAGGTCCTTTCTGGGCAGGATGTGGAAGCATGATACGTCTCCTTTAAGCAAGACCTTCCAAAGCACCTAATCTAAAGTAAATAATGTTTCGATATCCTCAGGTACAGAGCTCATATTTCTAAAAGCTTTCTTGTGCAAGGAAGAGGTCAGCAGAAATAACCAAAATAAAATGGCAAACCAGATAAGATTATCTTATAACAGACCTAAGAACTGCTCTGCAGTGATTATCAATCTCTCTGAAACTGTTCGGTCAACATAAGAGCCTTAAAAAGATCCAGCGGTGCTTCTAAGTCTGTTGATCTCATAGAAACAAAATATTGATCAAGCAAGTAATTCTACTTGATAATCTTCAAACACTGGTCAAATACCTGGTGACTGATTTGGAAAATACAACAGAAAATTGTTATAAAATTGCTTTGGTGTGAAAAAAAATCACTATTTCAGTATATAGTACCCTGAAGAATGTGCTTATGGCGACTTGCTAATTCAAAGTGATTTTTTGTTACATGGAAGTCTCCATCAGGAGGATGTTCAGTGGCAGGTCTTTCTTTTCCTTATGAAGCTCTAAAAACAGAAGGAAGAGAAGGGGAAATGTATAGCTAGTTGCATACACATAAATGCCCACATACAAATATATTAATAACGTACATGCACAGGCTTTTTACTTAAGTTTGACTTTACTGTAAAATGATGCTGAGTCTTGAATTCCAATTGTAGAGTAGATTTGACTCTACCTGGATTCCAGGTATGAAAATTCATTTCTTGCAGATAAAACACTTTCTGAAAGGGGAATTGTTTTCATGAGGTGTGCGCAAAAAGACGAAACTAGGGTGGATACCTTTTCTTTGAGGGCTGATCTCGTAGTCATTGGATAATACAGACATCAAGAAAAAGCAGTTTTAGAAAAACTGGGATCATGATGACTTTCAGCTTTCTCTTTAGAATGAAGCAAAATGACACTGCTATTGTCTGACATACCAAGGCCATCACTTTTCTCACCCTTAAGTTGTCTGATTTTAGAATCTATTCAGTATCTACCAGACACCGAAATACCTTAAGAATGTCTCATCCACCCTGTGTCTCTAACTCACTTGCAGTTTATTTTGTGTTCAGAATTTGTGGAGAGCTGCCAATTTGATGATAAAAAAAGAAAAAGTGAAAAGAGTTTGTTTTTGCTTCTTTGGTTTAAATTAACATCTGCCATCTTCCTGACCTGAATTCTGACAACACAATTGCTATGAAATATTGGTTTGAACTTAAAACCAGAAATCCTGAGTGTAGCTTTTTGCCAAATAGGTGCTAGTTAGAACCAGCTGCCTGGAGCGGAACCGCTGAATGCTTCAAGGTTGCCTATGATCTGAGCAGATCTCAGGCAGTGCCTTTTCAAAGGGGAAACTGCCACTTCAAGTACTCCTCCAGGATGGATTAAGATTTATCTATAGCACAATCAATGTGTTATTTCTCTTCTTGTTCAATTTATCATTGTGGAGATTCCAAACCGAAGCAGAAATAATTCGAATTTAGGTGGTAGCGGGAAGGTGTGTGTTTGTGTGTGTGTGTGTGTAGGGTGTGAAAGGAAAAAAATGGCATATCAATAAATCTGCAAAAGACAGTCAAAGAATATATGTTTTGGTAAAGAGGCCCTGATTGTGGATGTATAATGAAAATTGCAAGTCTAAAGCAGTGAAAATTACACCTTTACATATCTTCTCTGTGCAACAGATGACCCTGGATCATCTAAAAAGAATCATAAGTTTAACTAATAGAAAAAATTTTCTCAGGGTGGAACTGGCCATGGTCATCTCATTAAGCACACAGTTCTGTTTTCAACCTAATTAGTCATCTAATTACTCATCCAAAATTAGTTAGTGTATTCATATGCCTAATTAATTATAATTTCATTCGAAGTACCCTGTTGGTAATGCTTTTGTTTTCTGTTCCAACAAATCAAATTACTTAGGGACAGATTTGATTTGGAAATTGGTTTGGGTTGAGTCTCATCATAAATATATTAAAATATTAATGAATAAAACAGTGAGACTATTAATTTACATAATAAAGATAACCCCTCAAATGTTAACTATTTCCAAGGAACACTGGTTTTAAACATTAGCATCATAAATATCCTGGCATCTCAGATTGAGTGTGAGCTGAGGTTGGAAGAGCAAGACCTGAGTTCAAATACATCCACACTGAGTGATGAAGCCCTGTGCACATAGGACTGAAAATCACCAGGTGTGCAGCAAACCTGGGAGTGCAAAAGGCAGTCTGGTTTCCGACGATCAGTACAGGTTGTCCACTATTGTTTGTTCATTACCCACGGCTACCAGAGAAGGTTATCCTGAAAGGTAATCGGCTTATGAAGGTTATTTTACAACTTAGGTACTTTTTTTAGGGAAACATAGTAAGCAGCTGCTATGTGGGTCTGATCATGCACTAGCCACTGCTCTACTGGCTTTGCATGTTAACTCATTTAATCCTCAAAACAGGCCTTTGAGGCAGATACTATAGTTAGCTTCATTTTACAGAAGGGGAAACTGAGGCACAGAGAGGTTTGATAATTTGCCTGAAGCCACCAGAGGGAAATAATAGAGAACTCTTTTCTTAGAAAATCAACCTTAATGATGCAATGTATAGTGAGTTTCATCTGGGAAACGTCATGGAGATAAAACAACTCTGACTATAAAGATTGATTACGGAGAAGATTGATAAGGATTTGCTCTGTGTTGGGGGGAGGGCCATGTCTGTGGTTTCTGTCATCATTCAGATATGACAAATACAAAGGAACGGGACAGATACCTACACTCTAGGGTACTAATGAGACCAGGTATGACAACATAATCTGATCTTTTCAGAAAACACAAAGGATAATTATTAAGGCATTCTTCTTGTAAGTAAATCTTAATGCTAATAGGGAATAAGACCCTGAAATGGAGAAGGGAACACTGGTTGCATTCAGCAATTGCTGTAATAAAGGCAGGAGTGATGGGACCCACTGCAAGATTTCTTACTGAATATCTGTTTCCTAACTTCTGTCCTAACAATTTTTACAACATCCTGAAGTATTGGGGGTGCTCTGTGTGACCTAGGGCTGGCCTTGAGCTGCCATCTCCACCTTACCCTCCTAATTTTATTACATCTCTGCTATTAGCCAATGCCATCCAAAATGGGTTGTATGCAAGAGTTCTCTGCTTCATGACCTAGTTACATAAAATGCAAACATGTGCAAAATATTTGCATTTCCATGTTGGTTGTATCATTGTGCTAAACAAAAAGGAGGCTTTGTCTAGTTATCAGAGCAGTCTCTACAAGGTCTGAGTCCTAGTTTCAGATCTGCCCCTTATTGGTAGTGTGGACTATTTTCTTTTTGCAAGATGAAGGTATTTATCTTTTCAGGTCTAAAAATGTACTCCATAAACGACCCAGCAAAAATTATTTAACCTCAATTGCTTTATATATAAAATAGAAATAATAATGAATTTACTTTACACCAGGGATTGGTGGGTGGTAATAAGTGAAGTGATTATTTTGTTAATATAAAATGAGTTGGTGCATATTGCTTTGACATGTTATATAATATTATAACATAGACTTGCTTTTTTCTCCTCATTCAAAATTATCTGCTAAATGCATTCCCAGGATACTTTATGCACAGAGAAGACTCTGGCATGAATTGGGGCCATTTCCTTTCTAACTATACTGTAAACTATATTAAAAAATCGACTTTCGGAAAAACTGGGCCATTGACTCATCTTTGTATTATAGTTATAAAAGGAAAAATTTAAACTCCTCAAGGGAAAGAGACAAAGCAAGAGAACCCAATTACCCAGCTGAAACAGTACAAATATCAGTTTGCACACCTAGCCTAGCACAATAGATTCTGTAATGAATTACCTTTTTTCATGGAAGTCCCTGTCTTTATCCCCTGGTTTGCTGTTTTCTCCCAAGGTTGCCATCTCATTTGAGCTATAAAGAAATGATGCATCGGTCTCCTTTCCTCCACTCCACCTCTTGAATTCAGTACAAACATTAAACCGCTCATTTTCATTCTCAAGAGTTTTCTTGCCTTAATGAATGTGTGTGAGAAGAAAGGAAGGGAGTACAGATGAAGTATATAAATAGGCCAGAGAAAATTTTAAAGGGGACACATGTGAAAAATGAAGGTGAAAGAGAGAAAGTAAAATTGAAAGTAATGAGAAAATTAAGCAAGAGGAAAGGGACCAGGAGGCAGATTCCCTGCTCATCTTTCCTCCTGGCTGCTTCCCCGCATCTCTCCCTCCCCTTTCAGGCTGCTGCGGCCTCTACTTCCCCCTGCGCCCTTTAGGGCTCAACCGTGCTGGAAACGCTCCTTCCTTGTCTGTCTTCCCAGATCCACTTTGAATGATGAAATAATATAAGGTCTACACATAATTGCTCTGTGCTGTTCAAAAAGCATTTTCTTGAAGTGAGTTTTACACTCTATCCGTTCCGGCTACCAATGTGTGTATAATATGCCTTCGATCCTAATTATTTTGTCACCGTTTTGTTGAGTGTCCGGGATCTACATTTGAACTAAGACACTTTAATTATCAAATTAACACAATTTCATGGTTGATATGTTCAATTTCTCACCACTGGACTTTTTATTTATTTATTTATTTTTTATTTTATTAACTGGCTCCTTTCTGCTCCTTCCCTCTAATGGTGCAAAGAAGCAAACAATACCCTTGTCTCACTTTCATGAATACTTTCCATTAATACCCAGACATTAAGGATTGCTAAAGAGCACCCATTCTTCCAACAAAGCCTTTCCTTATATATTTTTTTATTGATTGATTTTTAGCCCATTAATAACATTTATTTATTCACAGGTTAGGGGCTTCAGTTTGGTTGGAAATATAAAAATGTTCATAGCTTGTTCTACAGCTAATTGCTTGAACTTAGTTGTCTCATGTACAAAAAGAAAGGAACTTTTTGTTAATGAAAGTGGGTATCTAAACCTCCAGCTGACATTAAACTATGAAAAGAAGAAATACAAGAAGTTATTTATTTTTTAAGTTGTCAAGCAGAAATGATAGGGGTGAAGGGGCAATGGCTGAATGAAAAAGAAAGTAATTAGAAGAGCCAGAATAATTTCTTACGTTCTGTGTTGAGCTTTTTCATTGCACAGCACTGGCACAGTTTCTGTTCTGTGTGAGGGGCCCACACGTATTTGCAGTTTGCCTCCTCAGAAATTCAGTGCTGCCCCTGATGAGCAGACGAAAAAGCAAAGTAGCTATAATAATTCTCAAGTTCAGACGTTGATCTTGACGATGCCAACAGGCTGAGTTCATCTGCCTGCACTGCCGTTTTGATAAACATCATTTTAAAAAACAGCTTTATTGAGGTATAAAATTTGCATACCATAAAATGTACCCTGTTAAGTATATAATTCAATGAAGTTTAGTAAATTTGCAGAGCTATGGAAACATTAACATAATCCAAATTTAGAACATTTTCATTGCTCCAAAAACAAAATTCTGTGGTGTTCATTTCCAGACAATCCTTATTTTTAGCCCCCGGCCCCAGGCGCCACTCCTGTGCTTGCTGCTCTATATATTGCCTTCACAGACACTTCATGGAAGTGGAATCATATAAGGTGTGGTCTTTGATGTCTGACTTCCTTTACTTAGCATAGTGTTGTTGAGATTTCTTCATGCTGTAGCAAGATCATCTTATTAAACTCAAGTTTACTGTTGCAGCTGTTCTTCCAAGAGGTTGTGATTCAAATTGTTTTTCCTCCTAAAGATTTCAGTTTTCCTGAAATCTGCTACATTACGTGGTACATTTCATTAGTTATAAAGATGAACAATACCAAATCATATTAAGGAAAAAAAATAATTTTTAATGACCAAAAAATATTACCAGAAGTTGTTAGTGAGAGGCAAGAAAAAGTTTAACTGGAAGAATTGGTCGTATGTACATATAAAATACTTACAAGGAAGAAATGACAGTATTCAGTGACATCGTATTTGTTAAAGAAAGCTATTCTGAAGGAACGTATAAAGGCAGTGCTTGGGAAAAATACTTAAGTGGAGATATTTGCATATTTTCCATATTTCAATGTGAAAAAAATCAGAAATGGGAATACCCTCATTTGGAGAGGGAAGTGTTAAGATGCATCAGGTAAGATTAATTATTAGAAAACAAAATGAATGCAATGATACTTATTGAGCATTCATCATTTTAGGTATTAGGGTTATATATAAAAAATATATATATATAATATATTATATATTATTATATATAAAAAGGGTTATATATTATATATTATATTATATATAAAAGGGTTTTTTTCTGAAGTATTAATAAAGTATACACATTTCTATATAAGACCCTGTCTTCTCACTGAATATGTTTCATTAAAATCAAGAGTGAATTCAGTAGAAATAATTTGCATAGGAGGGAAAAAACTTGCAAAGATATGTAATGCTATGTCAATGGTATTTTTTCTGAAGGACACATTTTTTAACAGTATTTTTAATTTTTAAAATAAAATTACCTGAAATTTTTTCAAAGCTTTATTTTATAGCTACTAAATTTGAAATTGGTCATTTTTTTGTAGACCATGATTTTTTTTCATAAAGTATCCATTTATTAAGGAGGTTGACAACTCAAAATCATAGCATGCTCTAGCATTTTTTAGATTCAGGATTGTTTTCGGGGAGAAATCCTGATAGAACTTCAGTGAAAACTACAATCTTGAATCTACAATCTTGAAATGAGTATACAAAATATTGAGACCTTCTAATTGAATGAATTGGGGAAACAAACAGGCTCTGGCTGAGCCATGTGGGAGCCTAAGACAAAAGGGAAAATGAGTACCTTAATATACAAGCTTCTATTATTTTTTAAAATATACTTTATTTTTAAAAACAGTTTTATAATTACAAAAAAAATTAAAAATGTAGCCCAAAGAGTTCCTGTATACTTCCTCACCCAGCTTCCTCTATCATTATTTCACATTAATATGGTATATTTGTTACAACTAATGAACAAGTATTGATACATTATTATTTAATAACTAAAGTCTATAGCTTATTCAGATTGCCTTAGTTTTTGCCTTATTTTTTTTATTAATTATTTTCATTTCGGGAACCTATCAAGGATGCCTCAGTACACTTAGCTGTGTCTCAGGGTGCTTTTAGCTATGACACTTTCTTTGTTTTTCAGGACCTGGAGAGTTTTGAAGATGACTGAGCAGGTATTTTGCAGGATGTCTCTCTGTTGGAATTTGTCCGGTGTTTTGTTCATGATTAGATTGGGAATATGTGTTTTGGGGAGGAAGACCACAGTAAAGTGCCATTCTCATATCATATCGAGGGTACATACTAGCAGCATGAGTTATCACTGTTGGTGTTAACCTTGATCACCCGGCTTAGGTAGTGTTCATCAGGTTTCTTTACTGCAGTTACTCTTTTTCCCTTTCCATACTGTATTCTGTTACAGGAAGTCACTATTCACAACCTACACTTAAGTGGAAAGTTATGCTCCACCTCCTTGAAGGTAGAGTATCTACATAAATTATTTAGAATTCTTCTGTACAGGAGATTTGTCTCCTCTTATTTATTTATATGAGTATGGACTCATGGATGTTTGGATGTTTGTTTTCTATTTTGGGTTTTTTTCCAATACTATGCATTGTTGCCCAAGTTGTTCTAGCTTTGGCCATCGAGAGCTACTTTAGTTGGCTCCTGTGTTCCTTTGATACAAAATCCCCATCAACTAATTTGTTTGGTTCATCCCTTGATTTT
>VBSM01000605.1:7185220-7200700 GCA_008086735.1 Cheirogaleus medius | reverse complement strand
TTGATTTTTAAGGAATAATCTACAATATTTTCCAATTCAGAGGTTTTGCTTTAAATATGTGCAATTTCCTAGAAGCCTCATAAGCTAACATTTTTTGGCATTCCATTCATTAAATAATCTGATTAAAGGTTTTCACTGATTTTAAGCAAAATGGCAACCAAAACATAAAAAATCATGTTCTCAAAGTTCAATATCATTTTAGATATTATACTGGGATACTTCAAAGGTTTGAACATTATAAAACTTGATTGCTGATGGGTAGCAAAAAGAGTGAACTACCAAGCTGCAGTATCTTTTATATTCCACGTGAACTTTGTCCAAAAATTGTGGAATTGAATTTTTCTAAGTATGCATATATCAAAATATTTATAATCATCTTATAACTACCCAAATATTTGATCAAATATAGAAGATTATCTGGATGCAGTTATGAATTATGTGTATACCACAACCAAGTCCAGTAGTTTCTTAATTTAGTATTAATAAAAATATTGGTTTAACATATTACCATGCTTAACCAAGATTTATAATCATGTATTATCGGTAGAAGCAAACAAACTAAACAACAACACACATTAGCTTATCTTCAATGTTGAACTTTTTGATTTTATCACAGCATTTACAATCATGTTTCACCTTTGACAGAATTAACTTCCAAAAACCTTACTTTGATTCTCTAAACTGGATGAAAAAGTATAACCGTTATTGGAATTGGCTGATTTTCCCTTTGAAGAATCTGATGACACTGATATAAAGCTGGCACCATTTAACTCTTGACAAGTTCTTTTTCCAATGCATGAAAAGGAATTGCTTGATTATTTTAGATTCATAAGTAGGCCTGTAATAAAAAAATTGGTGAAATTAATCTAAACAAGAGCCATGATCTAAATGAAACATCATGCTTCACTGAGTGATGTGTAAATGGACCTTTCCTAAAGCAGTCGAATGATATTTGGGCCAACTCTCAAAAACAACGACTAACTTTGGAAGGAGGTACCGATGCTTCCTCAGAAGTGGTGTCTTTTCTGGAGTCAGGAGGTTAGTGGCTTCCTAACCACATGCTCCTCTCCCCTCTGTGGAAGGCCAATGGTGAAAAACAGGTTTATCATCAACTTTCTTGGAGATTGAAAACCAAGTGCTTTATTTGCATTGAAAATTCACCTATTTTTTTAAAAGTTTATAGTTGCTGAAAGTACTTATTGAAAAACAAGAAGCTGACACCATCAAACAATGATAAATAGGTGTGGGTTTTCGCTGCAGTTGAAGAGGCGCCAGACCTCTCTTTATAGGCTCTATCTTATGACTCCCCTGCGTCTATTTCCTAGTTATAGCTTCACATGCACTGACCTAGAATCTCTCACATTTCCCACTGAGCCTGCTGCCCTGCGGCCTGGTGGCGTCATGCTTCTCATGGTGAGGGGCAATGGCCTGGGTATGACTGGCCACTGTCTGGAATTTGCAGACTAAAACAGTGACACCAAATACATCTCTACTATGCTAGAGACCAGAGGAGTTAGCTGACCCAATCCACAGTGTTTGAATCTACTTTGTCATGATATTCTGCACATTTTCCTTGAAAGGAAAACCAATATATATGGTCACTCTGGTTGTGACCAAATGTGTCCTGTCTTGCATGTGGGCTTCAGCCATTGAGAAAGAGGACCCTGGGGATGTGGACCACTAGATAATCTATGGTGGGTTTCAGAGAGCTCAGAAATCCCTTAAAATAGTAGGTATAATGTTGTGAGTGAGTGGTCCATAGCTCTCACCAATTTCTCAAAGAGGATAACTGCTATTAAGAAAAGTTATTTAAAATCTAGAAATAAGGCAAAATATCACTCTGGTTTATTGTTCAACAAGCTCCACCCCCCTAGTGTTTATTTAACATGTTCATCTTCACTGTTTGCTCTTTGAATAGGGCTTAGGTGCAATGAAGTCAGAGGTTACCTGTAGATTTCTGTTCAGCAGCGAAAAATAACCCCAAAGATTCTAATTCTGTTGCTCTATAGGATATTAACCAGGTTTGAATTTAACTTCCCCATATCTCTTTCTAACATCAGCTTTTTTAATGCATTTCCTGAGGATCTATCCAAACCTCTCTTCCTCAAGTGTGCTGGGATCCAACTTTACCATCTTACTTAAGGAATTGAATAAAATCTTTGAGCATCTTTGTATATAGATAGATATGCAGAATATGTTTTTAAACTTTTTGAAAGTTATGCACTGACATTCCCAAACACAAAGAGCCTCTAGCGCCAAGGGCTGGAAAGACACAAGGGGATCTTTCCGTCAGCTAATTACCCTCACCCTGGAGAATATCAAGCAAGAATACGGATGTGACCCAAACTTAATTGTTGTTTAGGAAGGAAGTAAAGAAAACTGGCTCTTCTTCAGAAATCAGTAAAGGAACAAGGGCCTCTGTATGCGGTAGGGCTGGCTCTGCAGAACATAACCCCTGGGGTCCTCTCTTCATCTGTGTGTTCCTATGCTGTTATACCAAATGCACTGCCGTGAGGGCCTGCAGACTCTCAAAAGAGAAGCTTTTAAGGATGACAAACAAGCCTTACATCCAATCCACAGCACATCTATGCACAGGAGCCCACGCAACAGGGGCTAGAAGTTGCAATCACAGGGAAGAGGGAAATGCAATATAGCCCATGGTAGGCTCAGAGATACATTCATTTATTCTTTTATTCACTCAAACATGCATTAGTTCCTTGTTTCATTCAAAAAGTATTTGTGAGTGCTTTCTTCACTACAGTTGCCAGTTAAAGATTTGGGGTCGTGAGGGAAGATGTGGATGGGGAATTAAGCAATTAAATAGACAATTAAAATACAGTGATACTTCAGGGGTATCATGGGGCTGGTAAGATGAGAAAAATCCTTACCCATATCCTGTAGGAAGTGACAAATGTGGTCACTCCTAAGGATGAGTCAAAATCACCACAGTGAAAAAATGTTGGAGAGAGTTTGAGCAAAATGAAAAACATGCAAAGGGTGAAAACGGAAAGGCCATGCCCCATGTAAGGAACTCAAGAAGTTCAGTGTTGGTGCAGCGTAATGGAGAAGTCCTGGTGAGAAAGGAGGCAGAAAAGGGTAAGCAGAAGCCAGGTCAGAAAGTCTCGCTAAAACATCTTAAAAAGTTTGATCTTTGCATGTTTTCTAAATAGGGTTTTTAACTAGACTTCAACCATTAATATGATCAAGTAGCACTGGAGAGAAGAACTTTTGGGGTGTTTTGATCTGAAAGGAAAAGAAACTTTCCTTCCCATTTGCCGTCTCTCTCTCCCTCTCTCTCCCTCTCTCTCTCTCTCTCTCTAACTTCAGACTTAGATTAGAAGCATGAGCCATAAACTCAGACCTCAAGGTTAGGAAGAGTGATCCGCATGCCTAAAATAACTACATGTGACACAAACAGATATTAATCAAATCATAAATTGTTTTGCATAAGAAATAAGTCAGGAAGTGAGATCATAACATGAACTGAGTTAGGGACATGAGATGGGTAAGAAATGACTGTCAACATGTTGAAAGATGGAGGAGGAAGATGAAGTGCATCTGACGGAATGCATTTTAGAATTTACAACCTAAAACACTATTTTAAAGTAAAACTTTTTTATTTGTCTCTAAGTGACAGTCAACAAGTGACTACAAACTTACATACCATATAGATTAAGTGTGCTATACAAATGGCAAAAAATAAATAAATAAGATTTTTACTCTGAAATATCTTATCCCTGAGAACACCCTCTGGGAGTGTCCTAGTGCATTTTCAAAAAGTTTCCAATTTGCAAACATTTGCAATGCAAACTTTTTCAGGAATGAATCTACTTCAAAGAAATGTATGAAAGTACCAGAGGGTAATTTATCTCATGCAAATTATAATTATACATTTGTAACTCTGTGTTAATTTTATGACATCTTTTTTGAGACTATATATTAGCTTAGTTTTATATTTTAGTTTTTAGTGTTTTATGAGTTTCATTTTGTGCATATTTGTTTACCAGTTGAAAGGGTTAACTGCAATTGATTTCTTTAAATACTCTTTAGTTGTTAGGTCATAACTGAGCCTTTTCTCAATATGAACCCCTTAGGCTTGTTAATCACACACTATTTGTTATATTCTGCACACCCTATGGAGAAATAACCTCCTTACGGTACCACGTCCATCTGCTCAGCAGGCATTGTAAGTGAAATGAAGTGAAGGAGAAGGCATTTTAGGCTTTCCTTAATTAATTCCCTAATCTACTGCTGTTTGTGTTGGGGGAAAAAATCAATCACAACCTAGCTACAGGAAAAAAAAATAGGTCTGTGTGAAACTCCAGTGAATTTACGAAGAGAACTAACTCCTGCAAGGACCTAAGACCATCTTCATTCAAGGGTTACAGATTTCTTTAGTGTCCTATCTTTATCGGCACATCCCAGCTATTTTTGGTGGTATATTGTTGAAGTCTATAGAGGCACATGGTACTTATACTTAGATTTTACAAGTGATTATTTACATACAAACATAGTACATGATACAAAATTTTCAAATTATATTGTGCTTTTCATACAAGCAGGATGCTGCTCTGAATTATATGTATTATATATGTATGTAGATATATAGATGAACAGCAAGAAATATTGAACAGTCTATTCAGAAACTAGCAGGGAAGCCAAAAGAAATAAATACACATTCGATTTTTAAAAACACATTAATTAATAAGTGAGAAAATTCTGAGATTTTTTTTCCCACATAAAATAAAACATAAGTCCGAATGAGTGAGTGTATTAGTTCCTGGCTGTGAGTGCCCTGCTAAGCTTTAAGGAAGAAGAGTTAATAGATCTGGTCTTAATGATGGAAAAGGTTTTCAAGAGTGGAGAAACTAACATTCTTTTATGTTTTGGGGATCGAAGGCAGAGAATTGACCCAAACCAAAGCAATAAGAGAATCCCTAGATGAGTCACAGGGACAGGAGAGTTACAAATCTTAGTGCTGGAGATAAGACTAGGAGAGCGATTTTGGTCCATCGTAGAGGACTGCGGGGTACAGGCTAAGTGCTAAGGCAAGAGGAACATTTGAAAGTCCTGTGTAAAGGTGTGGCTTAGATGTCCATGCCTGGCAGGAGTGTGTGGGATGCACTAAAGTTATAGAAAGGCTTATTTTAGCTATCATCATAGTTGAGGGCTTAAACTATGTGAAGGCAGTGGAGGCTGAAAAGAAAGCTTAGGTAATAGAGGTATAGTGGAAGAAAAAAATAAAGATGGTTTGGTGGTTTGGTGTGGTTGAATAAACAGAGTGCAATCTTCATTTCTGAACATGTGGGCTATTTATCACTGTGTGTGTTCTCAGTCCCAATACAGGGCATGACACAGAGTCTAAATAAATATTTGTTGAATGAATGAATGAATGAATGAATGGAAGGGTGAAATTGAAGATAACTCCAGAATTTTGACCTTAGGCAACTGAAAAGGATAATTCTATCACTTAGAAGAAAAGAGATTATGGGGCATGCAACAGATTTAGGAGTAAATATAATGAGTTAGATTTCAACATGGTGAGTTGAAAGGAAAGGGATTCTACCTCAGATAAAATATTTAAGCAATGCAACATAGAAGAAAATTGAATTAGAATTGAATTGAATTGAAGAGAAAGGATTTGGAATCCTTTACATAAAGACAATAGGGGAAGTCTTGGGACTGGATGATATATTTTTTAAAAAAGAGAATAGAAACAACAAATTCAGATTCAAATGTAGATGCACCTACCTTGTAGGTTCATACTGCACACCAGTCTTTACACGATCTCATTCAATCATCAGTGTAAACCTGTGAGATAAGCATTCAAACCTCACAAACCTCACGGAGCAGAAGAGGAGCCCAGGCAAAGCCGCCTCCTGCCGGAGGCCCAGGGAACAGATACTGGAAACAAATCACAGCGCCAGTGGTGAATCATCACTGACAATCTCAACATGCAGTTTGGTTTGGCTGGTTTTGATTTCAAAACAAATAAAAACCAGACCATGTTCTTGTACCTATTCTCACTGCTTTTTTCCTTTCTCTGCTAAATTTTCCTGTTCTGGTAAGAACTTTCTGTGTATTTTTAGCCACTAGTTTAGATATCTCACATTTCACTTAAACATGAGCCATTAAAATGACTTATAAGGCAATGTAAATCTTTTCCCAGTAACAGACCTATTTATAATGTTTTTTTCTTTGAAAATAATTAAAGGCTTCTTCATGCTTTTGGATTTCTTTCTTCTGATACACAATTTTATATCAGTATTAGCAAATGGCATCAGACACAATATAATCTCCTTCTTCAGCTATTCACAGAAGGAAAGCTGAATCACGCTTAAATTTATCTATACCTTGACTTTCTTAAATATTAGCAGAATGTGTTTAGTAAGAAAAATTAGCAGAATGTGTTTATTAAGATATTGAGTTCTCACAAGCACACAGCATCACTAGAAAGAATCTCTTATTATATTAGTGCGGATCAAGTTCCCCCAAAGACGGGAAGGCCTGAAATCAAGGAAGAGAGAGTGGTTTGGAGGAAGCCTTGAGTACTTCAGGGGTGGGAAGAATTAAGTTAAATTCAAGTTAACTCTCTGCCACAAAGATTATACAGCTAACTACTAGGCCTAGATGTTTATTTCTCTAGCAAGTAGAAGTAAATAGCACTGCATTTCTCGTAATAGTTCATTGCACTGAGATAGCAGTTTAACTCAGATGAAGAAACAAAGGCCTACATAATAGGTTGCTTTTTAAAAATAATCACATCATAATTTTTCCCACATTTGTCTTTTTTGCAGTTTATTAGCATATTTATAGCAGAAATCTATATTTTTATCCTTGAACCCCCAAACACCTATCGCAAAATGTGACAGATAGTAAGGACCACAAAATACTTGTTGAACGGATGTGTGAATGGGGGGTTAGGAAAAATTTACAGGAAGCCGTTGGTTTGGACTGAGCTCCGGCACTAGGCCCAACACACCAACCACAGTGGAGTGACTCGTGCTGAAGTGCCATGCCACCAAGCTGCAACTGAGGTCTCCATCTGACCTTATGAAACATCAGGAGAGAGAGAAAAAATAGCCAAATTCCCAAACAGGCCAGCTTTAGGCAGCATAATAAGGAAGCTCACTCCAGTTTAACTTTTACAAGAAAAGTAACTTTGCAAGGACCAATCTACTTTTTGTTTTGTGTCTGCTTTGCTCTATAGCCAGCCCCTTCCTGTGTGTAACGACACCTCCTCTGCTCAGCTCATCAGAACACTCATTCTATTTTTAAAATGATGTGTTGCCCAATTATAGAATCACAAATAAAGTCAATTAAGATCTCTAAACTATGTCATTTTTTTTTTGAAAGAACCAAAAAGCAAGGTAAAGTTCCAAGAATGTTAAGCCAGATGGCATTATAGTCTCATTTACCTGCTATACCTGCTGAAGTTAGTCTTGTGTGCTAAGGTGACACTCACGTGATCTGTGGTCCTTTTCTCTTCCTCACCCCCACACAAGAAAACAAGACAGGGAAACAGCACAAAAGGAAGTCTAAAGATAAAATATTAAAACACAAAAAGAGTCTGAAATTTAACTGAATCAGTCACCTTGATGAAATAAATTAGTCAAAATAGCAAAAATGCATATAATGGTGAAATAGCAGAGTTTACTTTGTAGATGATAATTTTACTGCTTCTGCCTTGTAACCAAGGGTGATTTTCGAAGTATTATTTCTCTATGACTGATACTCATAGTGGTTGAAGAAATCAATTTATGGGTCGAAGTGGTGTTTTAAAAAATTAATAGAATAGCATGGAAATGATGTGTAGAGATGAAAGGAGAAAATCCATGGAATTTTTGGTTCACTTATATATGTTTAAGTGAATTAATGTCCTTTGTAGCAATTTGGATGAAACTGGAGACCATTATTCTAAGTGAAGTACCTCAAGAATGGAAAAACAAACACCACATGTACTCTCTAATAATTTGGAACTAATTGATGGGCACAGAAGTAAAACTCATCAGAATTCAAGAAGGTGGGGGAGAGGAGGGGAAATGAAGGGAGGGGTCAAAACCTACCTAACAGGTACAAGGAACACTATTCCAGCAATGGGCACACTAATAGCCCTGACTTAAGTATTATAAAAGCTATCCATGTAACAAAAACATTTGTACTCCCTTAATATTGTGAAAAAAAAATGACTAGGTCATGATCACATGGGCGTGATAAAAACATTTGAAAGACATTGCTGCAGAGCAATGTTAAAATAAATTATGCTTTTATAGTTGGGAAATTTAATTATTTTCTAAGCTTTGATAAAAGGCACTAGAGATTTCTGCATAACCATGGGTGGCAGGCCATATCTGTGCTCTGACGAGACACTGGCTGACCAATTCCATGAAATCACTGACTTGGTGTGATATAGGTATAGCCTCACCAGATAAAAGGCACTGCCCTTCATGAGGCATTTTTTTTTTAAACACTGGAAAACATTACTAGTGGGGAAGGTCAGACTGATTCTATTCTATAGCAGAAAAGCCTGTTAAAGAACACATTAAAAAGAAAGCACTTTCATTACTTTCTCACCCATTTGGCTCTCAGCTGACAGGAAAAGGCTTAGAGCATCAGCTAAGTGCTTCACAGAATAACTTAGAAGCAATTGTGAGGAGCACTCATTGTCTGAATGCAAATTGCGGCTAGAATGTCTTGATGAGAATTTATTGACCTTTATCTAAAAAATGCTCACTAATTACCCTTTTTCGTTTAGAAGACCCATTTTCACATAGCTTGCTTTTAATTATACTACACCCACGTTTCATTTATGAGTTTGTTATTTATATTAATGGTATTTATTCAGCTCCTGTACACATACATTTGTTCATTCATGCATTCCCATGCATTGAATTTTGATCATATTCCAGGTTAGAAGTAGATGCCAGGGATCAAGGAGACCTGGTTTCTACCTTTAGGAAGTCTGGTTTGGTGAGGAATAAAGACACGCCGACCAGCCGCCAGGGGTCAGCGTGATGGATTTCACAAGAGGGAGCTGTGGAAAGACGGAGGCAGACCTCAAGGTTAGACCAGGTGTCAGGGAAAGCCATCTGAGGAGGCGAGGCTTGAGTTGAAATTTGAAGGATGAAAAGCTGCTAGCCTAGTGAAGAAGACGGGTGGGTAATTGGTGGAATTCAAAGTGGGGAGTGGTAGAAGAAAGACTAGAAGAAGAACGAGGGGCAGAGAATGTCAGACCCAACTAGCAGCCCTCACCCGGCATCATCACAATAGCCCTTCGAACTGGGTTCCTTGACTCCAGTTCCTTCGCCTACATTGCCTTCTGCACTCTATGACCCATTTAAGATCCCAAAGCCTTTGTTCTCATCTTATAATTTCCCTCAGTCATGGAAGATAAATATTAGTCTAAGAGTTAAGACCCTCCCTGGTGAGGACCCGGCTCCCTTTCTAATCTTCCTTGTCTTCTACCCTCGGGTGTTTCTGTGCATCACGGAAGCTGGTCCGTTGACTGCCCCTACTTCTACCCTTCCTTTATGTTCCATTGATTACCTTAAAACCTGCATCAGAGAAAGCAGAGCTCGTTAGACATGTCAATTCCTTAACCTCTTCCCAGGTAAAATTGTGTCTGTGTTTGTACCCAATCCCTAGTTCAATGCTCCCAGCTCAGAAAAGACATATCCCTTCCTGTTTTTGCCCCATTACTGTAGATATTCCCTGTGGATCAGTCCTCAGCTTTCATTTATTCTCACCGTATATATGTATGTATAGATACATATATTTCGCTGGGTGATTTCATCTTTATGTGTGGCTTTGATTACTACACAATGACTGATGACTCCAAAAGCAACGTCCAGATGAGACTCATCACCCAAGATCCCAAAGTGCATCCCCAGCTGTCCTCTAGACACACCACCTTGTTCTCAGAAACACAATGGAGATGGGAATCAGTCCTGCTTTTCAGCTTGAAGGAAGTAGTTTCATATAAACACATATATATGTATGTGTGTGTATGTATATAAACACACATCCATTAGATGAAGATAGATTTATCAACTAATATTCATGCAGTAATAAATGGTCATCAGTATCAACTGAGTCCTGAGATCCAGGATATGTGCAAAACTCTTTCCTTTTCCTGTCTCATATAATCCCCATGACAACTCCATGTGGTAGATATGATTTGTTATCCTAATTTTATTAATAAGTAATTAGTCTTAGAGAGACTAAGTTATAATTTCCTCAAGGTCACATACCTCATATGTAACAGAATCTAGTCACAAATACAGGCCTAATTATATTTCAAAATCCTTGTTTTTAAATACTCTACCACACTGCTCTCAAATACACTTTTTTTTTAGGCATTGGGGAGCAATCTGTGTTCATCTCATTAAAACTCCTATGGGTAAATATGTTGTTTATCCTCCTGTTTTGCCAACTAGAAACTAGAACACAAGGAATGTGAGGAGGGGCTTTCAAAATAAGTGTGTTCACACAGAGAATGGCAGATCCAGGAATTAAATTCAAGTTTAGCAATGCACATTATAGAGTGTAATGAAACAACACAGACAGTGGAAGCAAAATTTAAAAAAATTGATTCTAACTTCCCATTTATTTTGAATTTCCATAAAGTTTGAAGACTGTCTACAATCTTGAAAGGATGAGTGTTTATCTGATATAATGTGGTTTTTCTAAGTTCATGTAGAAGCAAGTACAAGTAATTCTCAAAATCATTAATTAAGAGACCACTTGCCTTTGCCTTTTCACTATTACTTTTGAACGGGTATTCTTGGGAAATATTCTCTTTTAGTACATTATAAAGCTATAATTTTTTCATGATCTCTTATCTGTGATGACAAAATGAAATATTACTGCAAAATTTCTTTCTTTTTCCCTAAAACGAGAGCTAACTGCTGAGACAGCTCCCACAAAAAGTCAGATAACACAAGCTTTAAATATCAGAAAGAGCTAAAACTAACATATCAAAATGCCTTATGAACTTAAGCAAAGGAAAGATAATTTTGTTCTTGAATAACCATTAAGGCCATAAAAAAAAAAAAACAGTATTAGATTGATTGCTTAAGGTCAACCCAGGGAACTAGGTTTTTATTCTGTGGACACATATCTATACCCTGACCCTATGAACTCTCTCACAGGGTCCTAGAAAAAAGAGCCTTATCCTATGTTGTTGACAAATCAAAAAAATAAAAAAAGTCTCTAAAGAAGTAACACTAAGTGAAAAAATAAACAGGAAGACAATAAAATGATAAATGCTAAAGTTGAATAAACTTTTCCGGTGGTAGATGTAAAAGTCATTTATGGAAAAGTTTCTAGTTATTTTCAAATACTAATGCAGAGTACCATAATTTCTCATAATTAATTTCCCCCCAGAAAATGACAGACTCAAAAAACATACATAGCAGCTAAATATAATATTTTATCAGTATTTACATTATTTCATTTCCAAAGAAAACACTATTAAAATTTTCCAACTTTATACCTTCTTCCATCCATTGCTTCCAGAACATTCCAGACAAGTTCTGATTGAACCTGGTGTGTTTGTTCCTTGGATTTCAGTCAAATGTCCTGTTACTAGTGGCTGCTTTTAACATTCTAGGTTGAGACTGCGAGTCTCGGGGTGACTTCTCTTCTTGTGCGATTATTCAGACTGCAGCAGGCCATGGCTCCAAGCTCATCTGCAGTGGCCCTGCTGCTCTGGGAATTACACCTGGCACAGAGCTGGCCATCTAATAAGTTCTCAGTAACAATGTTCAATACAGCTTAGTAAGTAACTCTCTGACTTTAACACAGTTTGCAACCAAATTATTTTTAGATAAGAGGTTTTGTACTTCCTGACTCTTTCATTTTAACATCGTGTCTATCTTGATTCTTAAACATTGAGTCTCATTTGCACTGTATGCAATACCATGTTATCAATTTGAAATGTATTTTAAGAATAGGTGGCAAAATTTTCCTTGAAAGCTGTTCTTGAATCTTTTCTTAGAAACACTTAATTCAGATACTGTCTAATAAATAAGAAACTCTCAATGTTGTTTGAAGTAGTTTGAAACCTAGAACTAAAAGAAATGTAAAAATTGTTACAGCATGAACTCAGTGAGGTAACATTTGATTGAAATATATCTTTCTAAAACTACCATAAAAGCAAATTAAATATGAAATGTAAGCATTCAGTTTCACAAAAGCTTAAGTTTTTCTTTTTAAAATTTATCTTTAATAATTTATTATGACTTCATATCCAAAATGTTAATCATGATGCTGATATACCCTTGAAGTCCCTAATACTCAAGTTTAGAAAACAATCACCTCCCCAATAGTTATGTTCTTTAGAAAAAGTGTGAGGCCTCACATGGGAAGAATTATCCCACACTGTCTATAATAATAATTATTTTTCCATCTGATTCATTTGGGAATCTGACTGATGGCAACAAACTTCTCCCTAGAAAGATTCTATTCTGACAGTAATCCTAAAGTGGGGCATACACAGTCAATTTCTAGCCAAAAAAGAAGAATTCATTTGAGAAGTTCAAACTAGCCCTACAATTAGCTACAGGTACAGTTAAGAGCAGGATTTATTCACATATAATTCATCAAAGCCAAATAGTGACTACTATTTATCAAGAACCATCTATGTTATAGAAGCTGAGTACATGTCATCTGGCATATCCAAGACATTCTGTTAAGGTAGTTGGCATTATACCTGTTTCATAGATGGAGAGGCAGAGTCAGAAAGATATAAGTAACTTGCTTAAAATCATATTTGGTAACCTATTGAGACAGAATTTAGTTCCAGGACTATACTGTTATAAAGGCCAACCTTACAAACATTCCTGATCATGTGACAGTATTTGAGAAGTAGCTAGATGGTTGTATAGTCAGGGTTTTCCAGAGAAACAGAATCAGTAGGAGATGTATACGTGTATGTGTACATATATAGAGGGTGGGGAGAAGGAGGGGGAGAGGCAGAGATTAGTTTAGCAAATTAGCTCACATGATCATATGGCTGGCAAGCACAGCATCTACAGAGCAGGCTGGAGATCCAAGGAAGAGTTCATATTGCAGCTTGAGTTCAAAGGCCATCCAGGCAGAATTCCTCCTTCCTAGTAAAGGTCAGTCCTTTCTCTTAAGGCCTGTAACTGATTGGATAAAACCCACCCACATTATGGAGGGTAACCTGTTTTACCCAAAAGTTACTGATTTAAATGTAAATTTCATCTGAAAACTACCTTTTACAGCAACATCTAAACTGGTATTTAACCCAAAATTGGGTACCATAGCCTAGCCAACCGGACATATGAAATTAACCTTCACAATGATCATTAGGCAGGAATGTAGTCAAATGTCAAGAGACTGCTTGGTGATTGATGATTTGGGGACTCCAAACCATCAGTTTTTGAGACTCCATTATTTTATTATTCTACATGTGAAGCAAAACGCAGGTGGTGCGGATGATGACAACTGAGCCAGGAGGCTCACAGTCGTCCTCCAGGAGTTCACCAGCAAACAGAGAACTGCCTCAGACACAAGGAAGTCCCATTAAAGGTAAAGTTCATGAAGTAGCTTTCCTGAGCGTTTATAAACAGACCGTTGCACATTTGCCAATGTTTTTTGGTCTTGACCCCTTTCCTAAGCAGCAGTGCTTGGCCATTTCTCAGGATAAGGAAGCAGAGGTTAGAAAGGTCAATGCCATAAGTCAGTATGACTGAGGCTGAACTGAGATGTCTTATCTCCCTCCCAGCCCCTTTCCGGCTGTCTTGGTTTCTGCCTCTGCTTTATCAGTCCAGTGCACTTGGGTTAAATGAATGATCCTGGGCGCAGAATCAAAATTTATGTACAACTCTGCCTTGGACATCTAGTGGAGTGCAAAGCAACTTAAATATTCTTGGCCAAATAGTGACCCTCTTGTTTTAGACCATGTGCTTTTTTTTGCATGCTCAGTTTCAGGTGCTGAACTTGGGGAGTGGTTAGTGAAGAAGCAGACATTGCTAAGAAGTCAACTGCACTAACCCTGGTGAGACCAATGACCTTCATTGCTGTAGTCTAACCTTGACCTGTGGTGCTCCCATTGAAAAGGGTTTTGCTTGTCCTCTGAGCCCCCTGATGAAACCTAAACCTGGCAGTAACACTGAATGGATTTTGAGTGTAAAGTCACTTTACAGCAAATATGATTAAATATGCTTCCCCTACCCCTGCCTGCTCCAAAATTATTCTTCCAGGAAATCTCAGTAAAGGTTGGAAAATAAATGATCCTCTTTCATTTCTAACCAAATTTATTGTGCCACCTGGTTTACAGCCCTTTTATCTTCCTAAAGGTCTCAAATCATGACCCGAAGAACAACAAGAAAATTTTATTATAGGGCTTTTTATAACTATTCTTAATTTATTTTAAAAATGAACAAGCCATTAAAAATCAAGCCAGTCTTCTGAAAAAATAAATCAGCCCTCAGCACCTTAGAGTTTCTAATGTAAAGATAAGATTTTATAAACCAAGTTACTTAAAAATCTGAACAGAAACTTCACACCTGCAGATCATCTTAGAAATGTGCAAAATGCAGACACATTTTTAACAAATATAGAAATAACATCCACACATTGGAAATAGAAACTGAGAAACATGAAATCTTATGAACTTGCAATAAACTTTCGAAATGAAAAAATTAAATGGCCCCCAAAAGAACAGATCAGTGACTTTTAATCATTCTAATGCTAAGATGGGAAGACATTTACTATCTTTTCTAACACATTAATTTTTATCTGAAGACATTTCAAAAATCACTTGACTGAAAACCTAAATTTAAAATATTAATGATTTTTCTTAGGAGGGTGGCTTTGCTTTTGCTAAGTGCTGTGCTGAATTTGAGTGATGAGATTAATTACATAAATTTTATTACACTGTCCCACTTTACCTTAACCCTCCTCTAACCTGTGAAGAGGAGCTTGCCCTTATGGAGATTACGCTGAAAGTATAAGTGCCTTATAGTGACAAACAAGAAACAATTAGAAAGCAATATCTGATCAAGTACTAAGTGGTGTGTTAAAGTCTCCAAAGGTAGCAGATGTCTAGGGGAAGAGAGGACACTGGGACCAGCCAGGGGGAAATCATGGCAAATGTAAAATTTTCCTGAAGGCAGTGAAGTAATCGTTGACGCAACTGGCACACACAGATACCGCAGCAAACTTCACGTCTATCCGCTTTTTGGTTAATAGCAAGTGTATTTTAAAAATGCTTCACTTCTTCAACTTTTCAAAATGTTATCTGAATTCTATGGTTTGATAATGATAACGGTAACCTAAGAATAGACACGGTGGTCACCCAAATAAAATGTAAGGGAAAACTATAAGTAATCTGTACTATTTCTGCTATAAGCCATAAAACTCAAAAATCCAACCATTCAGGAAGTATAATTATTTTATTACCCAGATATCTTTCATCTTGCTTCCAATTTTCATTCCCATTGTCTCTGCCCT
>VBSM01000605.1:7173782-7185120 GCA_008086735.1 Cheirogaleus medius | reverse complement strand
CACTCATTTCTTCCTTCATTTATTCATTCATCAAAAAACTACCATATTCCTAAATACTCATAGTTTTTATAAGAACTACTGTACTTCCACAAATAACATTTAAACTACTTGTAGCATTTTAGCTTCATTTGAACAAATATTTGATGATTGCATGGGATGTTAGCAGACCCAGGAACACTCAAAGCTTTGTTGGTGGAACCCCTTACCACCTCTCCAGACCCCCCGCTGCTCCTTAGCTGGAGTTTTACACTCCAGCATTTTCGAAGAATCCACAGCTCTTGCCTAAAATCTATCACACTGTTCTCGGACTTTGGGCATTAACATGGGCCATCACCTCTGCCTGAAGTTTCTTTTCTCTGTTTCTCATCGTTCAAGAACCACTGGAATGTCTGCAGTGTCAAGCTGCGGGAGGGCCGTGCCCGGCACGTAGTGGGCACTCAATAAATGTTTGTTGAATGAATGAATGAACGAAAGCCCAGCTTAAATAGCTTCCTCTGGGAAGCACCGGAAATTTCTTAGAACAAACGTTCTCATAACTAACAGGGATGGTGCTGGGGAGGAGTTTCAGGGGATCTTAGGGGCTTCCCATTTGAGAGTGAGCAGAGCAGCTGCCAGCAACTTTCCCCAGAAACCTTTCCTGAAGAATAACTCCTACATGGAGGAGGAAGCGGTAAGACTAGGAAGTGCAGTTCTGGGAAGTGGCATCTGCTGGTCTTCAGAGGTGCCAATCTTGTAAAAATTTGCACTTCTTGTTTTGTTCACTTTTTTATTTCACTTGTCTATGACTAACCTCCTGACGACTCACACAAAACATGTTTATCCTCTGTCAGTGGGACGTGTACATGTAACATTAAATGGAAATGGGAGGAAAGAGTAAAACAAACTTGCAAGAACAATGTCAGGAAAGGCTCAATCCCATGACAAATGAAGTTCATGAAAAATGCTGGAAAAAAATAGAGCTTTTTGTGTTTGAAGCCACAAGAACAAAGAAGGCATAAGCCTTTGGGAAATATGATGTAATGTTGGCCAAAGACAAAACTGTGCAGCTTCATTTGGTGTTAATGCCACTAACTCAGAGAGCAGTCCCAAACTGTAAAGGGTAGGGCAAATCTCATGGAAAAAAACCAAAAGCCAAGTTAGTTGCAAAGAATATTTGAAACAAAATCTCCCACTTTAGATAAATTGAAATCTCTATGTACATGAGATTACATCCAAATATGTGAAATAAATTTGTGTAATCTCAGAAACACTATTTATGATTTTTAAAAATATATTCCCAATACAAAGAAACGATAAATGTTTGAGGTGATAGATATTCCAATTACCCTGACAATTACATATTGTATACAAGTATTAAAATATCACATATACCCCAAAATATGTACAATTATTCTATATCAATTTGAAAAGAGAAAAAATATAATTAAAAATAAAATAAAAATATATGGATTATATAAAGTTTTTTTATTTTTATTTTTTGACAGGAGAATGGCAAATATTGCAAATCTTTCTGTAATTTACAGAAACTATAGACAGTTGTACATTTTCCCAAAATAATATAATTAGGTCTTTTCAGGGGATTGATTGTGAATATTTAGAAAAGAATCTCATGATTCTAGGTCTAATAACATGTCATGCCTGACCAACCAATTAAAAATTTTTTGTTAGAATTACAAGGAACATGATTTATATGCACCTGATTCAGGTGACGATTACTTTCATATCAACGTGACTGTGGTATTGAAATGCTAACGGAACAGAAGATACTGGGACAATCGCAAGGAGTTATTACATCTGGATCCCATAGTAAGTTCAGAAGTTTAACATACACCTGTCCTGAGAGCCATCTCTCTCAAGATGTTTATTAACAATTTAAATGAAGTTATAAATGACAGGCAAATCTATTTTATGTTGACAAATTTATTTGAGAAATATCTAATATACTGTACTGCAAAATATGCCTTTATCGTGTCCCAGATAATCTGAAATATATTATAATATCATTTTTATTTCAGATTATCTGGGACACGATAAAGGCATATTTGGGAGACAATGTTCAATTAATTTTCCTAGGTGTCATCATATTTTCTAAAAATATGGAACATTTTCATTATTATATAGTTACTAAGAAATTAATAGTTTTCCTTTACATTATGACATTTCATGGTCTAGAGTAAGATCTACTGATGAGTTACCATTTTTATTCCCCTTAAAACCATGGCTAACATCACCAAACCATTGAATGCCTCTCTCTAGGTGCAGCCCTACTAGGTGTTGTGTAAAATTGGTTTGCTTGGTCCTATTGTCTGTATTATGTACGACAGCAAAGCTTTAGCAGAAATATCATGGGGAGGAAGCTGACAATTATAGAAAGAGTATTTGAATATAAGAATTCGCAGCAATTTTATTTTTTTTAGGGTCTACTTCTGCATCAGTGGGAGACATGCTCCTGGACTCAGTGAGGAGATATAAAGAGGATGAGGAACCACACGTCCCTACAGTAAGTCATCCAATAACTTCATATCACAAATTATGTTTATTTAAATGGTTTTGCTTTATCTGGGTACTAAACATCAGTAATTCTGAAATATCACAGCATCATAGAAGATGTGAACTATCAGTACTGACTCATGTGTCTTCATTTTTCCTACCTTAAGGCAATTAAAGGGCAGTTTTCTGAGATGAATCCCTGATAGCTGGTTGAATCTCTGCTTATGACTACATGACCTTGCTTTTTGAAGCCCTGACTTTCCTTTTAATTTCAACTCAAAAGAGGTGGTTGCTTCAATAGGTGATGGATCCCTCACATTTATTTTTCTCTTTTTAACAGTTTTCTAATACAGTTCTAGAAAAAGCCAATACAGGATTTTCGCTATTCAAGCAGCGATTCTGCCCCCAGAAAGTTCAAATAGAGGGTAGCATGTGTAGACACAACTTTAAAATAAATTTAGGACCAAAACTATTTGGACTTTCCATTCTTGATTATAATACTTTTATTTTAGCTAAGAGAAGAACTAGGAAATCTTTTGAAAAAGGTCAGTAGTTATGTTCCATTCTCTAACTTGATTTTCCCCAACTGGAGGGTGTTTTCAACACAATGTGAACAGTTTTCAGCAAACACATTCTTAAAGCTCCTTTCCACTCTCTGGTTTGAATGTATGGTGAGTGGACACATATGTTAATAATGTATGTTTACTACCAGAGCTGATACTGAAATAAAACCACTGGCCACTCTTCCATGTTCATTCCTACCTAAGTTGCTGGTACAGTCAAACTGTGACTTCTCAGCTTTTATATATTTCTTCCTCTACCCGAGGAGACAATTCATATTGTTTTTGCCTTGCTTTGCTTATCCCAGCTCTACCACCTAGAATGTACTCCATGCTCCAGATCAGTTTCAACACCATTTTCTGTAAAAAATGTTCTTTCCTATGACCCATTCTATCAGTTTCTACTTTCCAGATATTACATTGTGTTAGCTGATACTCCGAGATGAATTGCATATGGTGATTCTGTCGGTGCTCTGAAAGAGACAGATGACACTCTCAAAGAGAGAGATGGCACACTAGAAGAGTTTGACAGAGGAGGTTTAATAAAGGAACCCTTTGTGAAGTAGAGGCAGAATTAAGAGAGCCCAAAAAGGGGAGTGAAGCCTCCTGGAGCTGGCTATAACAGGAATCCATTACCAAACCCAGGACTGAAGAGGCAAGGGTTGAGAAACACATTTCTGGAACTTGAAGAAGGGTTGGAGCCCTGGAGAGACTTTCAACAGAATGAAAATTCAGCCACTGGGATAATTAAAATCATGGATGATCCATGATTTTAGGTTGAACCCATGAGAAGCAAGAGTACAAAGGGGGCTGGGTGATTTAGAGGTCATTCCATATTCTTTAGAGGTCAGTCTCCTGACTCTAAAGGCACAGAGAGGGAGAAGAAGAAGGAGGTGAAGAGCGAGAAGGAGGTGAAGAATGGTCTTGATGTTGGGGATACATGGAGAGTGAACAACACACACCAAAGAAGGGGTTCCTGGAGACAGAATGCTTTGACCCAAAGGGATTTGTTTTCCCCAAAAGTAGAGTCTCAGGCATGAAAAGGGCTGCTTCCTTTAAGACAACACTAGTAGGAGCAGGCTGAAATAATCCCAAAGTTTGCATAATGCACTGTGGAATATGAACAAACCTAAATATAGTAGCCAAATTCTTGAATTGTTCAGTTCATATGATAATCTGGGTTCTTGCTGGAAATCCTGGAAAGATAAAATGATTCACAGCTGATGCTAAGATTTAACCATCATGAATTGTAAGAAGCAGCATCTTGTTCCTGCCAATAGGTAAAGGAGATTGCACAATATATATTTTAATAGCAATATAATCATATTGTAAGAGGCTCACAGATACAAGTTCTGAAGTGATTGGGTTTCCTCTCCCCAAAATCAAATTATCTTAATTATCAGGTTTCAAGCTGAGCTGAGGAAGACCACACCCTGCAATCAAGTTTCTCCTTCATGACTTTAATTTTAATTTTTAAGTTTTAAACAATCTTTTATTATTGCAAGTACAGTACAACTAATCTATTTTTTCCTTGAACTATATGAGAATATGTTGCCAGTAGGATACCCTGTTACCCCTAACATTTTAGTGTACATTTCCTGTAAACAAAACATTCTTCCATATAACCACAGTGTAAACATCAAAACCAGGAAAATAACATTTACATTGTACTACTATCCAACCCTCTGAGCTCATACAAATTCTTTCCAATTGTTACAAAAATGTCCTTTATAGCCAAACATTTCAGTTCTGAATCACACATTGCATTTGGTTTTCATGAGTTTTTCACTCATTGAATCTGGAAGATCTCCCAATGTCTCCTTTACTTTCATGATCTTGAAAGTGTTGAAGATTACAGACCATTTGTTTTGTAGAATACCCTTCAATGTGGGTTTGTCAGGTGTTCTCATGATTGCAATCAGATTATGTATATAGTTGGCAAAAATATCTCCAAAGCCATACTGTGTTCTCCACATCACATCCTACCTGGTGGGACAAACCTTCAATACATCCCATTATTGACTAAGTTAACTTTGATCATTTGATTAAGGCAGTGTCTGCCAGGTTATCTCCCCTCTAAAAAGTCGTTTTTTTCTCCTTTGTGATTGATAATTGTTAATAGTTAGGTGTGGGGAGGAGCAGTGTGAAGTAGTTTGAGATTAGACAAAAATTGTATTCTTCATCAAACTGTCAACTAACTCATGCATATACACTGTCAGAATTCACTCATAGATTTCTGTTTTATTCAATGGTTTACAATCTGTTATTATCATTATTTATTTTAATGCCCAAACTGTCCCAGATTTGGCCAATGGGAACCTTTTAAAGATGGTTTTTGTGTCCTTTTGACATGTTCCCACAATTTTTAAAGAGCATTTCTTTATTTCTTGGCACAAGATATTTGAGGCTCATTGTGTACTTTCCCTGGTCCAGCCTTGGAATCAACCACTTCTTCCAGAAGCTCTGGTTTCTTGTAGCAGAGACTAGTATCAGAAGCCAAGGTCCAGGTCCAAGGTGTGCACGTTGTTTTTATGGAGCTGTTAATCTCGGGATTTCTTCGTGGAAATCCTTAGAGTCCTTAGCTAAGGAATCTATCAGATAAGTAACTAAATTAAGGATTATAGGAGGCAGGTTTTTTTTCACTGTTGGGAGAAAGGAATTATAAATGTGTACACATTTGCATCTAAATTATTTCTATATCTATATCTGTATCTATACATCTGTATCTATATCTATTTCTATATCTATCATTTACTTATAAAATCAAGTCCCCTTTCTGTAGCCAACTTCACATTGGTACTGCTATCCCTTCTTCACTGAGGCTGTGACACCTCCAGCTGTGCCAGCCCCAATGTGGACACCCGCCTAACACTGCTTGGCCTCACTCTGGGCTGGACCATCTCCTCATCTCAACACCATCCTCACCCCACAGGGGCTCGGGCTCCCTGTGCTGAGCTGCTACCTACCCAGATACCCTCCTTGTCACATTCAGGTCCCAGCTCCCTACTGGGCTGTCACCTCCACCCCCATGGTGTGGGAGAGCTCCTCATGCTCGTGGTTCTTCATGGGTTTTGATAAGACTTTTCCTCCATTCTCTAGGAACTCAGAAGAATATAAAAAGCGAATGCAATAGGTAAATACTACCATCAAACAGCAGAGCAGTAAAGGGTTGATGCATTCAACCATGGCATGGAAAGTGTTCAAGAGCTTTTGCTTTATGACAAATGATAATCATATCAAAAATAATTCCATATCACTTTGAACCAAAAAGATCTAACACAAAAATCTTTGGTTTAATGATGGTAGTAGGAGCTGGGTTTTCCCCCACATCTTTAAATGTGTAGTTGAACATTTCAGTAAAAAGTAAATTTTTACCCTTTAGTTTCTACATCTGCCCTTTAGGAACATGGTTATCAGGTAGTGGAGATAAACCAACCACATGGTTGTTTCTGCTATCATATATATGAAAATCAACCTTTTGTGAAATGCCAATATTTTCGAATAAACTTTACATTCAAAAAACTCTTTAAAGTCCAATTTTGCTTTCAAAAAAATTATTTATTACTTTTTGAAGCATTTTTATTCATAATCAAATTGCATGCATTCACTATGTTCACCCATTTATTTAACTGTGTGTTGAATGCTGCATCTAATAATTCATCCTCAAATCTCTGCACTTGGGAAATGCTTCCACCCAAGTTCTCTGCTTGCCCCTACAGTGTTCCTTGACTCTACTTTAGTCAGATGCCACTTAAACAATATTGTTAGGAAAATGTAAAAAGTAGTAGCTTTCATTTTGTTTCTCTAGTCACTATTCTAAAATTTCTTGCATCTAAGAATAAACCTTGTAGGGAAAATTATTAACCCCTATCAGAGGGCACATTTTTCAGTCTTGTCAATTTAGGAGGAAGAGGGGTGGTTCTCACTCCACCCACCATTTTGGCCTCCACGTGTAATTTACCAATGTTGCATGAGCATATTTCATTGCGACCATAATCCTTGGGAGGAAATGGCCTGTTTTTTTTTTTAAAAAACAGAAAATTAAACTAGTTTCATTGCAAGTGTGGTTATAATGTTCTTAAAATGTGAAACAGATTTTATTGCACTTTCTTTATATTATGGCCAATACATCTGATCAAAAAATCCATCTTTAGCCAGTATTTTTCCATCATATGGAAATAGAGTAGATGTCGTTCCAGGATGCTGGTAAGAGGAGAATGTTCTTCAGAATGTCAGAAGCACACCTGAACTTTCAGCTTCATTGTTCAGACAGGAAATCACCCAATTTCCCCACATTTTATATTTTTTCTCTTTCAAAGTATATATTTAAAGTGGATTTTTATAAACGGGTATCACACAATCTAGCTTTCACAGATGACAAAGGCCTTGGGGAAGTTAATGTTTTGCTATTATTAACTTATCAAGCAACCGCAGTCTTGAAGCATTCTTTCAGGCAATAAACCATATTCCTTTTGTTGTTGGCTCACCCTTTATTTTTATGGCCCATTAACCAGTGCTGAATTAAAATCAAATTTGTATAAATGATATAATACCCATATAAATAGTCTTGCAAACTAGTTAGTCATCTGAATATCCAGTGCATTACAACACCAAAACAAGGTTATGCATCAAATGCACGAATAGATTTTAAATGATTGATGGTCAAAAACATTCTTTTTTAAAACGATAGCCAAAAGTGTGAGATGAAATGTTAAAAAGTGCCGAACAAGATAAATTTGGCATGAACTTTAGAAAGCATTTCATTTACATAGCAGAGCAGGAATTTTTGGCTGAATGAAACACACACACTCAGTGTTGGCAAAAGTGCAGAGTCCTATTCAGTGCTTCTTGTTTCTTGGTGTCTCCTTTTATTGGCCTTTGGAGGAGTTGAAGGTTTCTGAACTAATTTGTCCACTTCTTAATACTAACGCCATCAAAATACACTGAAGCTTTTCTTTGTAGATCTATTCGCTATCCTAAAAAATGAAGACTAAACAGAATTTTTAAATGGGAAAATTTCTGTGATCCTAATGGGAGGCTTGGAGTTCAGTGGACCACAAATTATAATGATTTGATTCTAATTTTCTTTCTCAAATAAAAAGCAGTTCTTATTTTGGAAAGAAGAAATTAATCATTTTATTTCCTCCTAAATAAAGAAGGTGAACCTCTCAGCTCCAAGGTGACTGGCCACAGAGTTCCCCCTAACATCCTACCCCAGCCATGACCACGTGACTATTGGGAGTGATTGAAAATGTCACTTGAGGTTCATGTAGACATGTGACAATATCATCACTAAGTAGAAGATTTTCTCAGGGAGTTGACTCCTTCTTCCTTCCAGAGGATTGCTATAGTACTATCATGCAGTCTGCCCCCAAGTATTTCTCCCACAATGAAATATGCTATTTCTCCCTCAGAGAAATATGCCATTTCATTGTGCGCTGACAGAATAAATTTTACCAAGAAGACATCTATTTGGACTGAGATGCTCTACCTTGGAATGGGAAGTGCTTTTGTGATAGAAAAACAGTACCTTTGAATCAGGTGAACTTAGTTCCAATCGTGTATCCACCATTTCATGTATGGGCTTATTAAATTCTTCTGTAAAATGGAGATGATGCTACCTACTACTGAGTTTATGGTAGGAATTGAATGAGATACACACAAAATGCACTCTGATGCCTGGATATAGCAGAAGCCCAAGAATAGAGATTACTATTCATAAAACAAAAATAAATATGAGAAGACTCAGATATTTGAATCTTCAGATGGATTGGTTTAACCTGTTGCTCTTCTTTGAAGTTCTAGTGCAATTTATTCAGCTAGGGAAATAGAAATGTGAGGAGCAATGATTATCAATGCTTGCAGATCTAATGCCCTCCTTCAAAATCATAGTTTTGCCATGCTCAATTTATTATCTTGAAATAAAATGCATAGGTAAAATTTGACACACCTAATTTTTAAATGCCCTAATTATAATATAAAGGAGAAATAAAAGCAAAGTAATTTAAAGTAAAACAATATATATGCCATAGAGTAAAGGCTTAACTGAGGCATACTACTCTAAAAGAAATAAAGTAGTCAGAGGCTCATCTCTTGCTATGGTCTGAATGTTTGTGTCCCTTCAAAATTCATATGTTGAAATCTAAACTTCAATGTGTTGGTATTAAAAGGAAGGGCCTTTGGGAGGTGACTAGGTCATGAGGGGGACGCCCTTGTGAATGGGATTAGTGTCCTTAGAAAAGAGGCCTAAGGCAGCTTGTTTGCCTCTTCTGTCATGTGAGGACTCAGCAACAAGGCACCATCTATGAGGAACAGGGCCTCATCAGATCCTGAATCTTCTGGTGCCTTGATCTTGGACTTCACATCCCCCAGAACTATGAGCAATAAATTATGTTGTTTATAAAGTATCCAGTCTAAAGCATTTTGTTATACCAGCCTAAATGGACTAAGACATCCCATGTGAAATGGGATGTAAAATCTCCATGAATATAATAGATATAAATGCAGACTAATTCAGATGTTCCATTATGATGATACAAATATCATGGGCAATGTCATGGCATTTTCTAAAATGGTGAATAATTCTTGGGGAAGTTTAAAGGGAAGAAATGTTTCTTCATTTTAGACATAGTTGCATTTCTGAAAAAGATCATTTATATTAAAGCTGTATAAAAAGTAATCTGCATTCTTAAACAGTGAGTTTTTAGGAGCAAATGATTATCAATGAGTTTTTCTTTACATGAATGTCCTGTGGAATGTGGGAAGCCATGAGAGATTTGGGATTGTTCTTCACTGTACAGGGAAATTCTGTGCTTTGCAAGAGATAACCTTCCAGGTTCCTCTTTGCTAAGAGCTAGCAGAGGAACTTAATGACATGACAACCAAAAACAAATACAAAAACAAAACAAAACAAGAACAGGTCCACAGGTGTTCAAAATTTCCCCTTGGTTCTTTTCTCTAAAGAAAGATGTTAATTTAGAACAACAGACCCTGCAGGTAGGAGGACACTGAATGCAACTAGCAGGGGAGGGGCTCATTGTTAGTTACCAAGAAGCTCAAGGTAGAGAAAACCATTTGGGGAAAATGCTGAAAAGAAAGAAAGAAAGACCGTTGCCAAAGGTAGCTATCTGAGCACACAGGAACCTGCCCAGAAGCAGAAGCTATAAGAATCATGAATTAGAAATATATGACTAAACTTATGAGCTCTTGGCCAAGGGACTGTCTTATTCTGTCCAGGCTGCTATAATAGACTACCCTAAATTAAGTGGATTATAACAAACAGAAATGTATTTATCACAGTTCTGAAAGTTAAGCAATCTAAGATCAAGGTGTCAGCAGATTTGTTGACACCTCACCTGGTGAGGGTCCACTTCCTGGTTGATTCATAGATAGTAGTCTTAGTACTGTAACCTCACATGGCAGAAAGGCTTAAATAAACTCCCTCTGGCTTTCTTCATAAGGACAACTAATCCCATTTATGAGGATTTCAACAGATGAATTTGGGGGGGATGCAAACAATCAGACCATAGCAGGGACCGAATGGGGCTGAGCCTCAGAAATCAATGAGTTGAATGTTATTACAAGAAACAGATGGCCCCCAATATGGCAGCAGAGATAGATGATATAGAGGGGTCACAGGAGGCAACTGCTATGTTCCCCCCTATTCTGGAAAGCAAAGACAGAGCTTCCCAAGAATCTTCTGCAGTAAAGGTCTTCCCTAGCCCAGCACTATTCTCCACTGGCAGAAAGAAATATCTCAGCACCAACCACTAGAATTATTCTCTGTCCACCCAACCTGGAGACAGCAGTGGGTAATCTTTTGAGTTGATTTGCCTTCTAATGAGTCTACTTTGAAGATCCAGAAGAACAGCAAATATTTTTTTCTTTCTCTGTAGAGATATCTTTTATTTTTTCTCTTTTAGTGCTCTCGTAAGCCATTCCATTAATGGCTTAATTGGGAACCTGAAAAGTTATAATTGTTAGTATAAATGCTTTAGAACTGTAAGCAGTATAATCATAGTGATTTGGTTGTTGTTAAGGAAAATCGCCCACCCTGTGCGTTGAGTCTTCCTTTTTAACATGTATCCTATAGCATTAACTGTACTAAAAGTCTTATATGAGAGATTTATGAGTGGAAATACCAACTCAAGGTTTATTTCTGTGTAACAAGGGCTCAATATCCTCTGGTTATAAGATTAATATTACTATCTTTGTAAAATTTAGTTAATAAAAAAGCCAAGAAGTTTATACAGACTATGTGTCTGATTTTGTTTAAAAGTCAGAACCAC
>VBSM01000605.1:7144882-7173682 GCA_008086735.1 Cheirogaleus medius | reverse complement strand
TCCTTGACTGGCCTGTTCTCTCACCCACACTTTATCATATTGTGACTTATTTAGTTTGTACTTCTGTGTGTCTGCATATCTTAACAGGAACTCTGGAGGACTTGTATCAGGAACATGCAACCTGCTGCCACATAGACCACGTATTTTTGCCCTGTTCTTGGACTCCATGATTACAGGCAACTTAGTTGTTTTGTCCATTCCTGTACCCATAGCATCTAGAATATTTCCATACATGGACAGGGCACCTATAACTGGCTGTTAAATACACAAATGACAGGGACCAGTTTTTCAAATGTATATGTATTTATATTTTTAATGTATTAATAACAGTTTTATTGAAATATAAATCACATACCTTATAATTCATGCATTTAAAATGTATAATAATCTGTTTGTAAAATATTCAGAATTATGAAACCATTTCAATAATCAATTTTAGAACACATCTATTATCCCTGAAAAAAGCTCTGTATTTATTAGCAGTCACTCTTCCCTTTTCTCACAATCCCCTGAACTCTACACAACCACTAATGGACATTCTTTTCTATAAATGTGCCTACTCTAGATAATTCATCTAAATGGAACCATACTTGGTCTTCTGAGTATTTTTTCTTTCACTTGAACCTATTTTCAAGGTTCATTTATGTTGTAGCATATTAGTATCTCACTCCTTTTCATGACTGCATAGTATTCCATTGTGTAGATATTCTACACTTTGTTTGCTCATTCATCATTTGATGGAAATTTGGTTTGTTTCTAATTTTTATATATTTTAAATAATAGTAATATGAATAGTCATGTACACATTTTTGCATGGACACATATTTTCAATTCTCTTGGGTATGTACATAGGAGTAGAATTTTGGGGTCATATAGTAACTCTTCAACATTTAGAGGAATTGCCATTTTAAATGTATCCAAGCAACATATGAAGATTCCAATTTCTCTACATTCTCCCCAACACTTGCTATTGTCAGTTGTTTTTATTATAGTCATCTTAGTGCATTGGAGTGGTTTCTTATTGTAATTTTGGTTTACATTTCTCAAATGACTAATGATTTTGAGTCTTTTAATGTGCTTATCAGCCGCTTGCATACCTTTTTTGGAGAAATGTTTATTAAATCCTTTGCTCATTTACAAAATTGTATTGTCTTTTTATTTTGGAATTATGAGAATTCTTCATTTATTATGGATATTAGGCCCTTATCAGATATATGTTTTGCAAATATTTTCTTCTATTCTGTGGGTGTCTTTTTTACTTTCTTGATAGTGACCTTTGGAGCATTAATGCTTTTAATTTTGATGAAGTTTAATTTATCTATTTTATCTGGTCGCTTGTGCTTTGGTGTCATATCTAAGAACCCTTTGCCTAATCCAAGGACACAAAGATGTATACATATGTTTTCCTCTACTAGTTTTATATTTTTAACTCTTACTTTTAAGTCTTTGATTCATTTTGAGTTAAGTTTCGAATACTGTGGAAAGTGGGTCCAACTTCATTCTTTTGCATATGGAAACCTGATTGTTCTACTAACATTTCTTGAAAAGACTTTTCTTTCCCCATTGAATTGTCTTGGCACCTTTGTAAAAAATCTATTGTACAGAATGTATGGATGGATATATTTCTAAGTTCTCAATTATATTCCATTGATTTATGTGTCTACCTTTATGTCAGCACCACACTGCCTTGATTACTCATAGCTTTGTTGTAAATTTTGAAATCAGGAGGGGTGAATTTTCCAACTTTGTTCTTTTTTTTTGAGATTATTTTGACTACTCTGGGTCCTTTGAATTTCCATGTGAATTTAAGATTCATCTTGTCAATTTTTGCAAAAATGACGGCTCTGATTTTGATAGGGATCGTGTTGAATCTATAGATCAATATGGGAAGTAATGCCATCTTAACACTATTAAGTCTTCTAGTCCATGAATGTAGGATACCTTTCTATTCATTTAGGTTTTTAATTTCTTTAAATGATATTTTGTAGTTTTTGGTGTACAATTCCTAGATTTTCTTTGTTAAATTACTTGTATTCTTCAATGCAGTTGTAAATGGAATTAATTTCTTAATTTCACTTTTGGATTGTTTATTTCTAGATTGTAGAAATACAATTGATTTTTGTATATTGATCTTGTATTCCGCAATGTTGATTAACTCATTTATTATCTTTAACAGATCCTTTTGTGGATTCTTTAGAATTTTCTATACACAAAATCATGCCATCTGAAAATATTTGACATTGTTTTATTTCTTTCTTTGCAATCTGGATGCCCTTTATTTCTTTTCTCTCCCTCTCTCTCTCTTTTGCTTAATTACCCTAGCTAAATCTTCCAGTCGATGTCATACAGAGGTGGCGAGAGTGGCTATAGTCGTCTTGTTCCTGATTTCACATGGAAAGCTTTTAGTCTTTCACCAGCAAGTATTATGTTAGTGAAGGGGTTTTTGTAGATATATTATGTCAGGTTGAAGAAGTCTCTTCTGTTCTTAGTTTGTTGGACCTTTTTTTCATGATACAGTGGTAAATGTGGTCAAATAATATTTTTCTGCATACACTGAGATGATCATGTAGTTATTGTTCTTTTTTCTATTAATATAGTATATTATATTGAATAATTTTTGTATGTTGACCTAATCTTGCATTCCTGGGATAGATCTTACTTGGTCATAAAATTTCTCCTTTTTCATTACTTATTTTAGTAATTTGAGTCTTGCTTCTTTTCTTTCCTTGGACAGTTGAGCTAATGTTTGTCAATATTGTTGATCTTTAAAAATTGTTTATTATGATTTTCTTTACTAATTTTATATTCTCTATTATGTTTATTTGTACTTTAATATTTACTATTTCCTTTGTTCTGCTTACTTGGATTTAGTTCACTCCTCTTTTCCTAGTTCCTTAACTTAGGTGATTGCTATTGATTTGGGATCTTTCTTCTTTTTTGTATAGCCACTAACATCTATTCACTTCTCCCTAAGGACTTTTTAGCTACATTACTTAAAATTATGGAATATTCTATATGTTGTGTTGTTTTAATTTATCCCCAAATATTTACTAATTTCTTTGACTCACTGGTTTTTTTGGAATGTGTCATTTGCTTTCCACATATTTATAAATTTCCCAGACTTCTTTCTGTTACTGTTATTGATTGCTTATTTTATTCTATTGTGTTTGGAGAATATACTTCATATGACTTCAATCTTTTAACATTTTTTAAGACTTGTTTTATGGCCAAACATATAGTCTCTCCTGGAGATGTCTGTTTGCACCAGAGAAAAATCTGAATTCTGTTGTTGGACAGAATATCTTATGGATGCCTGCTAGGTCTAGTTGGTTTATAGGGTTGTTCAAGTCTCTTATTTCCTTGTTGAACTTTTGACTAGTTGTCCTATCCATTATTGAAAGTGGGGCAATGAAGTCTTCAAATATTATTATTTAATTGCCTGTTTTACTTTTTATTTCTGACAGTTTTTCCTTCATGTGGTTTGAGTCTCTGTTGTTAGGTACCTATATGTTTGTAAATTGTTATGGCTTCATGAGGTATTGACACCTTTATCATTACAAAATGTTCTTCTTTATTTCCCGGAATAATTTTTGTCTTAAAGTCTATTTTGATTGAAATAGCCATCATAGTCCTATTTTGGTTACCACTAGAGTAGTACACCTTTTTCAACCATTTTACTTTAAATTTATTGTTTATTTAAATCTAAAATGTGTCTCTTTTAGACAAAATAGTATTTGGACACTGTTTTAAATCCATTATTTCAATCTCTATATTGTGATTGAAGTGTTTAATACATTTACTTTTAGCATAATTACTGATAAGGGAAAATTTACTTCTCTTTCATTACTTGTTCTCTATATTCCTTATGTCTTTTTTATTCCTTTATTTCTCCATTACTGCCTTCTTTTGTGTTAAATATGTATTTTCTAGTGCACAATTTTAATTTCCCTTTCATTTCTTTTACTATGATTTTTTAAGTTATTTTCTTAATGATTGCTTAAGGATTAGAATTAGAATCTCAATGTAAAACAATCTAATTCAGGTTAATATCAATTTAATTCCAATAACACACAAAAACTTAATGTGCAAAGGTTTGTTTCTGGTTTGTTTGAAATTTGGAAGCACAGTGAATTGTTGATGTTAATTAGTTCCTTGATACCTGTTTCAAGAAACCAAACGTACTTTTGAATTTCAGAATTAGGTGCTATATGTGAAATTTTGTAATTTACCCTCTTATATATAATGATTTTTAGGTTTGCTTCACACCATTCTATAATTCAAAGTGAATACATTTAGTTAACTATTAAAATAATTTTCTTATAACCTCTATTCAGACATTTTAAAGTAATGTATTAACTTTTTATTTTTAAAAATATTATTTTATTTATTATTGCTGACACTCATGCTTCTCAAATGCAGAATGCCTAGTTTTAGAATTCCCTATACACTAGCTCTTCAATTACATATTTGCTAAGAATGAATTCATCTCACACATCAAGTTGTCTTTTTACCAGTATATTTACTTGAACTTTTTCATACCTAATCCAATTTGTACATTACAATTTCAGCTTTTTAAAGATACCATATGTCTATAAGGCCACTTATTTATTTAAGTTTATAAGTTACACTTTTCAATATAGAGTAAGTGGATGATGATAAATTTATCATTTTGCCCATCTTTATGTATCATTTAAATGCATCAATATTTTTCAAAGGTCTTGACCCATTGGATTCAGGATGTTCAAGTGGAGCCAAAATAAGTCTCATTTAAATAATGTTCCTATAGAACATGCACATACAAACGCACACACATATTGATACTATTGATACTAGCTTATAATTTATGAATCTTCATTAAGAAGTAAGTTTTTATCAACAACTCTAAAATATGTATCTTCTTCGTTGCAAGCAAGGAGGATGATCACTGTGGAGGAACACAGAGAAGAATGGAGCCCATGTCCGGTGAGTCTATCTGAGGATAAAAAAGTAACATGAAGAAGGCCTAGAATCATGAGGCAACTTGAAACTATATAATACCTGAAATGACTAAAGTCTCAAGGTGAGACTTAGAGAGTGCAGAGTGCAGAGACTGGGGAACATGCACAACTACCATCAGACAGTATAGTTATGTTTCCACCATAGGTAAAGTTAGTAAGATGGATGTAAGCTACAAGAGAGTAAATTGAAGGTAATCAAGAAGGGATTATTTAAATAGTTCGATATTTATGAAGATGAAAGAGGCAGTGAGTTCCTTGTCACTGTCATGTTCATGTAAGGGATGGATATATACTTGGTAGAGATTTATAGAGGAAGCGCACACATTATACCAGGTTGACATTTGAAGTACTTGCTTGGCCTTCAGTGTCCCTCCAAAACCTGGGTTCTAATGATTTTGTGAGACAAAGTACCAAGAATTATTAAACTCTAAAGCTAACTGTGGCACTGGCTCTAAGAAGTAAATTACAAAAAGGTGACAGGGTTTAAGGTGGCTCTGGCTGAATAAGGGAGGTAAGCATTTGTGGGGACTTAAGAGGATAGTCAGGGTTGTAAACATGTTCTGAGAAAATCTTTAGAGGAGGTTAAAAGTCATCAAACATACTCAGAGTCCCTTTGACTAAAATGAAGGTTCACGTAGAATGGTAGCGAATGGGCGCAGTGAAGCACAGTGTGATACGAGGTCCAGGAGGAGAAGAGATTTTTGTCAGCTGAGAAATACTATACAAATGTTAAGTATTATTCAATTTTGAATAAAAGACTTCAACTTGGTGGTGAAGTGTCAGGAAATCTGGTACCAGGCAATACCCAGGTCCATGGTAGCCCAAAAGTATGGGACCCAGCAGAAGTAGAGAGCTCAAGTTTCCTGGAAATTGGAGGATATGCATGCAGCTGGCCTCAAGGAATGGGACTCTGGCCACCTGGAGAGCCTAACAAGAGTAAGGCAACAGCTAAATCTCAAAAAAAATGATGCATCCTTAACAAGTAACCAAGGTGTGATCTCAGATCTGACACCGTTTACAAACGATCTCAAAGAACAAATCAAAAGCCCAGTGAATAGAGCTAAAATATAAAATAAGAGTACCAATAAAGAGACTGGCTTGTTTCTGAGCTCTTAAAATACTAACCTGAAGTTTCTTAAACTTCATCCTTACTGGAAACATTGACCTCTGAGCCTGGGTTAAAGCTGAGTTAGAGATGGAAGTTAAAGGGGAAAGAAGACATCAAAGAATGCAGCTATATTTAAATTTGCATGCCCACTCTGATCAATTGCTAATGGCTTCCTGGAACATGATACTGAGAAGATGTTTCACTTCTCATCATGAAATAATGCCACACTCAAGTGACTGTGCCTGCTGTGGGCATGGGACAGAGATCAACAGGTATCACATGTTCATCATTCCTGCACAAGACTCTTCTAAATTAGAATAAGGCTCTGGAATGTATTACAGTCAGAGTGTGGCAGACCCTTGATCACCAGACTGAAAGATCATAGCTTGCATGAGAGCTAAGGGAAACCACTGGAAGATCATGGCCAAGAGAGATGCACTCTCATGGTGCTGAACTAGGTTAACCCAACAGCTTTGCAAAGAAGGTAGGTTGATCAGAACACCAGAGATTCTTCAACATCTGTGTTTGTGGCTCAGTTTTCACCCTAGTGTGTGAAATAGGATTCGGTGGCCTCATGTAAAATTTTCTGTGCAGTGAATTGTAAAAGCAATTGCCAATAAGAATGATTTCATGTACACATAATCCCCTGTGCAGCATGCTGCAAATATATTAATAATCTTTTCCAGCTAATATGAGGAAACTCAGCTGTAGTGCCAAAACGACAGGATGATTTATATATAAAACTGAAATCCACATTAAAATTATTCTATTTGATCTTCTACTCTGGAATTCGAAGGGGAGTACAAGGGATCCTTAAGAAATGACTCTAAGGTAAAGAGCACGGGCAGGAGATTAGTATCATTGCCCACGTAAAGTAGAATTTATGTGTTGCTTATAAACATATGAGATAAAGATAATGAAGAAATGACACCAAGACTAACATATAAACCAAGAAGAAATTACAGAGTTTTAATTGAAATTTAAAAAAATTATTCTACTGCAAACCCATTTTATAGATGAAGAAAATGAGGCCCAAAGAACAGTACAGACTTGAAGTTTCCATAACAGTTGGAGAAAGAAATTAACTTGATATTAGGTCTGCCAAGTGCAAAGCTTTTGTGCTTTCTGTCTCACCATGACGTATTTTGAGTTTTCTTCTTAAAGTGCTACCGTGATCCTCCAGTTTCAAAGATTAAAAGTCTTAGAAGTTTTGGTTGACTGCACTCACTCTTGTGTCCTCCTGGACTCTGTGCCACTTTATGCTTGGGCCCCACTTTGTACCTATACTTCTGCTGACCTAACTTTTGCATTTGTCTCTTCCTTTCTTCTTCAGGTAATCTTAAATTTCTCAAATGGACTTCTATAAGACCTCTTCAATAGCTTGGTGGCTTTTCAGTTTTGAATGGCATCCAGTTTCCTACTGATTCAGGTCCAACATCTTTAGAGTAGTCAAGGATGGCACAGCACAACTGAGACCCAATGCCTAACCACCTCCAGAGAAAATCACTCTTTTAGTACTTTTATATTGTATTATATATAACATATGTATATGTGCATACATATAATATATATACCCACGTGCAGATGTGTGTTACCTTATAAATATGTACATACATATTAAATTACACTGACCCCACTCCACTTCCACTCATGGTTTGCACGCTGGTTTCTCCCAGAGACTTTCTGCTCAGAGAACACGTCTGTGTCCACCCTGACTTGCCTGTGCCGCTCAGCTTCTTGGCTGCTTCATTATCAGTACTCAGGCATTTAAATGAAACTCCCTTCCCACTGTGTATGTCTCACAGGAGTGGAGAACTTGTGGCCTTGGGGCCACTTGTGGCCTTCTGGATCCTTGAGTGTGGCCTTTTGACCGAATCCAAATTTTGCAGAACAAATCCTTTATTCTGTGAAGTTAGGATTCAGTGGAGGGGCCACACTTCGGGCTCTGGAGGGCCACAGTGGCCTTGAGGCCACGGGTTCCCCACCTACTGTCCCTCACTTACACATTCTTCTCTCCCTACCTCTTTCTTTTCCTCTATGATCTCTGCTATGCAAAATGCCATCACTCTGGTTCTTTCTAGAGCTCTAAAATGGAGTCAGAAAGCCATTCTAAGAAAGACTGACTAACTGCATGACCTGCAACCTTTCAAAATAAAAACTTGCTTTGAATCTTTGAACTGGGTCAAACACCATGACCACAACATGCTAGAAAACAGCTGAAGTGCCCCTGAGCTGCAACTCCTGAACAGTGACAAAAACTACAGACTTGTGTGCTAAACCAGCCGCCTCCACCAATGACAGTTCTGCCAACATAACTTATGAAATTACCCTTAGTTCCACTTAAAAATCCATTCTCCCCATCCTCTCTTCAGAACACATTTGACTTCTAGCCCAATCTGTGTCTTGAAAATTGCAATTCCTAAGACCCCAACAAAGGCCATGTTTTACTGTTTTGCAGTCTGGTCTTCCCCCAGCTTCTTAATGACACCTCCATCATGGCCGTCCAGATTGGGTGCTTTTCTACCATTTTAATTTCTATACATTCTACTCACATGGTATTTATCTTTGCATCTCTTCTTGATTATTATATTTGGAAAAGATATTTTAAAATTCAGATCTGCTACCACTTAAAAATTTCAACACAAGGCTCTTAAAATAAGTGTCCAAAAAGCCTTGTGTTGCAATTGTTTGTTTATATGTTCCATTTCCTTATGGATAGCAAGGGTTTTTCCCCCCACCAATATTTGTATTTCCTAGGACAGTTAGTGCCAAATAAAAGAACTAGAATGCTAGTTTAAGACACAGCACTGATTCTATTAGTTAATAAAAAGAATAACAAAAATGGCACTGACAATGAAAAGGAAGGATATTATTAGTAAACTGAAACTTTGAGGAATTTTTGAAAGAGTAGAAAAAAAAAACCCAAATTTATATAAACTGGTGAACATTTCAGAACACCACAGATAAAGAAAAATTCTAAAAGTTCTTTTAATATTATTTATTGATCTTATTGAGCAAGTATTAAACAAACATGAGACTTCTCATTAGTAAAATTTAATGTTTGAGAAGAAGAGAGAAACAGGTGAGCAGGAAAATCACCTTAGCTTTCTAGCACAAGGGCAAAATTAAGGTGATTCCAGCATAAAGGGTCTCCAAAACTTTATTTGGTCATATGCCTTTTTAAAAATTATAAACAACATTAAAAAATAACTCTAAGAAACAAATGCAAAAAGAACTCTGAGAAAGAAAACAATGTCAGTTTCAAGAAAGATGGAACTAACTTATGACTGGAAAGAAAAAATAAATCTCAGAATAACTCCTTACTGCTGGCGTAGAAATCATCATTCCAAATTAGAACATGAAGTCCGAGGGTTACATGAAAGTGTTGAGAAGAAAATAGATAGCGTCATACAAAGTGAGTGATTATTCTTTCTGTCAAGAAAAAAGAAAAGCAATTATAAAGTGAGGTTAAAAAAAAGAAGATGATGAAAATAAATCATGGTCCCCAAATAAAATTTTGACATAATTTTTTAGCAATTGATGGAATTTAAAGAGCAGTGCCTTTTGAAATAACAAAGTCAAACGAACATTATTTAGGTAATTCATAGGAAAAGAGAAAGCTGACGGATAGTCTCAATTCAGGTATAATCACTTTGGATTTATGATGGCTACAAGCTATAATTACTTTACTATGATTTTCTTTTCTAGAAAGTGATTTATCACGTTTATATAATGACCCACCTTCTAAAGTTTTTGAAAAATTTTAACTTTATGAGGATCTTTAAGAATTTATAGATACTGTTGAGAGGAAATTTTTATTCAAAGTTCAGCAGGTTCTTAAATTTTGTTTCTTTTTTTCCAACGAATGTGAGTAAAATCAAATATAATACTTTAATTAAAATATTAACAATTATTTTCTTATATTACTCTTTTCTCTACTTCTTCCAAGTTTTATAGCACAAGTATGTATCATTTTTAAAACAAAAGCATAAATGTATTGAAAGTACAAATAATTATCTTTAGTGCTTTCAGTTAAGGTATTCTAAGCCAACTCCAGAGACAGCTGAGAACTTAAGGTAGAGAGAAGTACTATTTATTTCTTCTACTTTTTAAAATAAAAAGGCAAATCGTCTGGGTGCAGTGGCATGCCCCTGTAGCCCTAGCTACTTGAGAGGTTAAGGCAGGAAGATCCCTTGAACTCAGTAGTTTGAGACCAGCCTGGGCAATATAGTAAGACCCTGTCTCTTTTTTAAAAAATTAAATTTCTGCATTCACATTGAATTTAGAATTTATCACTTCTGAGTAAATTAAAAGAATATAATTTTTTTTCATTTAATTGGAAAATTTAATCCATTTACCTTCAAGCTTAATAATAGGTAAGGGTTGACTATTGCTATGTCATTACTTGTTTTCTGGTTGTTTTGTAAATTCTGTCTTCCTTTTCTCCTCTCCTACTGTCTTACTTTGTGGCTACGTGATTTTCTCTGATAGTTTATGCTGATTCTATGCTATTTATTTTTAGTGTATCTATTACAGGTTTTCACTTTGGGTTTACCACAAGGCTTGCAAAGCAATCTTATAATTATTACAGGTTATTTGACTTAACTTTGATTGCAAAGAAAAGTATCAAAAACAAACTCTGTACTTTAACACCTCCTCCCCTCAGACATTCTCCTTTTTGATGTTCTTATTTACATATTTTAATATTGCCATCTCTTAACTAATTATTGTAGCTATTGTTATTTTTAATAGTTTTGTCTTTTAGTCTTAATATGTAAGATTTAAGTGGTTTATTGACCACAATTACAATATTAAAGTATTTCGAATATGTCTGTTTTCTTTCTTTACCGGTGAGTTTTGTACCTTCAGATGTTTTCATGTTATATATTAATATCCATTTCTTTCAGATTGAAGAACTCTCTTTAGAATTTCTTATAATTTAGATCTAGTGTTGATGAATTTATATTATTATTAACATTTAATCCAATATTATTTTCCTTTTATTTTAAGGAAAACAAATCTCAAAATTTTTAATGAAAATCATTAAGATTTAATAAGAAAAAATTTTGCTTTAAAGCAATCTATGTATTAGGCTCTTGTTATTTCACGGATTAAACATAAAGCATTTAAACATAGACCAACCTGTAGTAAAGTGTACTTACAATTATGCAAAGCAAAATCTAAGATGTGAAAAGGTCAGAGGAAGCTGGACTGGTCAGTGGTAAAGAGAGGCTGGCATGTGGAGTTGGCCCTGTCATATCTCCGCTAGGATGTGGAGGACTCCAGAGTCATGGTCCAGTGGGAAGGAGGAAGCTGGTGGAAGTGGGCAGAGCTGGCTGGGACCAGGTTTGCAGCATAGCCCTGTTCTGGAGTAATCAGATCCGAGTTTAAGAGGAAGGAGCTATAGACCAATATTAGTGGCCTAAACAGGCACATGTAGGCTTTGGAGTCAGAGAGACCTGGGATGAAATCTAGCACTACAATGGTACAACCAAATTCTTTAACCTATTCAAGCTTCATTTTTCTCATCTTCAAAATGATAATAACTTTTACACACATTCTTACCCCATGACTTGCGTACAAAGCAGATGACGCAGTGTTACAAAGCCGCGTGCACTCAGCGCACGGCAGCAGCATCACTGTTCCTCTGTTGGCCAGAAACCAGGGCGACCAGCCTGGCAGGAGTTCCAGGGAGCCAGCCATGTCTGGACACATGGCATTATCATGACTCCAGAGGGATTTAAAGATAGGTAGGACTTCAGAAAGGAGCTTTGGTTCAGACAGGCAGATCTGAAGTGCTGACGAGATATTCACACAGAAAATAATTGGTATAAAATGAATATGCACGGAAATAGCTGGAAAAAGGCTGGGCCTTGCTGAGCCCCAGGGTTCCTGGGTTCAGTCCAGGCACACAGGCTTCTGGACGTATCTGGACAAAGCCAGTTTGTGTTAGTCCCCTCTCTGCTTGGGGCAGGGCTGGGTCTCTCATGAGCCTGTCCTCCAGGCTTCAAGTTTGGCTCAAAATTCATTGAACTAAATTTACAAGTAATGGCTCTCAGCTGTACATTTGAATGATTGATAAAGTTGTTGAAAATATGTTTATGCCCAGACCTCACTCCCTATGATTTTTATTTAATTGTTCTACTGTGTAGCCAGAATTGAAGACCACCAAACTAAATTCATTAGTGTCTACAACCAAATGGAATTAAGAAATTTAGGGCTGCAAATGAATGCCTCAGTTATATAAAGATGCTACCAGTCACTTGCTCTCGACTCCAGTTCTAACAATGATAATTGTCTTGGTTTAATATCAGGTCCTAATTTATCTTAAATACTCGAAATGCATTCCACAGTTTAAAGGCCATGTGATAACTCTTTAAGTTAGGTAATTCCCTCTAATACGCCCTCTTGAATAAAATCTTAAAGTCAGAGACAACACCTGTACAAAGCTACTGGGAGACTCTACTGTCATGTAAACAGTGAACATGTTTGTGAACATGAAGTTACGATCACAGGCGTATTTATCAAGTATTTAAATACACTTTAGATATATTTATGCCAAAACACTTTCTCTCGGCAATTTGCTTGTCTGTACGAGACTCTTCAAGACGGGGCAAGACTTGGTTGAAGCCTTGTTCATGAGTGTTCTTACCTGAGCTTTTGATAAGGCTTTACCCTCCTGATGGCACTTCTGGGGCTAATGTCTGTGACATTAGCAGATCTATGTTTGCAAATGTATTATCAATCCACCCTAACACGCATACATTTATTGATTGAATTCTTATTTATTTATTTCATTCAACTTTCCAGTTAAGATTATGACACGATGGCTTCTAACCCACAATCATGACTTCCCTTCCCACACCTTTTGCAGAACACACCCCAGGGCTCCCATCCAGGCTGATGTGCCTAGAGAGAGCCAAGTCGGTTTGCCTGAGTCAGTATGATGTAGTTGCTTTGTGTTCGCTGACTCATCGCTCCATATGGCCCATTGACAGCCAGTAGCAACTTTGCTCATCATTACAGTTGGGGGTTTGACAGATGACAGATGTCAGTTGGAGATGGCTCCCTTACACACAGCCAACCAATCACCAGACACTCCCCAAAGGTGGGGACAAGATCCCAGCCAACAGATGGCTCGGCCTGTCTCGATTAGGCAGTAATTAAACCTTTTGGCTAGAAACCTCCCTTTTCAGGTTTCCATGAAGAAGTTGTCACTCAGGCCCATATGCACTGATTTTCTCCATCCCCCAACAGTTTTCTCTATCATTCAGGCACCTGACAACAGTTCACACAAGTGCATTTCCAGAGATTCTGGTCAAACAAACCCCAGAAAATCTAAAGATGAAGGTGTTAGTGTTTAATGCATCACAGAAAAACAATGGGATTATAGATAGCAGTTTTATAAAAGTCAGAGGTGGTTTTAATAAAAGACATTGCTTCTGTCTAAAAAAGGACATTCTAAAAGGCAGTTTATTTTTCTTACAGCTTTCTTCATATTATTGCTAATGTTTATGTTTCAGAATATTGTATTTTTTCCCAACTGGAGTTCTCCATCTGATTATTTGTGTAAAAAAAGGCCTGTGTATTTTGGACACAGGCATGACATTTCAGGTTGGGTCCTATAAACTCTTTGCAGAACACAGGCCCACAATGGAAAGGAACAATGTTATCCACGTGGAAAGGAAGACGCTTTCTCTGGGACACTCTTCATCCAAGTGCTTCTTCCAGACTCACTTGCAAGATTCTCTGCTTCGTGGTTCTGTTTTTCATTTCACAGAATTTTTCTGTGGCAGATTCCTCTGTTTCACAAATATAAAAAGCATTTTAAAAATCCCATATATGTACCAAATGGAGGAATACAGTGCATAATTTAAAAGGCTATATGTATTTTGACATAAAAATAGGAAAGGTGCTATTAAAATCCTTTATATCTTGTTCTCGTGTACTAGTAAAAGAACTAACTTTCCCTAACACAAATGGTAATGCTTTTTGAAAATCATGTTGCGTAGAGATTTTCCTGAGGAAAAGAAAATCATATCCTTAAAAAATCCAAGAGTCTTTGTCTCAGTGAGTGTTCTAGAGAAATAAATATATATATATGCATATACATATATATATAAAATAAACTCATATCTGTGATTTGTTGAAACAAAAGCTACCTATTGAATTTTGATTATCAATGTGCTTGCTTTTACCAAACACTATGTGTTATACAGAACTTTATTTCAGTTTAAGTATTTTTTTCAAAGAAAAATTGGATGGAAAAGACCATGATCAATAAAAATACACTGCTGGAATTGCATTTTACTGTATATTTGCTGCGTCTTCACAGTGGTCCCACTAGTGACCACACTCATCATACATGCAGCTACCCACATTTCATTTATCTTTGACATATTGGAACTTTACAGTTTCCGAAAGTCATTACCATGTGTGGCAAAGATGTATGTATACTAAGGATCTCTCAATCCATGATTCCCGGGCAGGACAAGATACACCTTCGAGAATCTACAGCATACCAAGCCAGAGAGTGCTGCTGGGGCCTGTTAATATGTTATGCATTATTGGTACAATTGCTTATCATATTTCCTTTGGAGCTGCCCTCATTCGTAATATTTAAATTTACTCAGGGGAGTTCTCACCTTTGGGCTAGTATTAGAAGCCTTTTGGAATTTATGCAGACTGCTTTAGTAATGCTTTGTGTAATCCATATATTTGCAGCCACCCACATACTTGAAAATCAAGTCATTAGAAATCACATTGAAAAATAATGTATAATAATTTATGCTCTGTATAATTTTATCTCCAAATTTTTTTCCTTAACAAAATTCTCACTTGTAAGACTCCACAGAATTAGTTTGTAAAAATGAAGCTAAATATAAATAATTAAATTCTAGATGCCAATTCTTTATGGAAGCTATTGTCACTCCAATCTGTAGCTGTCGACTCATGTGATGTGAGGAAGCCAGTAAACACAGGTGGCAAATCCAGGCTTGGTAAGCTTTTTAGCTGTACAGTGGACACGACCTCCCATGTATGAGTGCTCCCAAGAGCAGCTCCTGAGGCCCAGGGTCCAGTGCGAGCAAAGTATTAGAACCTGCTCAGGAGTCAGGAAGGAGGGGCAGAGAAAGCCAAGCCAGGGTGAGATTTCAGATGATGACCCAGGCTCAGTAAACCATCTGCAGGGGGGTCTGGAGTGTGTCCTGCCTCCGGGCAGAGGACTGGGTGCTTGTACCTCCACACCAGCATTGGCCTGGAGCAGCTGGAGGTCCAGGGTGGTTTGACCTCCCGGTTCTCGTTTCCAACTTGGCAGCCAACCCACCACCCAACAGCAGTCACCAAAGGTGGCTGGCGTGGGCCATTGTCCAGCAGTTAACAGCTGAGGGAAGGACGCATAGATTCCATGTTACCTGGGCATGGCAGGGTGGGAAGAGATTCTACCTGCTACAGTAACCTTGGGAAAATCACTCACACTCTCAAAAGACCAGGCTCCTTACCTGTAAGTGAAATGGTGTGTGTAGGAGGAGTAGATAAAACACAGTGCTATCGGGAGGATGGGAGGATGAAATGACAATACATGGGAAGGTACCTGGCATGGGACCTCAGACTCAGTAATCAGTTAGCAACTATTACTTTCTCTCTGTACTCGTATGTACATATCATTTTTCTGCTTAGGAATGTTCACTGTTCCTTGTTTCCTACAGAAACAAACACTTTACTTTGTCACTCAAGGTAGTGCGCCAGTGTGAATCCAACATTTTCACCAACTACTCTGTAGATCAAAACTGCGTAACCTGAAGGAGTTGGGACCCGTGAAGTCCATGAATCCTCGGAAATTGTGTGGGAAATGCAGAAAGCATGTTTTACGAAAAAGGCTCGGTTGCTTGGAGAGGCAGGATCCTGTTTGAATCCAAATTCTTGCTGAGTGACCTTGGACAAACCTTGTGTGTGTTAGTTACTGTTTATGTCACTACGATTACTGCTGCTGCTGTCATTACTGCCGTCATCAGCATATCATCCTGCGCTCTGTGGCCAAAAACTGTTTGGGAATTATTGCCCCTGAGGCATTTGCTGCTCTCGCAGTGTTGATTCAATTTGCTGTCCTCTAAACATATTCCTGCATCTTTGCCTTTGCTCGTGCACTGACCCCTCTGAAGTCACCTCTTCTCACCACCCACTCACACCCATCCTTCCAGGGCCAACTCCTCCATCAACGCTCTCGCTCTCTCTGGCCGCCAGCACACTGGCTGCCCTCTGAATTCCCATCTCATCAGCAGTTTATTTAGTCAGTCAACTGTAATCTGACACTGTTGGGGCTACCATCAAAGTTCTCCACTATTTCTATCTTTTCCTTGTTAAGAAATTGGATTCACTATGGAAGGCAAGGCCTTGCCTATGTAACTTGATGTCTTATTCATCAACAGTCTTATAGAATAGGCAAATCCTAAGCACACAAAGTAGACACTCAAATGCCATGTGTTAAACGTATCATTCTAATGCAGCTCATCCCTGTTGCCAAAGCAAGTAGGAAAAAAAAGTGCCCGAGTTACCCGACATGTAGTAGGTGCTCAATAAATATTGACTGAGTGGATAAATGAATTAGTAGTAAAGTTTCACTTAAATTATTAATGTGGTTGGTGTTGGTGCCAACATTGATGAATATTGTGGTTGAAGTTCAAGTTTTAAAGCAGAACTGGAAGGAAGAGAATGGACTTTTTTGAACACTGCCATTTTTGAAGTAGCAAAGGGTGTCATAACCCTGGCAAGCTATTGCAAGGCACTAAAATCACTGTTGCTGTGGGGCTGGTTAATGATACCTTGTTAGTGACAGAAGATAATGAGATGATAAGGGCAAGATTCATTGACCTTTCAAAGGCTTTTGATTTACTAAATGACACTGTTGGATAAGCTAATTAAATTTGGCTTTTCTCCTGCAGTGATAGCTGGGTTCTGATCTCATTTGATTAGTAAGAAAAATCAGAGGCTGTTTTAAGGCTATCAGCCTGATTTATTACTATTCCTATCTGATGGTGCCTTAGGGCTCAATAACTGATTGGCTTTATTTTATTTATTTTAAAATTATCTTTCTGATGCTGGAGATAATCTGGGAATTCACTTCTAGAGCAATGCTAATACCACTTCAAATAATGTTTCTCTTAGTGTCCCAGAACTTAATATGCTCTCCTTCTGAGTCACTCCGTTTGCCAACAAGGAAGATTTTGAAAGATAAGCTTACAGATGGTGAAAGCATTACTTGGTGGCAAACTCCCTTATTACACATAAAGGCAAACAACTCTGAATTAAGCAAAAACAGAAAAGCAAACAGTTTGGTAATAGTTTAGTTAGTAAGTCTACCTAATTGTCAATTTCCAGAGAATATGCTGTATGTCCACGCAATTCTATTTCAATGGTAAAATCTTTGAATTTTTCTTAGTAAATACTGGTTTGGCTCTGCTCAGTGAAGTCCCACATTGAGCTCCAGACTTCTCAGTGATGGCAAAAAATACCTACATTTATTTTTTAGATTGAGGCACAGATTTAAAATGTTTGACACTTATATAAAGTTTTTAATTCTATTCTTCCTAGAATGTGAATTTTAATTCTATTGTTTATTGATTGCAGTTAAATTTAAAGGATGTAGAGCAATACTCCTTTTAAACAAAATGAGTTTATTTCTTAGAACTTGAGAGTGTATATTTATTTCCCTTAGACTTTCAAAAACACACCTATAAATAGTCATTCAAAAAGTTGAGCTGAATGCTAATAATGAAAAAAAATCATAATTCACAGCCATAATTTATAGAAGAATGACAAATCGGGCTTCTGACCTTTCCATCATATAATAGTAGACAGGTAAAAGTTCATATTAACAACTCACACTTACCATATAACCCCACAGCTGGTCCATGTCTAGGCATTTACCCAAGAGAAATGAAAGCATAGTTCCTTACAAAGACTTGTACGCACATGTTCATGGTAGATTTATTTGTGATGGCCCCAAACTAGAAAAAATTCAAATGCTCATCAACAAGTGAAGGGATTAAAAAAATTTAGTATATACATATATGCTATGTGATTCAGCAATTTTAAAAAATGAATTATTGATACATGAGACAACATTGATGAATCTCAACATTATTGTGCTGAATGAAAGAAGCCAGCAAATAAAAAAGTACATACTGTTTTATTTCACTTGTATAAAGCTCTCAAAAATGCAAAGTAATCTTTAGTGACAGAAAGCAGATTGGTGGTTGCCCAGGAGCAGGTGTGGGGAGTGGGTGGGGACAGGGATGGGGAGTCAGGGAGAGGATTCCTCAGGGTTTTCCAGGGAAACAGAACCCACAGGATATGTGTGTGTGTGTGTGTGTGTGTGTGGGCACGTGATAGGAGGTTGGATTTATTTTAAGGAATTGGCTCATGAGATTGCAGAGGTGCAAGTCCAAAATCTGTAGGGCAGGCCAGGAGGATGGAGACCCAGGGAAGAGGTATAGTCCAAGTCCCAAGACATTCTGCTGGCAGAACTCCTTCTTGCTCGGGGGAAGCCAGTTTTTGCTTTGTTAAGGCCCTCAACTAATTGAATGAGGCCTGTTCACACTATGCAAGGCAATCTGCTTTACTCAGTCTACTGATTTAAATATTCATCTCATCCAAAAGCACCTTCACAGCATCTTCCAGAATAATGCTTGATCCAACATCTGGGAACTGTGGTCCAGTCAAGCTGATACAGAATTAACTAACACAAAGAGAGATAGAAGTAAAGGATTATGAAAAGAAATAAGTAAATTCGGGTGTTTATATAGATACTGAGTATCTTAATTGTAGCAATGTTGTCAAGGGCGTATGCATAAGTTAATCAACCTGTACATTTTACATATACACAGTTTATTGTATGTCAATTGTATTTCAATACAGTTGTTTTAGAAATTGCTAAAAGAATTGATTTTTAATGTTCTTGCCACAAAAAATAAATTGATGAGGTGATAAATATATTAATTATCTTGATTAAACCTTTCTACAATGTATACATCATATTGTGCCCCATAAGTATACACAATTGTTATTTGCCAATTAAAAATAAATTTAAAAAAAACTTGTTCCAAAAAATAAAAGAAAAAGAGCAAAGTCTGTCTTGCTCAAGAGTCAATAGCTGAGCCCCTCTGGTCCAAGCAGTGGCTGGTGACACTGCCAAGGTCTCATCTATTTGTCTGAAATAACTTCTAAAAAATGCTCATCAGCAGAGAAATAAAATTTTTCTGTATGAAAATAGTCTATTGAAGCTGTCCACAGTTCTGCTTTTTGAAAGTTATGTGCTGAAAAGAATATATATGGGATAAACTGTACTTTTGAGTCTTCTGGGCATAATCGGAGACTTTACATCTCTAATATTTATAATTTTCTTTAAGTAATATAGGTTTTTTAAAAAGGCTGTTCTTTTGGTATGTGGTATCTGGTGGTATGAATTGAGTATGGGCACATCAGAACATGGTGCACAAATTCACGAAGACAGGGGCGCTGTGTGCAGATGCAGGTGACTTCTGGCAAGAGAATGAACTCTGCAACAGAGCACCCTGCCTGTTTTTTCCTTTCTCCCCCAACCCCACTCCCAACCTCCACTGGTAATTGGTAGATAATGATTTTAGGAGCAAAATAAACCTTCAAATTATGCACTCTTTCTTGTGAAAAAAAATGAATTAAATTCATTTCATGGTTGTAAATGCTAATGAGAATCTGAGAGATGTCTTAAATGAAAGTCCAAACAGGAAGTTAATATTATTTAGGCCCAGTAGGCTCAAGGCCTTCAAAAAGAGTCATTTGTCATTCTTGACACTTTAAAATAATAACTAAGTTGAATTTTTAAAAATTTTGTTTGCAAGAATTTTCAAATCTCATATGTCAGCATTTAAAGGTGATATGACTATCTGTAGGATCAATGAAATGCTTCTGTTTATGGCTGTTTCTCTCATTGATCTTCACCTTTTATAGCTGATTCACTGAGTTTACCCAGGTGAAAATACCCCCCAGATTTTGCCTAGATCAGCAGAGTGAAGATGGGGATTTCAGAGACCATGCAGACTCAGAATCCTACTCAGCACTGTGTTCCAGGAAGCCACTAACAACCGACGGTAGAATACCCAGGGAACTGAAATATGTTTATTGTCATCATGCCAAAAGGCACAATAAATCTAGAAAGACCAGCTCTAAAGACATAGAATAGTATTGCAGACGTAAAATATAATCGTACCCAAATGCTTTGTACCCTGCATCTTATAAACACAAGCCATTCTTAGCCTATAGCGATCTATTATGGAAAGAGTCTACCCATGTCTAGAAAGCTAAGGCTTGATGGAGGGAGGACTGGGTATGGGAGAATATTCTCCTTTTTCTGGGCAGAGAAACGTGGCACATGATTATTCAGTCTTCACTTAGGTGCAAGGTGTCTGATTCCAGGAAAGGCTGCAGTAGACTGTGATTCCTCATTAGTATTCCCCATGGGATTGTGGAGTCACCCTCATTAATAACCCAAAGGGGATATTCACATGTGAATCTTAAATACCTTTGTAGTTATTGAATAATTTATATTTTTTCATAACACTCTTGTAAAGGAGTTACTGAGTGGTCAATATTATTACTCCCATTTTACTTGCAAGAGGGAAAAGTCACAAGGAAGTTAATAACTGGGTAGAGTACAGGCTAGTTTAGGCAGAGAGAGTAAGGCACTGCCATTTATTCTTCCAAATTAGTTTATTTCTCCTGGGAAATCCAATTTCCTTATACTCTCCGATCCACCACTTTCTAGTTTCTTAGAAATAAACCAATACTTCCCCCGTACATATTTGTCTTTCCTCGTATAACACTGTAACTAGGACTTAGAGAAATGGAACCCAAGCACTTATTTTTATTTTTTATTTTTTGGAGGCAGCCCATTTATACACTGCTGTTTCCCCAGCAACAGTAATAACCACAGTAGGGCTTGGACTATCTTTTAAATACAGGCATAAGTATTCTGTGTGCTCTGAGGGAAGCTACAGCAATTGGGGAGGAAGGCCATTTCCTTTATGTTCATTTATTTTGCATCACTACAGGGTAAAGGGATACTTTCCAAAATACTTGTCAGATGTCCCCAAATTAAATTCCGTTCTCTGAGCAAGCTTTTCCACTCTCGTCCTGCATGTGTCTCCTGTGATCACTTCATATCCAGACAGGAGAAAATGACTTCAGTAATTGCAGGCTTAATTGGTAAGCATGGATCTCCAGGCTGCACTTACGTGTCTTGTCATGTCAGGCTGCTCCACAATTCTCAGTGGCTCCAGTGTCACGTTATTCCCAGGATGGACACCGTGCATGACTTCCATTTTCAATCGCTGCACTCAATCCCTCACTCCACTCCCTCTGGTTTCAACTAGTGAGGACAGGGGTGAGGGGACACACCTGCAGCCACTTTGGTATGTCACGAGCAGCCTCCTTTGTGTGTGTGTATGTTTGTTTGCAAACCCTACCCATGAAATCAACCCACGGGTGGCCCCCAGCCAGCAAAGAGGGAAGCCCTTAGGGGTGTTCACAGAACACAGGCCCCGAAGTGTTGTGGCAGGAGAACACAGGCTTAGAATTTCTCAGCAGGCTGAAGATGAAATTGCTTATTGAAACTGGAAATAAAAATAATACAACCATAAGATCACACAAATCCTGGGATTTTAGAGTTGAAAGCAACCATAGAGAACAGCTAACTTAATTCCCTCTTCTATGATAAAATGTGAGTCTGAGTCCCACTGAGGTTAAAAGATTTTAGAAAGGATAATTTCATGTTTCCCTTTGCTTTTTTCCTCAAGGGCTTACAATATTTTTTGTTTATTTTGGTCTGTATGGTGTCTTGTTTTAGAACTCTTAATTACAGTTGATATTGAGGTAGGAAAGGCAGATGAAAGGGAGATCATTTCTATCTATATTTTTGGACATAACCCATGAGCATATAATGTCCGAGAAAACAGCAGTGCTTTATGTTACAGAATAAAGCCATATCACTATGACCATTCTAATGTCATAATGTGAACTTGTGGAAGAGATCCAGGTTTCTTGTTTTGGCCTCTGTTCATGTGTAAGTCCTGCCTTCTTTCTTCCTATTCTCCTTCATCCCAACCTAGGATATGTTAAATTAAGCCATGAGGGATCAAAGTTGATCGTCTCCCTAAACCCTCTGAAATAACTATGTATTTCAGCTAATTTAAAAATGAGATACTTATTCATAGTCACCAATGCAGGCCACATCTGTTAGCACAGGAGGTAAAAACATCAACAGAAATTCAAAAGTCTCAGAGCTTTCCTTGCTTCTGTTCTTGGTTCAGTACCTATTTCTAGAATATTTACTATCCTTCTGGGGTCACAAAAATTTTTGAGGATCTGAGAAAGACACAATGCTGCAGTTAGAAAAATAATATATCCACATATGCAAACTTCTGCTTACAACTTCTAGGGAATATAAGAATCTTGGATCAAGAACCCCTATTATGAATTATCTATGAGAAACTGATTCCCTTTTTTAGAATGACTTAAGATCTGAACATAAGTTGAGAGTCAAGCTGTACTGATCATGACCAACCAACTTTAAGAACAAGAAGAAACACTGGAGGACGCATAAGCATAGCTGACAACTGAGCTCAGTGAAGAAGCCATTAGCCAGATCAAAGATATTTGAAATAACTGAAATCTTGCAAATTGGCATAATGTAGACTCAACAGTAAAGAATTGTTGGCTACTTAATGATAACTACCTTAATGACAAATATGTACAAAATACAAAATGAGATAAAAAGTTGTTAATGAAATGTTTGAATAAATGTTGTTATTTCAATAGAACCCAAAGTATGGAATGCAGGTGTGGTTAAAATAAAGAGGATTCTGAAACAACCCTCCTATCAAAGGTGAGACAAAGGTCAAAATAATATAATCCATGTAGAATGTATATATTTCAAGAAAAGCAGAATTATGTGATGATGTTGCAAGACACAGACAGCTAAAGAAAATAAATGTAGTGCAATGGTCCCTGAAAATTCTTGAGTTTACTCTTTGATGGAATACCAGAAACACTTTAGAGCTGGGATCTTAGGGAGGAGAATTCATTTGCCAGGACTCTTCGGAATTCCAGAAAATAGAACAAGTGTACATTCATCGAAAGAGATACATGCTTTGGTAATTACACAACCCCAGAACACTCTGCAAGTTATAAATTTAAAGAATCATAATTTATTGCAATTATTTGTTGAATAATAATAATAATTTTTTGGCATGAGGCAAGATATCAAAGGGAGGCAGGACAGTGAGCCCAGTCAACTATAAATCATTATTTCTATACACAAAGAAATTATCGAGAAGAAATAACGCACATAAAACTTCCAAAAAATAATACAAGGCAACATTTGAGTATTGGCACTAGGAACAATATAGGAAACAGAATAAGAAATGTAAAGGAAGAAAACAATGAAGACATATTTCAGGGAAAATCTTCCGGATGAGCTTAGGATTAGGTTGGAAATGTAGTGTGGAGGGAATTTGGAGAAGAGGTTAATGTGGAGAAGAGCATAGTGTTTCTAGTTTTACCTAAAGCCATATGAAAATAGTTTCTTGTACTTTAAATTATAGACTGGAGGAGATACTCTAATCAGTTTACCAGTTACAGAGCGGTACTTAGAGTTGTGGGCATCATAGCTGACCTTCCACAGTGACAACTTTAACTTTAACATTAAGCCTTACCCCCCACCTCCCTTCAGGCTGTATGTGGGTGCTCCTGCGGTTTTGTTGCAGGTCCGACCAATTAATGCAGCTAAAATACAAACCAACAGGGTTGTCTGGAGTCATGTAGATAGAGCAGCAGCGTGGAGTGGCCAACTCTGTCATTTTTAGCAAGCTATTATTTGGAAGATATGTAATCATGGGTCTCTTCTTATTGCAGGCTGTGAGGGTGTCCAACTTAATGAAAATACAGCAGTAAGGCATCCTGAGAGGGGGGAAATGGATATTATCCTCAACACAAAAGTGTTGTTTTCTGAGTGGAAATTCTTATATGGTTGTTTCTAAGGAAGAAGACAAGACAAAAAGAAGGATATATTATTTATTTGGGGGAAAGGGGATTTGTGAACAGAGTAACTTACAGAACGTACTCTGGCTTTGCCCAAACTATGTCAAACAAATACATGCCATTGCTTAGTGAGATGATTTATCTGAATTCTTTCAAGTGTGAAAATACTTGGTTTTCTGTATGATTTAGGTTTTATTTGATTTTACTTTAAAAATCTACTACTACTCTGGTAAACACAGAAAATCCTTCTTTAATGTCCTTTGAAATGTATACATTGATAAATACAACCAAACAAAAAGACATGATGATATTGAGTGTGCTTTTCTAACTACTCACTCCTTGGAGATTCAGGAGTTCCCAATGGGTGAATTTAGCCATCTGTACATACCCCTGTTTGGCGGCCTCTGAAGAGACTGGGAGAGATTTTAGTGTCCACAGCATTGGGAGTTTATTTGTCTTCCCTATCTTTTGTTCCCTCTTCCTTAGCAATACACTTTTAAGTGGGTCTTCTTGAGTTAAAAAAAAAAAAGACGACTTTGATACAGCAAACAAGAAGGGGAAACGCAACACAAGTAGGCACTTACACTCAGCAAGCAATAGCCAAATGAACCTAAGAATTTGGTAAATGGGGTTTTTTCATGGGTGTCTAAGCTCTGTCTGTCACGTGAGTCAGACACAGAACCTACACGAATCTATTTGCAGTGCACACGCAGGGGCCAGAAGTTATGGCTGGAGTGAAGGACAGAAGCAGAGGGAAGTGATTTTGAGGAACTAGATGTTATTCGGGTCAACTTTGAACCCAGGGCTGATGGACCCACACCAGGGTCCTAGAGTGAGAATGGCTTTATAGAGAGTGAGTGAAGTGAAAAGATGTGTGCATTTAAAAACTCTGGAAGATTCCACAGCACAGAAAAGCTATGCCTTGTACCCTGTGAACAGAATGAAGCAGAATCAAAAGACAGCATTCCCCTCCCCTGACCCCACTACTGATGAGGGACCACCTGCATGAGGGAAGGGGGGTGCAGGGACAGCCACAGGACAAGGTCCTCTGCCAAAGACCCACATGACTTCCACGGGGAGGGGGAAGCCCACCGTGGTGGCCGGGGGCACCTCAGCCTACACCACAGCAAATGCTGCGTCTCTGTCCAAGTGAACAGGAACTTGGGGATTTCGAGATAATCTCTCAATCCTCCAGGTGGGGACTAAGCCAGGGATCCTATTATCGTTACCCCAGGAAAGCACAAGACACTCCTACTCTCAGTCTATGCCAAGATTCTTGCAAAAAAATAAATAAATAAACGTTTCTCATGTCTCCAATTTCCACTGAATAATAAAGCATTTCGGTTTCCTTCAGTGCTGCCAGGAGCGAGGCTCCCCAGGGTCTGAATTCTGGCTCCCGCCGCTCACTAGCCATCTGGCTTGGGTCAAATTTTTAAGCTTTCTGAACCTTAGTTTTTTCATCTGTAAAACATGGATAAAGAAACTACCTCATCACATTGTTTGTGGATTAAATGAGATGTGAGTGAAATGCTTCCAGACTGCAGTTGGTGGAGCTGGTGGTTCCTTGCCTGCTCGTCGGAGGGCCAGATGGCCAGGTCCTAAAACGCTCCTCTGTCTACACCTGCACTGCCAGTGTGGCCTTAGACCCCTCGGGCTGACCAGTGTCTCTCTGCTGATAACACCCACCTTTACGTGTCCTCGTCCCACCTAAACTCTGAGGGCAAAAATGTCTGTCTCGTGCACTGCCGGATCAGCTAGCCGAGAGCAGGGCCTGGCCTTGGGGCGTGCTGCTCAGCAAGGCTAGCACTTAAGTGAATAAATGATTGCCTGGTGTGTAATCATTCCTCCCACATGAAGCCTAATCAAGACGGCTAGCTAGTCCAGGTGTCATCTTAAAAGAAGACCTCAAATCTAGAGTCTAAATGAAATAATAATTATGTGTGTGTGTATGTTAAAATATTGTCAATGAGTTAAAAGAAAGCTTGGAAATATGACCAATTGTATAATCCTGTTTGGGTATTTCCTCACTTTTAAATATAAGTGGCTCTAGGCCTTGCTTCATGCCTGAGATCTTGCCATTTCCATCTTCTTCTCAAATACTTATGAAATCTTACCCTCTCTTACCCCCACAAATCCTAACTCCACTGTTTACTCTTGAGGAGGTAGAGATTCACCTTCTCTTTATAGTTACTCCTGAACCATACATACATCCACATAATTATATAAGCTAGATCGCACTCAGGTAGAAACAGTGAGGTTGGTTCAACACACGCATTTTGAAATGTTTGATCCTTATACATAGTATTATATGTAAATTATTTATATTATTATTTTAGTTATTCAATTATTTATTAAATACTTCCAAAGGTTTTGTCTGTGAGAGTTATCCTGCTGATTCTTAGAGATGCAAAGGAAAGTGAGAAATGATCTCCAGAAGTTTAAAATTCAATGGGAGAGAGATGTATGAGAAACACGTTATAATACAGTATGCAGCCATTACAAATAAGTAAATATATACAGTTGTGTAGAAACACAGAGGGTAACCAAATGCCCAGGAGTCAGGGAATGCTCCATGAGGGAGGTAAAATATGAACTGAACCTTCGTAGAAGTTTTCCTGACAAGGAAGGGTGTGGGAACTACGGAAAGAGCCCATGTGCAGTGCAAAGAGCACGTGTGAGCTGCAGGAGAGAGTGGCCAGTTGGGGACGTAGTCAGAGACATGGTGCACAGAGCTGCCAGAAGGAGCCTGGAGAGCAGTGAGCCAAAGGTCCTTGCTGTGCAGAATCGACATTTGGTATTCTGGAAAGTCAGCAGAATATAATAAGCATATGTGTTACTTGATCAATTATTTTTTTAAAGATTGTTTTGACAGTGATATTGATAAAGGAATTGAGTTATTCATGTCTGGAAATCAGGACTAAACTCTTGTCAGGAAGACTTTATTGAGACTGTTTTAATAGTTCATGGGTGAAATAACAGAGTCATCGTCATGTTAAATTAAGTGGAATGGGGGGCTGCAATATAAGAACTCACTGGAGAATGGATACAATTTAGTTGTTATTGAAAAGGTTGCAAGTCTTCCAGATTGGAAGGCTAGGTGACAATGAGGTTATTAATTGAGATCCAGGAAATAGAAGGCAGAATATGATTTAAGAGAAAGAAAATAAATTCCCCTCTGGGTCTATGAGGCCTACAAGTAGCACTACATATTGTAGATGGCAAGATATAGAAATCTAGAAAGTGGCAGAGTAGGACAAGTGATTTACTATTCATTTAGATGGCATTTGGAGCCTGCAGCTGGAAAATATCCTTTAGAAAATGGAGAAAAGGCCAGGAGAGACAGATTGGGGTCAGGCTGGGCAGTGGAAGGGCAGTGAGGTCCAAAAGGTGTCACGATGAGCCCAGGTTTTGAAGAAGGACAAACTATAAAGAAGGGATAAAGAAACACACAGACACAGCGAATGCACTATGGAACCAGCAGCAGAGAAAGTACTAAGTGGGCATGCAGAAAAAAGTATGCAGAGAATAATAGAATCATATTTATGGTGGAAAAATATGATGAGAATCCAAGAACACTTACAAACTTTTGTTGCAATGTTGGGGTCATGAAGAATGGTTTCTTGAGGGTCCTTATTTCTGTTCTTTAATAATTCAGTTTTCTCTAGATTCCTATGTATAGAGTGTATCCTTATAAAACCCTCATTCCATCCAGGTACTTAAAAAACTTGGATGGCCTTGAAATAGTGAATTGTGCTGCCATAAACATTCAGGTGTAGATGTCTTTATAATAGAATGTCTTATGCTCTTTTGGGTAGATGCCTAACAATCCTATTGCTGGGTCAAATGGTATTTTTATTTCTAGCTGTTTGAGGTATCTCCAAATTCTTTTCCACTGAGGTTGCACTAATTTGCAGTCCCACCAGCAGTGTAAGAGAGTTCCTGTCTCTCCACATCCTCACCAGCATTTGTTGTTTTGGGATTTCTTGATACAGGCCATTCTCACTGGGGTCAGGTGGTATCTCATTGTGGTTTTGATTTGCATTTCTCTAATGATTAGAGATGTTGAGCATTTTTTTATATGTTTGCAGGCCATTATTCTCTCTTCTTTGGAGAAGTTTCTGTTCATTTCCATTGCCCATTTCTTGATGGAGTTGTTTGATTTTTTCTTGTTAATTCTTTTGAGTTCTAGATAGATTTTTGTTATCAGACCTTTATCAGAAGTGTAGAGAGAAAATATTTTTTCCCATTCTGTGGGCTATTTGCTCTAATGATAGTTTCCTTGGCTGTGCAGAAACTTTTTAATTTGATCAGATCCCATTTGTTTATTTTTGATGCTGCAGTGATTGCCTTGGGGTCTTCCTCAAAAATTCTTTGCCTAGACCAATGTCTGATAGGGTTTTCCCAACATCTTCTTCTAAGATTCTTAAGGTTTCATGCCTTAGGTTTAAATCTGTTATCCATCTTGAGTAAATTTTTGTGAGAGGTGAGAGGTAGGGATCCTGATTCAATCTTCTGTATTTAGCTATCCAGTTTTCCCAGCACCATTTATTGAAGAGAGATTCTTTTCCCTGTATATTTTTGTCTGCTTTATCAAAGATTAGGTTACCGTATATTGATGGTTTC
>VBSM01000605.1:7096776-7144782 GCA_008086735.1 Cheirogaleus medius | reverse complement strand
GATAATCAAAATTTGGTATATTCTCACAATGGAATATTACTCAATTCTAAGAAATGCCACTGAGCTAGCACCATTTATACTATCCTGGATTAAGCTTAAGCCCATTATCCAAAGTGAGGCAACACAAGATCAGAAAAATAGGCTTCACATGTACTCGCCATCAAATTGGTACTGACTGATTAAAACTATGGTGCTCAAATGGTGGTAGTGCTCACCAGGGATTCGGGGCAGGGGTAGACCCACATCTTAGAGATGTGGTGAACATTGTGGAATGGAAGGGCATACCTCTAACCCTTCTTAGGGAGAGGCAAAGATATAAAATGTAACCAAAATGTAAAAAACAAAACAAAACAAACTTTTTATTGGGTAGTGGGCAAGTGGGAGGGGGGAGGAGGGGATGGGTATATATTTACATAATGAGTGTTATGCACACCACCTAGAGGATGGACAGGCATGAAGCTCTGACGCGGTGGGGGGGAGGGGTGGCAAGGGCAATGTATGTAACCTTAACAATATTCGTACTCCCATAATATGATGAAATAAAAAAAATGCATCTTAGAACAACAACAAAAAAACTTGGATGGGCAACTGTTCCTTTCAATTAAAAGAGGCTACCTTTTAAACCACTTGTGGAAGAATGAATTGCTTAAAATTATTTGCATGAATATTTAGCCCATCTAAGTTAGTATAATTAAACAGCATGTAGGTAATTAAGTATAAAATGTCCAATTTCCTTAAGTACTAAGTTTGACAGTTAATATCGCTGACATTTCACTTTGACATTCTTGTTTTATTTTTACTGTGAAGGTACATCCTCAGTCTTGCAAACACACGTTTTTGCTAGTGATTATCTTTCAAATTTTTTGAGAGCAATTTTTGTGAAACCAGGGATAAATAAAAAATTCATGTTATTTTTTAATATGAGTTCTGTTGTGGAACCAATGCAGTACAGACAGCTCGAAATATCAATGAAGTGTTTGGGAAAGATGTGGCTAATAAATACATAATAAGTGGATGGTTCAAGAAATTCCATTTTGGTGGCTTTAATCTTGAAAATGAGCCACATGTGTGACCTGAGACCAACGTGGATAATGATGAGCTGAAAGCTGTAGTGGAAGCAAATCTATCTCAACCTACGTGTGAATTAGCAGCAGGATTTGACGTTACTATTCCAACAATATTGGACCATTTGAAACAAATTGGCAAGGTAAAGAAGCTGTATAGATGGGTACCACATGAATTAAATGAGTGTCCAAAGAGAAATCGTCTCAAAGCTTGCCTTTCTTTGCTGTCACGACATAAAGGTGAACTACTTCTATATTGTATTGCTATGTGTGATGAAAAAATGGATTATTTTTGGCAATCACAAAACCATTCAGCATAATTGTTGGATAAAGATGAAGTGCCAAAACACAGACCAAAACCGAATATTCATCAAAAAAATCTAATGTTGTCTGTTTGGTGGTCCAGCGCTGGTATTATCCACTGCAGCTTCATGAAACCTGGTCAATTGATTACAGTGGATGTCTACTGCAGTCACTTGGATGAAATGATGAGGATGCTTGCAATGAAGCAGCCAAGATTTGTCAATAGAGACAGACCAATCCTCTTGCAAGACAATGCTTGACCACATGTTGCACAAATAATGCTGCTCAAACTACAGAAGCTGGAGTTGGAAGCTGTCATCCACCACATTCACCAGACCTTGCACCAACTGACTACCACTTCTTCCAGGCTTTGGACCATTTCTTGCGAGGACAAATATTCAATTCTCAATAAGCTGTGGAAAATGTCTTTTGCAATTTCATCACCACTCACTCTCCAGGCTTGTTTGCTATTGGCATAAACAAGATATCATTAAGATGGCAAAACAATGTTGATAGTTTAGGCATATACTTTGATTAATTATACTGCTTCTTGTTTGAGATATAATACACTACACTTCTGATTCAGAATCAGACATTTCATATTTAATGACCTAATACTTATGGACCTAGAACTTCCCAAGGAAATAATCAGAGATGTGTAAGATTTGCATACAAGGATGCATGTTCATTAGAGTGTTGATTTCAGTAACAAAAATCTGAAACTCACCTAAATATATAACATCCCCCCACAATTCATATCCACCCAGAACCTCAGAAGGTGACCTTACTTGGAAGTAGGGTCTTTGTAGATGTCATTAGTTAAAACAAGGTCACACTGGATTAGGGTGGAAACTAAAACCAGTGACTCATGTCTTTATAAAAATGGAGACAACATACAGACACGCAAATGCAGGGAAGAAGATCATGTCAAGACAAAGGCAGAAGTTTGAGTGATGCAGCTGTAAGCCAAGAAACACCAAAGATAACCTTCTGACAGCTACTGGAAGTTAGAGAAAGCCAAGGATGGAATTTTTCCTAGTACTTTCCAAGGGATTGTGGCCCTGCTGACACCTTGATTTCAGACTTCTGTCCTCCAAAACTGTGAGGTATTACATTTCTGCTATATTAAGCCACTATATTAAGATGTCTGCAAGGTTGGTTCCTTCTGAAGGCTCTGAGGAGGTATCTAGTACCTGTGTCTCCCTGGCTTCCAGTGGTTTCCTGACCATCTTTGGTGTTCTTTGGTCTATAGAAGCATCACTCAGTCTTTGCCTTCATCTTCTTATGGAGTTCTTTTTGTATATGTGTCTGTCTCTGTTTCCAAATTTTCCTTTTTTATAAGAACACCAATTATATTAGATGAGGGCCTACCATGATGTCTTCATTTTAACTTGATTACCTCTACAAAAACTCTATCTCCAAATAAGGTTGCATTCTGGGGTAGGGGGATTTAAGACTTCAACCTTTCGGCCAGTGTGATGGCTCACACCTGTAATCCTAGCACTCTGGGAGGCCGAAGCAGGAGAATTGCTCAAGGTCAGGAGTTCAAAACCAGCCTGAGCAAAAGCAAGACCTCATCTCTACTAAAAATAGAAATATATTAATTGGCCAACTAAAAATACATAGAAAAAATTAGCCGGGCATGGTGGCACATGCCTGTAGTCCCAGCTACTTGGGAGGCTGAGGCAGAAGGATTGCTTGAGTCCAGGAGTTTGAAGTTGCTGTGAGCAAGGCTGATACCATGGCACTCTAGCCAGGGCAACAGAGTGAGACTCTGTCTCAAAAAAAAAAAAAAAGACTTCAACTTTTCATTTTGGAGGAGACGTAATTTAATCCATAACACAGACATTCAGGCTCCATCAGTTGGTTCAAGTATCTCCAAGTTACTCCCTGTCTTTCATGAACAGGTTCTAAGAATCTAGCAGAACCTTCAGCCTTTAACTTTAGGGATGACATCCCAGGCAGTAAACCCTGAACGGTCCCCTGCTCTTTCTCTGATCAGAGGGTTCACAGTCACCTGACTCTCATAGTTTGTCATGTGAAGTCTGCCATGACAACATGGCTGTGTTTGCCCCAGATGAATCTTTAGTGCAAGGTTTTTCAGACTTCCAAAAAGAGAAGAGCTGGGACTTCATAACTCACATAATATGTTTATCCATTTTGTTTGCCATCAAATATGTAAGCACGGCAGAATTTTGCTAAGGTCAATACCCTCATAACTATGGTGACCATAAGATTGAAGATACCCTGCACAGTCACAGTTTATGCCTGTTGCCCAGGTATGGTTACTAATGGCTCTTCACTTCTAGTCTCAAAAGGGACTTGGCTTGGTAGCGAGGTCAGGGAGAAGTCTCTCACTCCCATCCATTTCTAAACCATTGACACAACATGATATTTGTGCATCATCAAGTTATCTTAGGTGAGGTCATAACAAGGCACCACCTGGATTCTGGCAGATAGAACCCTAAAGGCAGACACACTGGAGCTACAGTGAAACAATTCTGTGCCCATGTTAGCACTGGAGAGAAAGCAGTTGTTGGTCTTGAGGGAAGACTCATGCTTGAACCTCAAGTAGCTGGATTTACAAAGCTGCCTTAAAGGTTAGAGTCTTCTCCAGGCTTCTGAATTTGCAGCTCCAAACTCCACCTGTGGGTTCCTTGTGATAACAGGTGTTGGTCAATATCATGTGTTAGGGTTTCAAGCCAGATTCAATTTAATATAGAAACATTTAATGATTCTTGTTCTTATCTTTGATGGTGCTCATTTATGCTCATTCCAGTATTCTTAAAAGAAAGCAATTATTTCAATCATCCTATGTAGGTAATACACAACCATGTTGCAGAGTTGACAAGTGGAAAAACATTTCATGCTCATGGATCAGTAGAATCAACATTGATAAAATGTCCACACTACCCGAAGTGATTTACAGATTCAATGCAATCCCCATCAAAATATCAACATCATACTTCACAAATCAAGACAAAAGTAATTCTATGCTTTGTTTGGAACCAGAAAGGAGCCCAAATAGCCAAAGCATTCTTAAGCAAAAAGAACAAATCAGGAGGCATCACAATGCCAGACTTTAAACTATACTACAAGGGTATAATAACCAAAACATCATAGTATTGGTACAAAAATAGAGACATAGACCAACAGAACAGAATATAGACCCCAGATATAAGACCATCTACCTACAGCCAACTGATCTTAGACAAAGCAGACAACAATGCACACTAGGGAAAAGAAGTCCTATTCAATAAATGGTGTTGGGAAAATTGGATGAGCACATGCAGAAGAATGAAACATGACTCCTATCTCTCACCACTTACAAAAATTAATTCAAGATGAATAAAAGACTTAAATGTAAGGCATGAAACCCTAAGAATTCTAGAAGAAAATGTAGGAAAAACTCTTCTAGATATCAGCCTAGGCAAAGAATTTATGACTAAGACCCCAATGGCAGGCACAGCAACAACAAAAATAAATAAATGGGATTTAATTAAACTTCTGCACAGTTAAGGAAATAATCAACCGAGCAAATAGACAACGTACAGAATGGGAGAAAATATTTGCAAATGATACATCCGATAAAGGGTTAATATACAGAATCTACAAAGAACTCAAGCAAACCAGCAAGAAAAAATAAACAATCCAATTAAAAAGTGGGCAAAAGACATGAATGAATGCTTTTCAAAAGAAGTTAGACAAATGGCCAATGAACATATGAAAAAATGCTCAACATCACTAATCATCAGGGAAATGCAAATTAAAACCACAATGAGATATCACCTTACCCCTGTTAGAATGGCTTTTATTAAAAAGTCTAAAAACAATAGATACTGGCACGGGTACAGAGAGAAAGGAACGTTTATACACTGTTGGTGGGACTGCAAATTAATACAGCCTCTATGGAAAACAGTATGAAGATTCCTCAAAGAACTAAAAATAGACCTACCATTCCATAGAGTAATCCCGCTGCTGGGTTTACTCTACTCTTCTTTTCAAAAGAAAAGAAGTCACTTTATCAAAAGACACCTGCACTAGAATGTTTATAGCAGCACAATTCACAACTGCAAAGATGAGGAATCAACCCAAGTGCCCATCAATTCATGACTGGATTAACAAAATGTTGTATATGTGTACCATGGAGTACTACTCAGTCATATAAAAAGATGAATTAATGCCTTTTGCAACAGTTTAGATGGAAGATCTTTATCCTAAGACCATTATCCTAAGTGAAGTATGTAAAGAATGGGAAAAAAAACACCACATGTACTCGCTATTAAATTGAAACTAACCAGTAAGCACACATGTGTGCAGAGGGAAGTAAGACTCAGTGGAAATCAAGTGGGCAGGGGAGGGAGGGAGAAAGGGAGGGGAAAAAAAACCTACCAACAGGTACAATGAACAATATCCAGGTGATGGGTACACTTACAGCCATGACTAAAGCATTATAAAAGTGATCCTTATAACCAAAAACATTTGTACCTTGTTAATATTTTAAAATAAAAAAAGAAATATAAAACAAGCTTGTACTTTGTAAATAATAATATATAAATATTGGTTTCATAATTGTGACAAACATATCATACAATGTAAGATGTTAATAATAGGGGAAATTGAGTGTGAGGTGTATGGAAGAGAACTTTCTGTACTAGTGTTTCCATTTTTCTGTAAATATTCTGAAATTTTAGAAGTTTATTTCAAAAGTCAATGAATATAAATGTATTATGATGATGTTCAGATCTGAGGGATAAATCTCTTTTTATCTTCTGTTCTCCCAGTTCCAAAGTAAAGTTCATGATGAAGTGTATGAAAAATATCTTGTCCTCATTACTAATGAAAACAGAATGGAATTGTTCTTAAATCATCTGAAATTCTTTGCTGTGTATTCTCTTTCTCCTCACATATTTATTGGATTTCTGGAAATCTACTAGTCTATATTTTGATGGCTGTCTAGTCATTTTAGGTTTGTTTTTGAGTAGATACTAACAAAGGATGAATGAAAGCAACTTTCTCTTAGTTACTAAATGCCTATAATTCTTAATGTTGTCTTTGACTTCAGTTCTTGAAGATCATTTTGGCTAGATTAAAATAAAAATATAAATACATACATAAGCAGATAAATACATAACTAAATATTTCTTTCAAAAAATAAATTAATTTCAATAAATAGTTACATTGTTTTTAATATTCCATGGGGCCAGTGACTATTCCATTTCTTTTTTGGTTACCAAAACTTCAACATCATTTAGTTTACTGACTGACATGCAGTAGATGTCAAATACTTGCTCGATTGAATTTAAGCTTGAGTTTCTGTTGATTAACACTTCGGTTAAAATCTTGATATCAATTAGTCTATTAACTAACCAACGCCTAGTATGGATTGAAAGTTGGGATAATACTTGTTTCCATCTGCAAAAACACCCATTTTTAGGCAGGTTGAAAACTACTTGATCTATTTCCTATGCACTCTTTCTTCATATTCATACACAGCCTCTGAAATGTCCGGAGACCTAGTGTAATAGCTGCCTATTGCTGCATAACAAACTATCACAAACTCAGCACTTAAACAATACACCTTTATTTTCTCAGTTTCCTTGGGTCTGAAGTCTGGACAAGGTGAGTTGGATTCCTCTCTAAGTTCTCATCATGGTGAGAATTGGAGTGTCAGCTTGGCCTGTGATTTGACCTAAGGTTGGGGTCTTCTCCCAAGTTCACTGGTTGCTGGCAGAATCTAGTCTTTGTGGTTGCAGAACTTCAGTCCTCAGCTGGTAGAGGATGCCTATCACACGTGGCTTTCCCCACGCTATGGCAGTTGCTTCTTCATGGCCAACAGGAGAGCATTTGCTGCTGTTCTGAGTTACCCTGACTCCTGCAGGCTCAGACCTTTGGACTCTTGCAGAATAATCTCCCTTTTGATTAACTTAAAGTAGACTGATTAGGGACCTTAATGACATCTACAAATCTCTTCCTCATTGCCATATAATATAAACTAATTATGGGAATGATTTTTCACCATATTTATAGGTTCTGCCCATGCTTAAAGGGAATAGGTTATATAGGGTGTGCCCATGAGGAGCAGGAATCTTGGGAGCCACCTTAGAATAGGAAGGGCATCCCTTGTTCCATTTGGAAGAGGCAAAACTGTTGTACTCATCAGTAAAATGGGCATTATAACCCTGTAACTCATGTGCGAGTTGTGGGGATTAAGTGACATAAAGCATGCACTTATCAAAGCACCTAGCAACATGGTCAGGCTCTATATAACTTAGTAAAAAGAGAACTGCTCAAGTCACTGAGGAACTCAGTATTGCTTCATATTCCTGTTGTACAAAATCTTACTATATTTCGAGGCCACGGTTGCACCCTGCCTTCCACCCCTCCTCCCAGGGCTGCCCAGGAAGATGAGGGATGGAAAGATACCATGGCATTCCTGCAACTGCAAGTGCCTCTTGATACAACTGTGGGTAAAACTCAAACATTTATGATCTGGTGGGGGGTGGAGTGGGGAAGAATACCCAAAAGTCACTCCAAATATTCAACAACTAGTAAACCAGAGGGCATTTATGATCAAAACAGAGGCCAGACTGATATCTGGGGCCAGACGTTAACTCTTCAGTTGCTGGATAGTGGTGAGGTTCTGTGATTTTAAGTGTAGAGCCTGGTGGTTATGAGCAGCTGCTAGTTACCAACAAGTATGGAGGTGTTTGGATATTTTATAAATTAGTATGTAGCATGTGCATACTGGCTAGCTATTGGTACTGTTAGTAGTTTAAGAATATGTACCTCTAAAAAGTGTTCCCAGGAGAGATAATCTGTTAAACCGTTGTCAGGGAATGCTGGAGATTTAACGACCAGATCACAGGGAAAAAGCTATTTTATACAAATGCATCGATACGGTCCAGGACTTGACGATGGGGAAGGGAGGAAAGCCATTCAGAGGATTAAAGGAAACTGTTTCTGAGTCCAGCCAGCTCTCCTCCCCTGTGTCTTGTTCTTTTTCCATGAACACCTCTAACATCTGTTACCTGCATCAGTTACGTTGCTGTGGAGCCCTGGTACTGCTCTTGCATACACAAAGCCGCAGGAAACTGGCTTTATTAATTAGAGTGCTTGCCCAATGGAACTGTTTGCTTCCATTCATAATTCATTGACATATTTGCTAAATAAATATTGGGGTATTCACTCATCCCAAGCAATTATCTAAAAGAAGCTACATCTATCACAAGGGTTCATAAACTGGGAGACTCGAGTATAAAAATTTCTAATTAAAAGAAGCCTACTTTTAATAGCAAATGCCCCCATTCTCATTCAAGTGCGTGAAGCACTTACCAGTACTGGAAATGAGATGCCAGCTAAGATGATACACTAAAATGCAGCAAAAGGCCTCTCTCCTTGTGTGTCTAGAATTCAAAGAGCTTCCTTGGGCCTCCACACTGAGGCAGCTTCATTCTCCTGTGAGCATCAGGCCCTGGCGGGGGTGCCTGTGGAACTCAGCCTTCTCTTCTGTGCTATGGTTCGACTCCAGGATGCCGTGACCTGCCCACACCACTTGGACACCCAGACCCATGTCGGCCTGCTTTCAACACTTAATGAAATTCAGGCAAGGCAGAAAATCAGGACCAGCATGTGTTTCAGGTATCAGAGATCAGAGGTGCTCAACAGGAGATCTGTCTCACTTCCGGCTTTCAGAGCCTTGAAGGAAATCTTCACACCAGCACGTCCCTCTCACATCTTTCTGTTTCTGAACAGCGAACCATTAGAGCTTCCTCCAGGGCTGTGTCAACCCCTAAGTGAAATAAATTATGCATGGGAACAAGCAGTTTCTTGCTGGGCTCACCTTCTTTACATGATCGTGGCAGGCTTCTCGTGTGAGGTAGGAGCTGTTCTGGGTATTGTAACAAAATTCCCCTGTTGACTTGATGTAGAGACCTGGGCAGAGTTCCAAATGAGCTCTTTCTTTCGCCAAAACGCTTTCCCTGATTTTATCCCTATAGGAAAACTGTCGCATTATCATTATCCTCAAAAGTATTATTGATATTTGTATTGGGTTACATGCAGATATTTGTGCCACAATTTCCTGGAAATTGTTTTAAAAAAACTTAACTTCCCCCACAAATATTGTCACCTCTGCCTTCACCATTTATTCATTGATTGATACAACATACACAATTAAGTCCCCGACATCCTAGAAGACACATTGTACCTTCCTGCTACCTCACATTTTACAAATATTAATGGTGACTTGGAAAATGATGAATCCAACATTTCATTTTCTTACAAATAGAATAAAATATCAGTGCATAATTTTATTTTCAAGATTTCACAGAATGATATAAAAATTAAAGCAAATGAGCTTATGTTTTTCAGTTTGAATCTACAGTCTTTTGGGACATTTTTGACCCCAAATCTTTGAGAGGCATGGGATGACAATGACTTTAGAACTTTGTGAAAGTAAGTATTTATAATGATGACTTTAAAAGGCAGAATCATTCTAATGAAATTGTGTAATAGGTCTTTTAAATAGAAGATGACACCTAAATACCAGGTGACTATCACTCTTTGTCTAGTAGTGGCTCCACATTTGCAGAGGTCTTTGTTTTTGTTTCCTCATCTTGAGCAGTGAAATAACATTGTTTGCCAGACATCTGTTACAAGGATTAATAAAAAAAAAATCTTTGCTTGGCATTTGGAATTTTTTTGCATAAGATTCAATCCACGAGTTCAGTGGTTTTATGTATTTTATTTATTTAAAAGAATATGGAATTGCAAACATTACTTCTTGTGATTTCTTCAATAGTTTCGCCCTATACTGTGATGTCAGTCACAAGTACTATTAGTCAAGAAATGATTAGTGAATGCGTTGCGTTGTGTAGAGCAGCATTGTAGCACTTCTAAATGACAAAACAGCAGTTCTCTGTTGTAAACGTGAAGTATTAATACAATTACTTCATTCTGAGAGCAGCTATCATGCTCAGAAGACTCTTTCTATAGAAAATAGCAAATCAAGCCTGCATAAAGGTCTCTCTATAAGTTATGAGAATTTCAAGCAGCATTTTCCAAAGAAACAAATAAAATATTCATATTATGGATTATTTTTCAGAAATGTATATTTTTGAGAAAACATTGTCTTTTAGATTTCAAAAGGTAGCTTCCTACTTTGTAATGAGTCATTACAAGGTGTCAACTGCTTGCATAGCACAATTCGAAGCAATATAAGCAAAATAAAATAATTATAATGATAGCATCTTGAACTTAAGGAACATTTATTCTGGGAAATACTTACAGAGTCACATACAAATTTAGCTGTAAATTCTCTGAAAAGATTTGATATTCTGAAAGACAGAAGTACAAAGAAATGCCATGTAATTCAAAAGATGGCAATAAGTTGAAGATAGAGTCACACTTCCTATCTCCTTTAAAACTATTTTCTATCAAGAATTTTCTAACATTTGTTAGGAAAAAAGTGTGACTAGTTTCGATGACGCTTCCTTGTTTTTCTCTTTCTTCCTTTCATTCTTTCTCTGCCTTCCATAAACATTCATTATACTCATTTGTTCACCCATCCATTTATTCATTCAGCAAGTATTTATGGAGCACCTACTGCATGCCCTACATTATATGAGGTGCTGGGAACATAATGTACAAAAGAGGAAAAAGTCCTGTGATCATTGAGCTGGTATTCCAGTGGGTGTAGACAGGGAGCAAACTCCCTCCTCTCTGTCTGTCTGTCTGTCTTTCTCCTTCTCTTCTCTTCTCCCTCTTCTCTCTTCTCTCTCTTTTTTCTCCCCTCACACACATACTTGCACACATGCATACATATGAATTGTGTGCGTGCACTATATATATACATATTTATATATATATATATATTTATAGTGTATTTGACATTAATAACTCCGACTGGGAAAAACAAACAGGAAAGGGGACAGGGAGGGTCAGAGGTGGGAATAATGGATAAAGTTATAACTTTAAAGTAGAGTATTCAGGGAGGAAGTGACTAAGACGTAGTCAGGCACGGACGGGGAGGGAAGGGAAAAGTCACACAGCTCTTTGTTGTAGAGGAGGTCATGGTGCAACGAGAAGCCTAAGAGATTAGTATTAACAGATGTATGGGGCAGACACTGTGAACTTGCTCTTCAAAACCCACTTCAACCCCTTTCCCTCTCACCTTCCTCTACTGCAATGGCTGGAAAGGTAAAATCCTTAACCACTTCGGTACCAGTGTTGACTATAGTCGACAGCCACAGATGAACGCGCACAGCAACTTTAGCCGACAGCCGTGATAAGACTTTTCTAATTTTTCATTTATCAAAATAAAATTGTGAACATTTAAAAATAACGTAATGAAAACATATATGTATATGTTACCTATTCTGATTTACATTACAAGTAAAGCTGCCTGTAAAGTAAAACAAGCTTTCAGTGCTTTAAACCTTTCCTCATCACACAAGAACAAAACGGATTTGTGGTCAATGCACAGCACACACTACCGTGCGGACTGTGAGTGCCGGCTGTGGGCAAGGGTTCGAGGCCGGTGAGCGCCGTACCGAAGTGGTTTAATTTTCCAGCTTTTCTCGCTTCTTGGGGTAGTCACATTGCCCAGTTCTGGCCAGCAAGATTCAAGCTGAGTCCTCAGAGCAGGCCGCCCTTTCAAATAAGAAGGTGCATCTTGTCAAAGAACATCCTTCACCGTTTCCCCACCTGCCACCTGCAATGCTGTTGTGAAAGCCAACCTGGGATCCCGCCTAGAGAGAGCTGAAGCACGCAAGGCCAGAGGAGGCAAGAAGCTGCGCCCCTGAGGATGTTATGCGCAGCTGCCCAGCCCGGGACCGTGAGATTCTGTGCCTTTGTTTGCAGGAGGAACACAGACCCCTATTTGTTTAGACTGTTGTTAGTAAAACATTCTGTTCCTTGAAATTAGCAGCAGTCCTGACCAATAAAGGGTATGAACGTGAACGTGGTGCAGTTGATGCCGCAGGAGGATCCAAACAGCTTTCTTGGAGAATTTAAGAGGGAGTCTTCCCAGAGAAGACGAGGCGGGATGGGACTGGGTCCCTGAAGTAGCAAAGGACTCCTCTAGGTGGAGAATGGGCTGGGGGCGGGCAACGCCTCCATCCTGTGACTGACCACAGATGGGGTCGCCATGGCAGGGAAGCACCTCGAGGATGAAGGTAAAATGTCCTGAGGAGTCTACAGCTTTTGTTTTGTGGGTTATACCTACGGATATCTATGATATTAGACCGTAAAGTGGAGAAATGGTTCATATATTCATTTATTAAATCTTTTAGAAATAACAATAATAAAACCATTGTATGTTAATACAAACAACATACCTGTCTAAAAATAACTGTTTTCTAACACACATAAAAAAGCGAGATTGTTTTTTTGTTTTGTAAATCTCCTTAACATCTGGCTTCACTGAAGACAGCGGGATTCTCATCTCTTGTTTTGCATTCAGTTTATTGTGAAACATTGTTTCATTGATTTGACAGAAGGATGGCGGGGAGGGGCAGGAACTGACCTCACACAAATATCAAGTTTCAGGAGAGAGGAGTATTATAATATCCTTATTGGATAATTGTGGATATTCTTCGATACTTCAGCAAAATCCAACAAATGCTTGTCTCTGAAAGGTCAAGTGAAAAGCGGAACCTAAAATCATATCCTTGAACTTTCCATATGCTGTTTCATTAAAAGCCATTGGTCTAGCTGGCACTCTGGATATATTATCCATGCATAATTTTTGACACATATTCATATATGATATTTTAAAAAAGCACATTTGTTATTATCATAGCTGATCTATTCCAAAAATCCCTTAAGTATTGGAAAACTGTCAAGCTCCTAGAGACAAATACCAGGTGTTCAAATTTCTAATTTTTGCTTGTAACTCACATTTGGCAACATATATTGTCAATTGTTTTTCTAGCAATGACAGCCTTACTTTATTCATTTTGGAGAAAATGTTTGCCAAATGCTCAAGTCTGGATAATCACAGATTGTCTGTCAGTTGTTCTTTCAAGTAAAAATATTGTCCTATTAAAAAAAAAAAAAACCTAGTAGTTCAGCTGGAAGCTCCAACAATATCATGAGTACTTTTCCTTCAGACAACCATCCTACTTTGGTTTGCAGCAACAGCACGTCATGCATACTTCCCATTTCATTACACGGAATAATAGAAGATACTCACTCAAAGGTCAAGTTTTAATGATTTTTTTTCTTTGCTGTGTAATCAAGGACATATCTAAGTGAAACTACATTTTTATTTAAAATTTCATGCTAGTGCTGGTAAAAAAATATATATATACTGAATACTATTACAGTTTGGTGCCACTGCGTGGATCCATGCTAAAGCACCGGCAGTACCATCCATCCTTGCTTTTATGCCCAGAGGACAAATGTTAAAACCATAGACAAGGCAAATAATATCTTATTATTATTATAAAAGTAGTTGGTTGAACCCACAGCCTGGAAAGGTGTCAGGGAACCCCCCCCCAAGTGGCTTGCAGCCAAACTTTGAGAACTGCTGCTGTGGAGCTGTGGTTCTTAAACTTGAGTGTGCATCATCACCTAAAGTGCTTATTAAAATGCAGATTGCTGGATCGCCCACAAGAGTTTCTTCTGGGGGTGGAGCTCAAGCATTGCTTATCTAACAAGTTCTTAGGTGCTGATGCTGGTCTGGAGACCACAGTTTGAGACTTACTGCCACAGAAGGAAAATCCAGTTCTGTAATATACAAAATATCTCTTATTTGACAGTTAAGATCTATATCTGTGCAGTCATGAGCATGGCCTACATCTTTGCACCATCTAGCATTGCATTTTGCACAAAATCAACATTAAGTCAATAATTTGGTAATCAAAATAACCTGAGTAGTATTATTACCAGAAATATCTTTTCAGACTGGCAACTTGGAAGAAGATAGGATATTCCTGGAATGAGTTGCAATGGAGAAACTAGTTGGTTATATCTATGCAATTCTCAGAAGCATTGCCTTTGGGAAAAGGCTCTTTGTGGTCAAGAGCCCAGATCTCTCACTGTCTTCAGTTTCCAGTGAAAATGAATGAGCCCAGGATCTTATTTTACCTGTTAAGAAAATCTCACTGAAATAAAGAAGGACTGCTTACCAAAGTTTTAGAACTAGTCTTCAAGGTTACTATGTCTGAGTAACTTTAAGGGCATTTCAAGTTAAAAAAAAAAAGTTTGATGGATGAGGAGTAGTAAGGTAGACAAGCTCTCATTTCAAATATCAAAATAACTCAAAATGTCCACAGTTTAATTACTTTTGTCAAACCACATATTTTAGATTCATTGAGTTCAGGAAAGGATGGTTAAACGTCATGAAAAATTGAAAATGTACTTTTATTTCTGCAATGATGAAGTGACATTGCATTTCTTAGTATTCTGCTGTTAGCTGGTTTTTCAAAATTTATTGGCATGAGATCCCAGTCAGCCCCGACGTCAATTGACTTTATTAAATATTTATTTTCTGCTAAGGAAAAACAACATGAAAGTGAGATATACTAATAACCAAGGGCATGAATGGATATCAAAAGAGGTAATTTTTAAGTGTCTAGTATCGATGTGTCACTTTTCATTTCACTTATAAACAGTATTTCAAGATCTTTAACACATTTTCTTTTCTCATAGATACAATTCATATTAGAGTAGTACAAATACAGTTTTATTTATTATGGCTCGGTTTTAAGACATTCATTACACACTTTGAATTACAGAAGAATTTAAGTATAAAACTTAATAGTATGCCGTCAAAGAAGGAGAAGAGAGATGAGACGCTGGTACAAGAAGATGTTAAATCACACATTTTAGCTGCAGTGGGTGAATAATTCTTAAAAAAGAATAATGTCCAAGTTCTTAGGACCAATGAAGGTTTTATTTATCTAAAATTACCACCACCAGCATTGACTTTCAGAAAGTCACAGAACTGGAATAGGTCAATCTATGCTACTTTTAACTGTTTTCAAACCAAAGGATTAATATACTTTGATCAATAATAACCCATAACACTGTCACATCTAATCCAAAACTCTGTGGTTAGGGTAGTTAACACAAATCTTTTACTTTCCACAGATTTTTTGGTTTATGTTGCCTTTCAAATAAGGTTTGTGACTGTCAGTACTCATCAGTTGTCCTTGGGAGCATAACTGCTCCGTTTACAAGTAGGTAAAATTCCGGTGTTCTTTGAAGTATATCTTTTATATAGAGAGGGTATCTCAGTACTTGATATATTGTCCCCATAGGGACCTAGCCTGTTGCATCTGGGATGCCTACACAGTCTTTGTTCACCTGAAAGGAAGTTCATTTAGGGACACATGAGAGTTTTAATGACATTGAAACAATATATTGAAATAATCTTAAATAATTGCCTATTGACGGCAGCTGTTAACTTAAATGGAGTGAGTGGGACTAGATGTGACTTTTTACCAGTGCTCCCTTCTTCCCCTGTTCTTTTTCCTTCTGAGATTTGAACACCTTTGGCAGGAAGCTGAATGCCATGAGGACCGAATAATTGCTCAGGGATGGTGGTTTCTCCAAATTAGCTTTGCACTTTTGTACCTTTGGAAGATTGTTTTAAAGGTGATTTCATGAAATGTGACATAGGTCTGCTATCTGGTGTACGTCCTTTGGACAAGTGTCCTCAAGGAGCCTTTGCCAACACAGCCACCGTAGGCCACTCAGCTGTTCTCTCCCCTGCGGTGTGGTGAGAGGTAGCCCTGAACTGTTAGGCCCCTACGGATCTACAGAATTAGTGGTTAAATGTGTTGCTTCCACTACAATGGCAGGAAGCCACTGTTTACCAGCCACCAGCTGGGCATTCCTGATGTTCCTTTTCAAGTTAACACCAAGTGAGACAGGTAGTATATCAATCAGGTTAAGGTAACCTCACTGCTCAGAGATCATGGAGTTACGACATTTAAGAATGGTATGGACCTTAGAGATTGTGTATAGAGTGACAGGTTTCAATTTCCAGGCTGTGTCCAAATGGTTGCTAGTGGGCACCAACACAGCAGCTGCTGCTTTTCATTAAGGAAAATGTGAAGCTATCGAGACTCTGTGGTAAGAGCACCCTGCTGATTAGTCATGTTGGTCATGTGTGTAAAAAGAGGCTTCTTGAAATATCTTTCAAATGTCAGCCCTCCCTGATCTTGTTTAAGCTCCTCACTTTAAAACTGGGGAAACTGAGATTTGAAGAGGTGAACTATCTCTGTACTGGTTGCCTCTCCACAGTGAATCATCCCGGGAAGAGAAAAGAATAATTGGTTTCCTAACCTTGGGGATAACTGATTTTCTATTATCCTCTGCACTATTAGGAATAAACAATTACCTCTTACGGAGAATTATGTTGGATTTGGAAGTCCAGTGTCTCTGCTTTGGATATGGAATAGTTATAAAGACCGTAACCTGCAGCTTGGACCTGAGCTTTAGTGAATATATACAAGAAAGGTTTTATATATAACAAATTGTCGTAATGTTTAATTCAGTCCCTACATAGCAAGATTGGCAGACAGTAATGTGTAATAAGGAAATCAGAGACAAATTTTGAAAAACATTGATGGTATGCAAAAGATAAATATTTGATGAAGAGCTTTGAATACCATGGGCTATTTTGTCATCTAAACAAGGGTTTCTCAATCTTGGCTCAATCTAGTGACATTTGGGGTGTGATAATTCTGTGTAGCAGGGAGGAACAGTCCTGGACATTGTAGGACATTTAGCAGCAACCCTCTCTTCTACTCAGTAAATGCAGGAAGCTTTTCCCCACCGCCCAAGTTGTAAAAGCCAAAAATGTCTCCAGACATTGCCACCTCTCCCTTGAGGACAAAATCATCCCAGTTGAGAACCACAGATCTAACTACATTAATAGCTAGATGCCTCTGGAAATTATTAAAAAAGGAATTACCTGATGAGAGCTTTAGGGAAGATTAATCTGTCATCTGTAGCAGTATGGATTATTTATCTAAACTTTATAAGCTACCTATTTATATGGTAATTGAGTATTTTAAATGGATGGTTTAAAATGAAGATGGCAGAAGAAGAAATGTCTTTTAGGAAGCCATTTCATTTGTTATTTTTGTTCATTCAAAAAATATTCATTGGCCATCCAATATGGGCCAGAAATCAGGAATAGAAAAGTGATAAGTTTCCTTCACATATAAGAGAAGGCAATTAAACAGCAATTGCAGAGTAGCAGTGGTTCTCAAGAGTTAGCAGAACCGAAATCACCTGGAGCGCTTCTTAAACCACAGATTGCTGGTTCCCCTCCCAGAGCTGTTGATTCAGTAGTTCTGAGGGGAGGGCAGAGTATTTGCATTCTAACAAATTCCAGGTGACATTGGTGCACAAAGAGCCACTCTTTGAGAACAATGGCAATAGAGTGTCCTGTGATGAGCCCCTCACCAGCTGTAACCCGAGTTCACCTATAAGTCGCCCTGAAGAATGTGTGGGATTTAGCTACAGGACTTGGGGGAGAGAGACCTCGAGAAACATGGTTCCAGACACAGGCCTGGACGGGAGAGCCAACATGGCACATAAAAAGTTAAGTTTTTCACATTTTTACACAGAAAGCTGTTATGAAAGCTTGTGACATTATGTCAATGTTAGCCATAACATGAACTTTTAGCTTGGCAAGTATAAAGCTGTGTTTTGTGGACATAAAAACACATAAAGTAATATTAGAAAGGAACCCTTATTATAATATTGTTCACACTGTAGTTCTCTTATTTTTTATTTGTATTTATTTAAATTGGCACATAATAATTATATATATTTATGGGGTACAATGTGAGGTTTTGATGTGTGTATACATTGTGGAATGATTATATCAAGCGCATTAGCATGTGCATAATCTCACATATTTTTTTGTGGTGAGAACATTGTAAAATCACTCTTGGCACTTTCAAATATAAAATACATTATTACTATATTAACAACAGTCACCATGCTTTGTATAATAGATCTCCAGAGCTTATTTCTCTTAACTGAAACTTTGTTCAACGTCAATCCCTGACAACCACCCTTCCACTTTCTACTTCTATGAGATCAACTTTTTTAGATTCCACACATGAGTGAGATCAACGATTGTTGTCATTTTGTGCCTGGCTTATTCACTTAACATTATTCCTCTGGTGCTTCCATGTTGTTGCAAATTATAAAGATTTTCTTCCTTTTAAAGGCTGAATTGTATTCCATTGGATCACATTATATTTTAATTGCCTATTTATTTGCATGCATTTCTAACTGGACTGAGCAGGAAGGTTTGGTCAGATTTATTATTTTATCCCAGTCCCCAGCCTGATGCCTGGCACCATGAGGGGATTATCCCTCCTGGAAAACAGTAGGGAGATATTCATCTTGTTTTCCCCTTTAAGTTTTTGTTTTCTAGTCTTCATGCCCAATATTTTAATATTCAGCTCGCAGCTCTGATCATTCTAACACAGTTATGAGCTCCTGAAATTACATGGACACATACCTCTCCTCAGTATTTTCACTTTCCCGTTAGTGTGGGAATCTTGCCCATGGGATTTTATAAATCTAATGCAATGTCCCCAAATTATAGATATGTTGAGTTTTAAATGTGGAGTCTTTAGAAGTGACTTTAGTGATTGTCTCATCCAATATCCGCCTTATGACAGATGACAAGCAGTCTATTAAGGTTCCATAATTTGACTCAAAGCGCACGGTAGGTATGAAATAGCCTAGGCTATGAATCCAGGTCTCCTTAGGTCCAATAAAGTGTTCTTACCTCTCTTCGTCAACTTAGTCATACAAGGTTCATCTGATATGCTTTGATAAGTTATGTTAATTACTACTGCTAACTTTCTAAGCAGGGTTGGATCTGCCCTAAAGGTGTTTAAAAGGAGTTATCTTTTCCCCCACCACTGTGAAGGCACCTCCTTTGTGCACTGAGATATGTACATGTCATCCCTGAAGAAGACAAATAATAGACTCCATTCTCTGAAATGTCTGACTTTCTGGGGCACACTTTAAGGACGGTGGAATTCAGTATTCTATTCCTACCTTAGACACGTAATATTCACCAACTACATTCTTGTTAGAATGTGCAGTTTCCGATAACTCCCTTAAATTATTCTCTATTCCAAATACTTTATAACTGCCTTGCAATTCTCCGAAAGGCTACTTTTGTAATATTTTGATGGTGAAGCATTCTTTTAAATGATTGCAGCTAAGAGGATCTCAAACTGTCAAGATGCTAATAACGCTTTGTACTTATGGAGAGCTTTTCCTCACCAGGGATCATAGCCCTTTCCAATGTGCTCTGCGATGTTCTCAGAGCCACCCTCCTGAACTAGAGTTTTAGCTTGTACACCTGAAAGGAAATCCTTTACCCCCAAGCAGACCATATTTTGCTTCTTTACTTTCTTCATTTGAAAGTGAAGCATTTCTGACAAATCTATCACGGCATTTTTTTTTCATGTGAATATTAAAATCTGGTTCTTTTAGAAATTAACAAGGGTGCTTTTTAAACATTCAATCATATGCTCTGCTTTCGAAATTCAATAATCGAAGCATTTCCCTTGCATCTTTTATTATCTTGTTCTCGCAAGAATTATGTGGGTATCTTAAAATGCACTTACTTTAGCTGAATCTTATAAAAAATGCTTTATCAGTGTGTCGTAAAACAATGTGGCTTTCAACAGTGAAAAAGGCGTTGAAAGAACAAAGTCCTTTTCCAGCTCTTCACTTCATTAAACAGTCTGAAGGGCCTATCTAAAGGGCAAGGCCTTGAATGGTTAGGTTATCACAACGAAAACCCCCGCTTGAGGAACCTACTTCAGCAAAGAGACCCCTTGGTGTCTGTGTGTAGATGATAAAAAAGAACAAAAGCTGCAGCCCATTCACAGCGGAAGCATTCACTGCGCCAGGCTGCACGACGAAAGCATAGCTTAGCACAACAGAACCGAGGAAAGAATTTACTCCAGAGTTTATTACAAACTTAGAAAAAATCGCTTCCAATTGGAGGAGTTGGTTTTGAGAGCAGATGAATGATGGTAATGAGTCAATGCATATATTACAAGTGAAGAAAACCGTCCCAATTCTGGTTACAGACACAAATCCACATGCTGATAACGGTGTGGATCTGGTGCCCGTGAATAAGCATGTGATGTATTCCTGGGTATGTTCTTCTTATTAATAAAATAAATCGTAAGGTGATCAAAAGACAGAAAAATATTCATTAGTAATAAATCCTTCTTGGTAAACCCATTTTGATAAATATTATGAGCTTTCGGAATAACACTGTTCAGGCATGCAGCAAAAGAAAGATAAGAAGAAATTATTATTGTTTATGCTTAAAGGTAGACATTTGACTAGTTCTTGGTCAAGGTAATATAAATCACAAAATCTTTTTTAATCTTCCTTCAGAAAGAAAGAAAGAAAGCGGATTACAAATATTTATGTAGAGTCTAAGGTACTTAGGCAGAATGGCTATGAAATATTGAGACCTATGTAATAAGTAGCAAAACACTAGCCATGTTTTGAAAGGAGAGACATGACACCCATTTCAGCTTTTCCAATTTCTCCAGCAAAAAAATTGATGCTGGAAAAGTAGTTTAAATATATAAATTGTGATTTTTTTACTTATGGGAAAATTACCCTATCCTTGGTTTTTATTATGAATTTAATGATTAAAACTTTAAATAATTTTTAGAATGTTTCCTTTTGTTTACATAATGATCAGAGTAACAATGGATGTGTTTCATTATTAAAGGATTCTTCCAATTATAGTGTTATGGAGGTGTAAGCAGAAGCCAGCCCATCACCAGACACTGAATCTTCTCTCAGGGATACTTGTTCTCCAGACACAGAACATTGCATCTGAAACAAGCAAACTTGTTTCTGAGTCCTGCTCCCTTATGTAAATAAAATATATTTTTTGTGTGTGTGGTGGCAAAAAGTGTAACATAATAATTAATATTCAGATTGAAATATAAGAGAATAAGAAAGTGTCATCTGTTTGCTTGCTGTTTAAAAAAATAAAAACAGCTACTCCAAAAGCATTCTGTTAGTGCTAGAAACTTCAGTATACCCACCCGAGTACATCCAGTTCTCTTATTTTTAAAGCTCTCCTCATTCCTTTATATTGTTCCCACTTCAGATCTCTATATGGCTTAGAGTAAATTGAACTGAAATGGAATTCTTAGTAGGCATAATTTTCTCTGCCTTTATAAAGAAGAATTCTATGCCGGAATCTGATGAGCTGATCTTAACTGCTCCTGCAACAGTTAGATAAGCTTAGGACGGACTCCTTCATCGCAAGAATAGACAGGGCTTGAGAAAAATCAAGTCTTAGCTTGTGTTAAATGCACTTACCCCCTATTTACATATATTTCTGTACTCTTTAAGTCAAAATCCAATTTATTTAAAACATTGTTTTCAGTCTTACATATCTTACTAGTCATTAGGAAGGTCTGCCTGTGACACTTGTTTAAAGTCCTGTCGTTGGCCCACATGCTTGCCACTGGAGTTCTGCTCACATTCCTGACCCTTTACGTGATCTCATTGACTTTCTCGTTGACTCAGAGAATCTGTGTGATGCTCATGCGAGCAAGGACACGTCTTCTGGAGTCATCCACTTTGATCACTTAGCCGTGTAGAGACTGCTTGCGCTGACGCTCCAGCATTCGGATTTCATACATCTTGTCGGGAAATCCAGCTGGGCTGATGCTCCCCCAGGTCATATCTGTTTCTCCTGTGGTCTACCATACCCATCACCATCCTAATGTCAGTCGTTCTGTACAGAATGGGTTGGGGGCAGGTGAAAATGATGTTGAAAGCTGGAGCACAAATAGAATGAGGTGATGATGAGGATGAGGAGACTTACCAGCAAAGAGCACGGCACAGAGTTGGAGACAAATAAATAACTGCGTGTTGAATGCAATTGGCCATCTACAGCCATTTGGAGTTTCATTTAGCTTGCACCTTTGTGGATGTCATAGGACAGGGCTCTATTCTTTGACCTCTTTTTTCTTCCTTCTGTGTGCTGTCATGAAATCAATCAACCATAACGTATTTTCTTTGCCTTACTATACCCAATTAAAAAGAATCAATCAGTCCATCAATCCTGGCTCATAGGAATATGATCTGTGTCTTACCCCAGCATAGATTTCCAGAAAAACTAAATTTGAAGTGAAGAAAGGTAAGAAATATATTTTTATTTTATAAAATTTTGCTCCTTTTCTTTCTCCCCCCATTTATTGGCTTAGTACTTGATTACCCTTAATTCCACCCTGTTTTCTTTGAGGCCCAAGGCATGTGGACGACTCCTTACTTCACAGTTTCATTGAAATACATTTAATTTTTATATTTCATTAACAAAATGGCAATAAAAGTGACACCCAATTTATGCAGCCAGGCTGAGACTGTGTCTGAGATGTTGGATTGCTTTGTGTCAGCCAAATGAAATACGATGTTTGACAAAATCCTTCTTATGATATATGACACTTAGATTTGCTACTGCACATTTTATCATCACTAAAAAATGATTTATATTGTGTTCTTCATCATTGAAATAAAACCCTGAACAAATTCCCTTCACTATATATCTAGGTCTTTCACCTTATTAATGATCTTTTATGGCTGAGAAGAGTGACGGCTAATAGCCACTCTATGCAGATTATAATAAGGTAATAAATAATTATCTTTTAAGCTTATGCAAATGCTGGTTTCCTCCCTGTTTGAAATTATATGAGAATAAATATAAGCATACACAGGGATTTCTAGGACTTACATGCAGACAGTTGGAGGATCCCATCAAAGGACACATGCTATCTGAGTACCACAAAGGCTGTGCAGCCTGTTACTACCCACCCCAGACTCTCTGTGCGTGTCACACACCTGTCTTTCTTCCCTTCCTTCATGTGTCCATTTCACATGCTGTTTTCAAAATGTTTCACTCAGACACATTATTTGATATTTCAGAAATAAGTTTGTTTTTATCCAGTCTGCTCCTGTGCCTAGGAGAGCTTCCTTGAGTTTACCATGGCTGAATGAATTTCTGCTCAACTCCAGTGAAACATTTCCTCCTCTAAGAAGCTTTCCCTGTAGACAAACTTGAGTACCCTTTCTTTCATTTATAGTGGGATAAATGATAGGAGTAATTTGATGAATGAATGAATGAACTGGAATGTATTGTAAAAATATTTTAAAGGAAGGAGCCGATAGTATTACAATTAAATTTTAGGATTGTTGCTGAGTTTTAACTCCCTTAAATGTGCAAACTCTTTGCTGCTTCCCACCTACTATAGCTAGAGTTGTGGACCAGGGAGAGTGCTCTTTTGTTATTTCTTGCTTATTTTCTTTCTTCCCTACAAAAATGCCTCTATATATTTAGATTCCATTTCTAAATGTAATCATATACTATGTTCTTTTTTGACTGTTTTTTTTTCACTTAGCACGATGTTATCAAGCTTCCTCAATAATGTAGCATGTGTCAGTACTTTATTCCTTTTCATTACTGAATAATATTCCATTCTGTGAATATACCACAATTTATTCATTCATCAGTTGATGAGCATCAGATCGTTTGCACTTTTTGGCTATTATGAATAATACTGCTATGAACATTTGTGCACAAATTTTTTTGTGTGTTTTAATTTTTTAATTTTTTGGAGGCAACATCTTGCTCTGTCACCTGGACTAGAGTGCAGTGGTGTCATCATAGTTCACTGCAACAACACATTTCTGTGCTCAGGTGATCCTCCTGCCTCAGCCTCCTGAGTAGCTAGGATTACAGGTGTGTACCACTGTGCCTGGCTAGTTTTTCTATTTTTTGTAATGATGGGGGATTGATTCATTGCCCAGGCTGGTCTCAAACTCCTGGCCTCAAGTGATCTTCCTGCCTCAGCCTCCCAAAGTGGTAAAATTATAGGCATGAGCCACTGCACCTGGACAAGTATGTAGGTTTTTATTTCAATAAAATTTCAGTAGGTCTATGTTTACCATTTTGAAGACCTGCCAGACTATTTTCCAAAGCAGCCACACCACTTCACATTACTGCTGGCAACATAGGAAGGTTCCATTTCTTTCATCTTCACCAATTCTTATATGTTTTTTAAAACTTGTCTATTTATTTATTTTTAAAATTGACAAATAAAATTGTATATATTTATCATGTACAACATAATGTTATGAAATGTATATATACGTTGTAGGATGGCTAAATATAGCTAATTAACATATGCATTACTTCACATAGTTATCATTTTTGTGGTGAGAATACCTAAAATTGACTCTCTTAGCATTTTTCAAGAATACAGTCCAGTCATGAGCCACATAACAGTGTTGCAGGTCGACAATGGACCAAATCCATGACGATGGTCCTGTAAGATCAGAATGGAGCTGAAAAATTCTATCACCCGGTGATGTCGTGGCTGTCACACACTGCAGTGCAACGCATTGCTCAACAAGGCTTGGTTGAGCTGGAAAACAACTCCAACCTGGGTGCGGATGAGGGTGACTTTGAGGCGCTCCTACGGGTGGTTCTCCAGGAATTGACTAATGTGGAGTTGTTGGAACTAGGCAGGAACATTTAGCTGAAGAAGAGGTAAGAAGAAAGGAAACCACAGATGGAAAAAAAAAAAGAACTCCTAAGAAAATTCAGCAAAGGGTTTAGCAGAGCTTTTTTTAAGCAGACTTCAACAAGCTTCTTAAAAAATTTGAAAATATGGAGTCCAACACTTAAGAATTTTCATTAATAAAGAAGAATGTTCATGTACACTATCTGTACAAACAAATCTATGGTGAAAAAGGAAACAAACTAACCAAGAAAACCAATATGTTTATATTTCTGAGGAAACTTAAACCTTTTCAAGAAAAGCCTCAAGCAGGTCTTTTAGAAGGTATTCCAGAAGAAGGCATCGTTGTCATAGGAGATGACAGTTCCATGCATGTTATTGCCCCTGAAGACCTTCCAGTGGGACAAGATATGGAGGTGGAAGACAGTGATATTGATGATCCTGACTCTGTGTAGACTTATGCTAGTGTGTGTTTCTGTGGTTTAGTTTTTAACAAAAAAGTTTTAAAAAAATTTAAAAATATAAAAATGTTTATAGAATAAGGATATAAAGAAAGAAAATATTTATGTGCAGTTGTACAATGTGTATTTCAAGTTAATTGTCATGATGAGTCAAAAAGTTAAAGAAATAAAAAAGCTTATAAAATAAAATGTTACAGGTAGCTAAGAGTCATTTATTATTGAAGAAAGAAAATATTTTTTAAATAAATTTGATGTAGCTTAAGCGTGCAGTGTTTATAAAGTCCGTAGTAGTGTACAGTAATGTTCTAGTCCTTCACATTCACTCACCACGCACTCACTGATTTACCCAGAGAAATTTCTAGTTCTGCAAGCTCCATTTGTGGTAAGTGCCTTACATAGGTGTACCATTTTTTAAAATCTTTTATACCATAATTTTATTGTACTTTTTCTGTGTTTAGACATGTTTAGATGCACAAATACTTACCATTGTGTTGCAGTTGCCTACAGTATTCAGTACAGTGACATGCTGTACAGGTTTGTGGCCTAGGAGCAATGGGCTAGACCACATGGCCTACATGTGTAGTAGACTATACCATATAGGCTTGTGTATGTATACTCTATGGTGTTTGCACAATGAAATTGCTTAACAATGCATTTCTCAGAATGTATCCCTGTCATTAAGTGACCCATGACTGTAGATTGTTATTAAGTATAGCCACCATGTTGTACAATAGATCTCTTGAACTTTTTCTCCTAATTTAAATTTAGTACCCTTTGATGAACATCTCCCTGATCACCTCTGCTTTAGATGCACCACCCTGACCACTGCTAATCACTGTTCTATACTCTACTTCTGTAAGTTCAGCCTTTAAAATTCCTCATATAAGTAAGATCATGGTATATTTGTTTTTTGTGGCTGGCTTATTTCACTTAATATAATCTAAATCATTTAAGTTTATCTATGTTGTCAGAAATGACAGAATCTCCTGCTTTTTAATAACCAAATAGTATTTCATTCTGTATATATGACATTTTCTTTATCTTTTCATCCATTTATGGACACTTAGGATGATTCCTTATCTTGGCTACTGTTAACACTGCAGCAATGGACATGAGAGTGCAGGTATCTTTTAGACACACTAATTTCATTTCCTTTGGCTATATACCCAGTAGTGGGATTGCCAGATCATATGGTAGTTCTGTTTTTAATTTTTTGAGGAAACTCCATACTGTTTTCCATAATGGCTGTACTAACTTACCTTCCCACCAACAATGCACAAGGGTTCCCTTTTCTCCACACCCTCGCCAGCATTTATCTTTTGTCTTTTTGATAATAGCCATTCTAACTGGAGTGAGGTGCTATCTTATTGTGATTTTGATTTGCATTTCCTTGATGATTAATGATGTTGAGCATTTTTACATATACCTGTTGGCCATTTGTGTGTATTCTTTTCAGAAATGTCTGTTCAGATCTTTTGACCATTTTTTAACCGGATTATTTGGTTTTGTTTTGTTTTGTTTTTTTGCTATTGAATTGTTGGAGTTCCTTGTATATTCTGGATATTAACACCTTGTCAAATGTATAGTTTGCAGTATTTTCTCCCATTCTGTAAGCTGTCTCTTCCCTCTGTTGATTGTTTCCTTTGCTGACGTTTCTTAGTTTGATGTGATCCCATTTGTGTGTTTTTGCTTTTGTTGCCTGTGCTTTTCAGGTCTTACCCAAAAAATCCTTGCCCAAATCAATGCTGTTAAATGATTCCCCATATTTTATCCTAGTAGTTTCATAGTTTCAGGTCTTACATTTAAATTTTTTAATCAATTTTGAATTTATTTTTGTATGTGGTAAGAGATGGGGGGCTCTAGTTTCATTCTTTAGCTCTCCGATTTTCCCAGCACCATTTATTGAAAAAATTGTCCTTACCCCAATGTATGCTGGTGGTCCTTTTGTGAAAAATCATTTGAGTAGGCCAGGCGTGGTGGCTCATGCTTATAATCCCAGCACTTTGGGAAGCCAAGGTGGGAAGATCACTTGAGGCCAGGAGTTCAGGACCAGCCTGGACAATAAGGCAAGATCCCATCTCTACAAAAAATAAATTTAAAAAATTAGCCAGGTGTGGTGGTATGCACCTGTAGTCCTAGCTACTCAGGAGGCTGAGCCAAGAGGATCACTTGAGCCCAAGTATTGGAGGTTGCAGTGAATTGTGATTGTGCCACTGCACCCCAACCTAGGCAACAGAACAAGACTCTGTATCTAAAAAGAAAAGTAATTTGGCTCTAAATATGAGGATTTATTTCTGAGCTCTCTATTCTGTTCCATTGATCTATGTGTCTGTTTTTATGTCAGTACCAGGCTGTGTGGTTACGATAACTTTGTAGTATATTTTGAAGTCAGATAGTATGATGCCTCTAGCTTTGTTCATCTTGCTCAAGACTGCTTCATTGCTTTGACTATTTGGGGCATTTTGTGGTTCCATATAAATTTTAGGACTTTTTCTCTATTTTTGTGAAGAATGTCATTGGTACTTGGATAGAGATTGCATTGAATCTGTAGACCACTTTGGGTAGTATGGACATTTTAACAATATTCATTCTAATCCATGAACACAAAATATAATTCCATTTGTTGGTGGACTATTCAATTTATTTCATCAGTGTTTTATAATTTTCAGTGTAGAGATTTTTCACCTCCTTGGTTAAATTTACTTCTATCTTATTTTTTTGTAGCTATTTTAAATGGGATAGTTTTCTTGATTTCTTTTTCAGATAGTATACTTCTTCTGATAGTACTGATTTTTGTATGTTGATTTTGTATCCCAAAGCTTTACTAAATTCATTAGTTATAATAGGTTTTTTTTGGCAGAGTCTTCAGGGTTTGTTATATATAAAATCATGTTGTGTATAAACAGAGATAGTTTGACCTCCTCTTTTCCTTTTTGTGTATCTTTTATTTCTTTCTCTTATTTGTGCTCTGGCTAGGATTTCTAGTACTGTATTGAATAGAAATGGAGAAAGTGGGCATCCTTGTCTTGTTCCAGATTTTAGAGAAAAAGCTCTCAACTTTTCTCCATTCAGCATAATGTCAACTGTCATATATAGCTTTGATTGTATTGAGGTATGTACCTTCTGTGCCTAATTTGTGGAGTTTATATCATGAAGTGGTGTTGAATTTGTCAAACTCTTTTTCTGCATCTATTGAAATGATCCTATGGTTTTTGCCCTTAAATTCTGTCAATGTGATGAATCACATTTATTGATTCGCGTATGTTGAACTATCCTTGCATTTCTGGGATGAATCCCACTTGAGCGCAGTGAATAATTTTTTAATGTGCTGCTATTAACAGTATTTTTTTGAGGATTTTTGCATCTATGTTCATCAGGGATATTGTTCTGTAGCTTTTGTTTTCAGTTGTGTTTTTGTCTGGTTTTGATATCAGCATAATTCTAGCCTCATAGAATGAGTTTTGAAGAATTCCCTCCCTTTTAATTTTCTGTAATAGTTTGAGAGAAATTGGTATTAGTTCTTTAAATGTTTGATAGAATTTAGCAATGAAGCTGTCAGGTCCTGAAGTTTTCTTTGGTGACTTTTTATTACTGACTCAATCTCATTAATCACTATTGGTCTGTTCACATTTTTTATTTCTTCATGATTCAATTTTGGTAGGCTGTGTATGTCTAGGAATTTATCCATTTCTTGTAGGTTTTCCAATTTCTTTCCTTATAGTTATTCATAATAGTCTCTTATGATCCTTTATACTACTGTGGTATTGTAATTTCTCCTTTTTCATCTCTTATTTTATTTATTTGAGTCTTCTCTCTTTTTTATTAGCTTGGTTAAAGATTTTTTTATTTTGTTTATTCAAAAACCAACTCTTTGATTTGTTGACCTTTTGTATTATTTTTAGTTTCTCATTTATTTTTGTTCTAATCTCTATTCTCTCTTTTCTTCTACTAATTTTGAGATTAGTTTGTTCTTGTTTTTCTAGTTCCTTGAGGTGCAGTGTTAGCTTGTATAAGATCTTTCTAATTTTTTGATGTACGCTTTTATTGCTTTTAACTTCCCTCTGAGTACTGCTTTTTATGTATCCCGTAGATTTGCCTATATTGTATTTCCATTTTCATTTATCTCTGGAAATTTTTTGATTTCACTTTTAATTTCTTTAATGACCCATATGTTATTCAGGAATGTGTTGTTTAATTCCCATGTATTAGTATAGTTTCTGAAGTTTCTCCTGTTATTTTTTTGTTGTTTATTTTTATTATTTTATTTTTTAATTGCTATACAATAATTTTACATATTTATGGGGTACATAGTGATGTTTTGATACATATATATAGTGATCAGATCAGAGTATAGTGTTTAATATAGTAATCAGATCAGGGTAATTCAAATATCCATCATCTTAAACATTTATCATTTCTTTGTGTTGGGAGCATTCAATATCTTCTTTATAGCTATTTGAAATGATATATTATTGTTAACTATAGTCATCCTAAAATGGTGTAGAACACTAGAACTTATCCCTCCTATCTAGCTGTAATTTTGTGTCCTTTAACATACCTCTCCCTATTTCCCCATTTCACATACCCTTCACAGACTCTAGTATCCTCTGCTCTACTTTTTTACTTCTACGAGTTCACCTTTTATTAGCTTCCACATATGAGTGAGAACACATAGTGTTTAACTTTCTGTTCCTGGCATATTTCACTTAACATATGTTTTCCAGTTCCATCCATGTTGTCATGAACGATGGGATTTCATTCTTTCTATGGCTGAATAGTATGTCACTGTGTGTATGTACCACATTTTTTTAATCCTTTTATCTGCTTTGGACATCTAGGTTGACTCCATGTCTTGGCTATTGTGAACAGCGCTGAAGTAAACATGGGGGTGCAGATTCGCTTTCCTTTGGATAAATGCCCAGCAATGGGATCACTGGGTCATACCATAGTCCCATTTGTAGCTTTTCAGGGCACCTCCATCGGTTCTCCATAGTGGCTGTGCTAGTTTACATTCCTACCAACATCCTTTTTCTATTCTACACATCCTTACCAGCATTTGTTATTTTTAGTATTTTTGATAATAACTGTCCTAACTGGAGTGAGATGATACAATGATACCTTATTGTGGACTTGATCCTCCTGTTATTTATTGCTAGTTTTATATCACTGTGGTCACAAACAATACAGACACACCTTGGAGATATTGCTGGCTTGGTTCCAGACCAACACAATAAAGTGAATGGCACAATAAAGCAAGTCACACAAATTTTTTGGTTTCCCAATGTACATAGAAGTTATGATCACACCATACAGTAGTCTGTTGAGTGTGTAATAGCATTGTGTATTAAAAATGTACATATCTTAACTAAAAATACTTTCTTGCTAAAAAGTTCTAATACTTACCTAAGTGGTCAGTGAGTTGGAATATTTTTGTCTCAGTGCGGATGACTACTGACTGATCAGAGTGGTGGTTGCTGGAAGCTGGGGTAGCTGTGGCAATTTCTTAAAGTAAGATATCAGTGCAGTTTGTCACATAGGTTGATTTTCTCTCAGGAAACATCTCTCTGTAGAATGTGATACTGTTTGACAGCATTTTATACACAGAACTTCTTTCAAAATTAGAGTCACTCCTCTCAGACCTTGACACTTCTTTAACTACTAAGTTTATGTGATGTTCTAAATGTCATTTTAACAGTGTTCACAGCATCTTCACCAGGAGTAGATTCCATCTTAAAAAGCCACTTGTTTTGCTCATCCATAAGAAGCAACTTCTTATCGATTTAGGTTTAATCATGAGAGTGTAGCAATTCAGTCACATATTCAGGCTTCATGTTTAATTCTAGTTCTTTTGATATTTTCACCACATCTGCAGTTACTTCCTCCACTGAAGTTTTGAACCCTTCAAAGTCATTCATGAGCATTAAAATTAGCTTCTTCCAACCCCTGTGAATGTTGATAATTTGACCTCCTTCCATGAATCACAAATATTCTTAATGGCATCTAGAATGGTGAATCCTTTCTGGAACGTTTTCAATTGACCTTGCACAAATCCATCAGAGGAATCACTCTCTATGGCCGGTAAAGCCTTACAAAATGTGTATCTTAAATAAGATTTGAAAGTCAAAATTATTCTTCAATCCATGGGCTGCAGAATGAATGCTGTGTTAGCAAGCATTGAAACAAAATTAATTTCCTTGTACATTTCCATCAGAGCTCTTGGGTGACCAGGTGCATTGTCCACGAGCAATAATGTTTTCAAAGAAATCTAACCAGAAGTTTTCAACAGTGGGCTTAAAATATTCAGTAAACCATGCTATAAACAGATGTCTTGTCATTCAGGCTTTGCTGTTTCATTTATTGAGCACAGGCAGAGTTAAATTAGAATAATTCTTAAGGGCGCTAGGATTTTCTGAATGGTAAATGATCATTGGCTTTAACTTAAAGTCACCAGCTACATTCGCTCCTAATAAGAGAGCCCTTTGAAGCTTTTAAGCCGGTCATTGACTTCTCCTCTCTAACTATGAAAGTCCTGGTTGGCATTTTCTTCCAATGAAGTCTGTTTTGTATACATTGAAAATCTGTTGTTTGGTCTAGCCACCTTTATCATTCATCTTAGCTAGATCTTCTGGATAATTTGCTACAGCTTCTATATCGGCACTTTATGTTTCACTTTGCATTTTCATGTTATGAAGAAAGCTTCTTTCCTTAAATCTCATGAACCAGTCTATGCTAGCTTCAAACTTCTCTTTTTCAGCTTCCTCACCTTTGTCAACCTTTGTAGAATTGAAGAGAGTTAGAGCCTTCTCTCATTTAGGCTTTGGCTTCAGGGAATGCTGTGGCTGGTTTGATCTTCTATTCAGACCACTAATATTAACACTTTCTCCGTAAGCAATAAGACTGTTTTGCTTTGTGACCATATGTGTGTTCACTAGAGTAGCACTTTTAATTTCCTTCAATAACTTTTCCTTTGTGTTCACAACTTGGCTGTTTGTCATAGGAGGCCTAACTTTTGGCCTATCTTAGCTTTTGACATACCCTCATCACTAAGCTTAATCATTTTTAGCTTTTGATTTAAAGTGAGAAGTGTGTGACTTCTCCTTTCACTTGAACACATAGAGGCCACTATAAGGTTATTAGTCGGTCTAATTTCAATATTGTTGTATCTCAGGGAATAAGGAGGCCCAAGGGAGACAGATAGGAGAAAACTGGTCAGTGGAGCTGTCTGAACACACACATTTATCAATAAATTTCACCAATTTATGTGGGCGCAGTTTGTGGTTCCCTAAAGCAGCTACAATAGTAACACCAAAGATCACTGATCACAGATTCCCATAACAGATATAACAATAATAATAAAGTTTGAAATATTGTAAGAATTATCAAAATGTGATATAGAGGCATGAAGTGAGCAAACGCTGTTGGAAAAATGGCTCCAATCAACTTGTTCAACTCAGGATTTCCACAAAGCTTCAATTTGTGAAAAAAATAATATCTGTAATGAGCAATAAAGCAGTGCACAATAAAACTAGGTATATCTGTACTTGATATGATTTGATTTTTAAAAATTTGTTAAGACTTGTTTTGTGGCCTACTATGCAGTCAATCCTAGAGATTGTTCCATATGCACCAGAGAAGAATGTATATATTCTGTTGCTGTTGCATAGATAGTTTTGTATATATCTGTTAGGTTCATTTTGTCTAAAGTGCAGCTCAATTCCAGTGTGTTATTAATTTTCTAGCTGGTCGTTCTGGCCATTGTTTAAAGTAGAGTATCTAAGTCCCTTAGTATTGTCTATTTCTCTCTTCCTGTCCATTAATATTTGCTTTATATATTTAGGTGTTCCCATGTTGGGTATCTATCTACTTACAATTTTTCTATCTTCTTGATTAGTTGTGCTCTTTATCATTAGATAATATCCTTTTTTGTCTCTTGTGACTGTTTTTGACACAGTCACTTGTCTCTTTTGACTGTTTTTGAAGTCCATTTTATCTGATATAAGTATAGCCATCTCTGTTTTCTTTTGGTTGCCATTTGCCTAGAATATCTTCTTCTATCCCTTTACTTTCAGCCTATGTGTGTCCTTAAGGCTAAAATGTGCTGTTATATGCAGTTGGATATTTTTTTATATCCATTCCATCAGTCTATGTTTTTTGATTAGAGAATTTGATCCATTTACATTTAAAGTAATTATTGAAAGGTAAGAACTTACTGTTACCATTTTGTTGGTTGTTTTATGGAGTTTTTTTATGTTGTGTTCCTTTCTTCTTCTCTTATTTATCATTGTGATTTGGTAATTTTCTTTAGCACTGAGTTTTGATTCCCTTCTCTCTATCTTTTGTACATATGCTATAGTTTTTTGCTTGGTGGTTGCCACAAGTGTTACATAAAACCTCTTATAGTTATCATAGACTATTTTACACTGATAACAACTTAACTTCGGTTGCATTCAGAAACTAAACTTTTACCCTACTCCTCACAATTTATATTTTTGATATCACAATTTACATCTTCTTATATTTTGTGTTGCTTAACAATTTCTTTTGCTATCATTATTTTTAACTACTTTGGCTTTTAATCTTTCAACTAGAGATATGTATAATTTATAGTACATCATAACAGTCCTAGGATATTCTGAATTTGACTATTTATTTACCACTACCAGTGAATTTTATACTTTTATATGTTTTCATGTTAGTAATTGGCAACCTTTTGTTTCTATTTGAAGAACTCCTTAAGCATTTCTTATAGTGGTTATGAATTCCTTCAGCTTTTGCTTATCTGTGAAAGACTTTATTTCTCATTCACTTATAAAAGACAGCCTTGCAGGATGTGGCATTTTTGGCTAACAACTTTTTTCTTTTAGCACTTCAAATATATCACTCCCTTCTCTCCTTGCTTGCAAGGCTTCTGTGGAGAAATTTGCTGATAGTCTAATAGGATTTTCTTATGTGACTTGCTACTTTTAAAAATTTCTCTTTGTCTTTGAGAGTTTAATTATAATGTGCCTTGGTGAGGACCTCTTTTGGATTGAATCTACTTCAGAACATTTGAGATTCATACATCTGGATGTCCATGTCTCTTCCAAGACTTGGGAAGTTTTCAGTAAGCATACTTTCTGTCCTTATCTTTGTCTCTTTTCCTGTAACCCACATAAACCAAAAATTTGTTTGCTTAATAGTGTTCCATAGATCCTATAGTACTGTCTTCACTGTTTTCCTTCTTATTTCTTTTTATTCTCTCTAAGTAATTTTAAACAACCTATGTTCAAGTTCAGAGATTTTTATCAGAGATTCTTGAAGCTCTCTGTTATATTTTTTATTTCAGTCATTGAATTCTTTAGCTCCAAGATTTCTGTTTGGTTCTTTTTTATGATATCTCTCTTTTTGTTAAATTTCTTATTCAGATCGTGAATGGTTTTCCTGATTTTGTTGAGTTGTCTGTCTCTGTTCTGTTGTATCTCATTGAGTTTACTTAAGATTATTATTTTAAATTTCTTTTCCAGCAATTTGTAAGTTTTCTTTTCTTTGGGGTCTGTTACAATACAGTAATAATTATATTCCTTTGCTGGTGTAATTTTTTTCTTTTCCATGTTTCTTGTGTTTCTGCATTGATATCTGTGCATTTGGTAGAATAATTACCTCTTCCAAACTTTCTAGAGTGGCTTTCATAGAGAAAGACATTCAACTGCAGATGAAACATAGCATGTCAGTTGGGAAAGGTGCTGTGGCTCTGTTTCTGAGTAGATGCAATGATAGACCCTCTGTGCAGCTGCATTAAAGATCAGCAATAACTGTCAGCACCTCGGTGGCCTGGGCTATAGATATTTGTGGCAGTGACAGTATAGGTTGTTAATGTCCCAGGTGGCAATGGCTTTTGGGGTCCTCTTAATCTTGTTTTCCCCACAATGATGAGACTTAGCTGAAAAAATCCCTTTTGGCATCAGGACTCACATGGCTGACAAGCAGCTGCTGTGGCACTGGGCTCCAAGGTGCAGGTGTTGAGAATGGCTGTGGGGCTGGGGGTCTATGGCTACTTTTGTAGTATAACAGCAGGATTAAATAGTGCCAAAAGTGATGAAATAGCCATATAAAATTTATACTATCTGTCCTTTTACAGAAAAAGTTTGCCTTTCGTATTTCAAAGTTCTTTATTTTGAATGATGACACTATCATTCTTACTATCACTCAGGTTAGAAACTATATAAGTCATCTTGAGCTTTTCTTATTTCACCTCTTCCATTTCTAATCACAAAAACATTCTGTAAAGTTTTCCTTTTTAAGATCTCTCACATTCCATTCTTCCATTTTCTAATATTTATCACACTAGCCCACATCATAATTATAAAAGTCAAATAATTGCCCTACTTTTGCCTTCTTATTTATTAGCCAATACACTCCTTACTAATTTTTCTAACTCCACAAAATCATGTTTTCTTCAGAAGTCTTAAGAATCATTCATTAGAATAAATCACAGGCTCACCTCATTATATAATATTCACTCTCTAAATGGTTTAGCTATCACCAGTCTACATGTGCTTCAACATGTCTAACATGTAAAGGAGCCAATCTAAGTTACTTGTGTAAGTGGGATAAATAATTTGTGTAAAATCATATATTCTGGCCATGGCAAAAATTTGGAAATTATAATCCAAATCTGTTGGCTGTCAGGACACAACTCTCTTTACTATTTAGCCTTTCATATACACCCTTTATCTTTCTGACATTTGTAAATTCTCTAAAGATTTCCTAGCACCATCTTAAAGGAACTTTTAGTTCTGCAAAACATTTCCACTTTCCACCTTTGCATTTTAATTTTAGTCTTTATTCCTGCATACTAACCCCCTCTCTACTTTTTGTTCCTTTATAGGCTGCCTCAAAACCTCCTCCTCTACAGATCTTTAGTCGTTTCCTACTTTCTTATGTATTCTGCTTCCCCTTTTATGAGATTTATGGTTTATAGCAATACTATAAACATAACTGACTCATATTTTATTTATATACTGATTTGTATTATTTATTTACATAATATAAGTATTTCTAACTATATTATAAGCCTACCCCTTCTCTGGGGTAGGACCTCTGCTATTATGATTGCAGTAAAATGAGTTGTGGTGCATGCCGGGAACTAGGGGTGTCAGGGTGGGGAGATAAAAGCCAGGCCTAAAAGAATGGGACAGAAAGTGTGAGACTAAGCAGTAGAGGACACCCTTGAAGAAGTTGACCAGAAGTCTGCTCAAGTTTCCTTCCAGCAAGTGTTTCTATGTGTAGTTCCTGTTTGGCTGAGAGGTGCACCAACAAACATTGCTTGTGAGAAATGCAGTGTTAGGTGGGACACAGGAGGGCATTTAGCCCCTCATTCAAGGTTCAAGGTCATTCATAAAAGATAGGGCTGATTAAGACATGACATAGGTGTGAGTGTAAGGGGCTTGGAGTCATGTTAAGGCATTAATTCCAACAAAGAAAAAGAAAGCTGAACTGAAAAATAGAGCCAGAAGTCTGGTTATAAAGGCTGGTGGATGTGGTGGGAGTGAAGAGAATCCTGTGACTGTGTGAGCACATGGGTTTCTAATCCTCAGGGGATCAGGACAACCCTGGCCTAGTGAGTCTAAGAAGACTGACAGGCAGGTTGCTTTGGTCAGTTTCGCTTGTGCATCAGTCAGGCTGAACCTCTTTGTTGAGGCTGAGAATGTGTACAGATCACAGGGACTGGGGAAGACTCGGACTGATATCCTTCTATGATGTCTTTTGATCTCGAGTACTTATCGCTGTGCTTGACTTCCATCAGGCTCTCAACACATTTGTTGCTGCTACTGAAGAGGATTGCAAGTCATCTTGTGTTTACTTAACACATTTACAGAAGAGCGATGGCCAGGAAGGCTGGTGAGGCAGAGGAAGAGTGGGGATGGAGCACAGATACATATGGAGGAGCGAAAAGTCAGCCCTCTAAAACTACTTCCATTAGAGCAAGCAGGGATGCAGCTCTCTCTTATTCTGCATTAAAGAGCAGATTGTGTGTGTGTGTGTGTGTGTGTGTGTGTGTGTGACAGAGTCTTGCTCTGTAGCCCCAAGTAGAGTGCAGTAGCATCATCACAGCTCACTGCAACCCCAGACTTCTGGGCTCAAGCCATCCTCCTGCCTCAGCCTCCCAAGTAGCTGGGACTACAGGCATGCGCTACTTACACCTGGCTAATTTTTGTATTTTTTAGTAGAGATGGGGTCTCACTCTTGCTCAGGCTGGTCTCAAACTCTTGAGTTCAAGTGATCCTCCAGCCACGGCCTCCCAGAGTGCTAGGATTATAGAGGTGAGCCACTGCACCCAGTCATAAAGGCAGATACTGTTAACAGTGAAAATGAAAGAAAAGAAGAGAAGAAAGAGCACAGAAAGAAAAGAATGAATGATCCCGAAGGTCGGAGATTTGACTCCCAGAACAAGTCTGGCCCATGATGGATGCCTGAGAATGTGGTGATTAAGTGATGGAAAGAGAAAACAGTTCTTTGGAGAGAGAACTAAGATCTTCAGAAGGAAGCAGATGATATGGAAATTGATCATCCCTATTCTGGACTTGCAGAAATACAAAGAAATGTTTTCTCCTATGTCTACCACATCAAATTCATATCCAGTTAAAGACAGAGCAGGGATACTTCAAGTAAAAAGTGTGTCTAATAGCTCTTCAATTGATGACACCTCTTTAGATAAGAAATTGCATCACTGAGAGGCTAGCTGCCCTGATTACAGCCACCCAGTGAGTCTGAGGTGGATTCAAGAGCTTGCCCTCTTGTTTTGGCAACTTGTCACCTTAACACTCTTCCCTAGGAGAGAAGCAAATGGGACATGTGGTCAGACAAGAAAGCAATATCCTTCAGTTAAAAAATGGGTAGTTTTCATGGTGGTTTCTGCTTATCTAAATAATGGATTAACATTTATGGTGAGGGAGGAAAAATACTGCTTGGCTTAGAATCCTATTTTAAGGTAATTTTAAGCACTGTTAGTATAAAAATTTCACTGACTTTTTTTTGAGCAAAATGGAGCTCCAGTGTAGCCCCCATGGAATCTCCTGCTAGCCCTCCCAGTCTGAAACCCCACTCCAAATAAAACTCACAAGAGTGTTTATTTAAACTATATTTTTTGTAACAAACTGGGATTTATTCTTAGAGCTGCTGATTGAACACTTTAATTTACAAACGGGTTTCCCAAAGCTTCATAAAGCCACCAGATGCAAAGAGAAGTGGCTGCATCATCGTGCTCAGCCTGTTTAATGCAGGCAATATTGTAAACAGCACTCTGGGGGAAGGTTTCAGAAGTACATTTAATTGCATTTTCCACTTCTCGTAACAGCAAGGGATTAAGCCGAGATGGAGCGTAATGGAACCTGTTCCATCCTATCACCTTAAAGGCAGAGAGGCAAGGAATACACAATGGTGAGCTTATCAGGACAAAAATGCCATTATCTTCATTTGAATAAGTTCATGAATGATCAAGAGCAAATAAATTAATTTATATTTTGTTTTCTTGTGGTCAGTTTGCAGTGACACACACCAAAAGATAACTCATACTTATTAAAGATAATTTCCATCTCTCATAAGGGAATCTTCATATCAGAAATAAGTAAATTCTGATAGGTGATTTGTATGCAGCACCACTGAAATTGTTGATATCATAATGATTCATACATCATATTAATATAATAAGAAATATACGGACAGGAGAAGCAAATAAGTATCAACTGCTGAACTTTCAGCTTCCTTGGCGTGTTGCAATGCCACGAGGCATAAGAAGAAACAAAGATGAGTTAGGCATTGTTTCCAACATTCCCACTGATGTGACATCCTCTTAGCGTGATGTCCATTATGCCATTTCCATGGATTCTGCCCACACAGTCCTCTACAGCGCATGTCTAACCATGTTCTTTCACAGTTCCTCATCTTTCGCCCCATAATGTTGGGGTTTATCAGTATATTAGGGCTTAGGTAGTTTTTCTCACAATAGGCTGGCCCTTGAACATCTATGTCAGAATCACGTGGGTGATTGTTAGATGTGAAAAATCCCAGGCCTCGAACGTTGTGAATTAGAATCTGAATGTTTCCCTAGGTGATTATTCTACACTCTAAATTTGAGAGCTGGTATTCTACAAGAATACTAAAGGTGCTGTTTGGTCTATTCATAGGATTTTATTGGGCCAGTTAGTAATTGTTTCAACAAGAATTGGCAAGTAATTCTAAAATGGCAGAAGCTCATGTTTGCCACTGAAATTGGAAGATTAAAACTTTCATGTACCCCCCCCATAATTTGTCAAAAGTGTCAGTTCATGCCAAATAGCTAGACACCTCAGAGTCATCTTCCAAACACATACTCTCTCTTCTCTGACATCCCACTGACATCCAATGTATTTAGGGCAAACTGGCTGCTCTAACAATCTCCAACTCTCAGTGGCTTAGCACAGTGTGGAATTATCTGTCCCTTTGTGCTATTATTCAGAGACCCAAGCTTCCTCCACGTGGTGGCTCTCGCATGACCTGTGGCATTGAGTCTGCCCTGGGATGCTCTGCTTTAAGCTGGCAGGTGGAGGAAGGGAGAAAAAGCAGGTGGGAGCCTGCAGGGGCCAGGCCCAGAAGTGGCAAATACCACTTACGCCCTCATTGCACTGGCCAGAAATCCTCTCTCCAATTTCTATTTGGCCAACCTCATCACTGCTGCTGAGGCACATTTTTTTTTATTTTGCATTTCTAGAATGAGACAATAATAGCTTCCTTAGACATTACATTTGATCATTAGATAAAATAATAAAAGCAATGTGCCTAATACACTGAGTAGCATACAATAAACAGGTACTCAATTTTAGTGAGCCTCTTGACCCTCATTAACACCTAGTAAATAAAAGTATTTACTCTTATATTATACTTTGGGGGTTTTTTTTCTTTGTCTTTATGTTGTCTTTTAAGTTTTTCCTCCATGGCAGAACATTTCTTTGATTTCTACATTTCTAGTGTCTTAGCAAAATCCTTATAAAAGTACAGAGGTGAAGACTCTGGGCTAAAAGGCTAACATCTGCCACTTATGAGCTAATGTTTAATAGCTCTTTCTTCAATTCTCACACGTTTAAATGGAAGATAATAATAACCCTTATTTCGTGGGGCTGTTTAAGAATTAACAAACACAAATGCTTAGCAGAGTGACAAATAATAGACAATACATGTTAGTTCCCATAAGTCTTCCCTCTGTTATATGGTGAGTGACAGTTTGATAAAGAAATGTGTGAGACAGAAAAGGCTGGAAAAAACCCAGCATGACTGAACGCAGCCATTCTGTTCACAAACATCTTCATAAAATAATTACTATAGGGCTTAGTAGTACCTTAAACAGTTAACTAGAAAATTTAGAAGTGTTCAGGGGATACATACAAAATGACATTTTAAATGTTACTGATAAGACTATAAATTTTCCTAGTAAGACTATACATGCTTCCAACTTATTTTTTTAAATAAAAGGATTTTATATTAATTTTCTTATACTGTAAAATTTAATTCCCCTTTAGGAATCAACAAATCTGAGATCTTATATATTGAAATGAAGGTGGGAATGGTGCAAAATTTCCAAAATATTTGTAATGAGTCAGTGGTAGACAAAAGACATCCATAAGTTCTCTAGGAAATTATAGTTGTTGATTTACCTTTTGGAGCTAAAGTCTAAATATTGGTTACATTTGCATTCAAAAGATCAGAAAAAAATACGTAGCAAAGTTGTCAACAGATGAATATACTTTAATATCAGTAATTATTAATACTTCAAAGTGTATTTGAATTTGTTTAAGCCTAGTTAATAAGAAAACTTTCTTTTTACTCTTTCCAAAATTAAACATTAGCCCGATATTCCTCTTAACAATATGCTGTTATGAGCCATGATGTGGACTTTCATCCCCACACGGGCAACTGCATCACAGCGTTACATGCACAGCCCCAGACGTGGAGTAAGAACAAGCTGATGAAATGCTTTGGAGTTTTGGAGTGTAGGTGTAGGCGACGCCTGCTTTCTTCCTCATGTCCCCCACTCCACCCCAAGTATGACCATAATGCGGAAGGAAAGAAATAAACTTATGTTAATTAAGAAATTATTTTATGGACTGTAGATTATTAAGGGATTTCAGGTACACAATCTTCAAAGAATGTTATGTTGAGCACCCTTTCCTTAGAAGAATCAATGCCTGGGCCCAGGGTGCTCCTGTGTCTTTGCTCTGAAAGAGATAGGAAACCCTCAAGGACAAACAGTCTACTGAAAACAACAAAAGGGTACGAAGGACCTTCTTGTTACACCTCCCAAATATGAAAATTGGTTGAATCTGAACTTGCCAGTCCGGTCAGATGACTGGGTTTCCAGGCTGCTGGAGATCAACGTGGCGTGGGGGTGGATCGGGCAGAGCAAGGTCACCAGGGCTTTCTCTTGGCCCAGGAGAATATAATAGAGTAAGTCCTGTAATAAAGAGAAGGTATGGTCTAAAACATAGGACTAGACGAGCAGGCAAAGGCTTTACTAGGGCAAAATCAACAATGTTCGCCATAGCCTGGCCAGAGCAACCCCTCCCGAAGCTCCGGAATTTCCATGCTGCGTCAATTGGAGCCTGCATCCATCTCTCTCTCTCTCTCTCTCTCTCTCTCTCTCTCTTTCTCTCTCTCTTTCTGCTGAATTTCAAACTTGCCCCTTTTCCTGAAACTATATTTCACGTTAAGCACTTACACAATGGAGGTCCAGCTTGGTTTCGCCTACTTCCTATGTTGGCTACCCCAATACGTATTCAATTAGATTTTGAGGACTGCTCATGTGCATTGTTGGTCTAAGAATGCCTCACACCAGCAGGCTGGCTCTTTGGTCTGAATGCAGACAAAATGCTAAATGGCTGCTTTCAAGTTAAAATAAGATTAGAGGATGCTGCCGTGTAAATATATGCACATTATTTTTTTTCCAATTACTTCATACTACTTCATACTACCACTTAAATTATTAACCAATTGTATGAGTGAGCTGTATTTATTTTAAAACAATGTTCATAGGACCAAACATAATGTGGCCCAGTGCTGAAAACTGTGGTCAGACAAACTGTGTTTTGAAACCCAAGTTGTTCCTTAGAGAGCTTTGTAAGTTTACCTTGGAAAAGTCACATAAACCTTTGAGACTTAATTTTCTCATGTGTAACAGCTCACACAGTGAGGTAGCCCTGAATGTATTGGAAGGACAGATGCTTTTATCCCAAATTGTTATTTTTCCACACTATAGAGATGTTATAATGATAGTAGTTAATAATTATCACTTACTATATATCCCAAGGGCTTTCCTAAATATTTTATAAGCATTTTCTCAATCTTCACAGTAACCCCGAGATCAGTATCATCATTATCTTCATTTCCAAATGAAGAAACGAAGGTAAAGGAAGCTGAATAATAACTTAGTTCAGGTCAGACGCGAGGTGGTCACTCTGCCCTGTGAACAGTCCGATGCTGGCGCCCAAACTCCTTGACGTTACGCTGGACGCTATCCGACAGCCGTCTCCTGAGTGTCTGTGATGTGCCGGGCTCTACTTTAGGCCTAAAGACACATCAGTGAATAAAGACACAAACATGTGCCCCGGGAACGACATCGTGGCGATGGTGCTGATCCTAGCACCAGCTGACACCTACTGAACACTTCCCGTAAGCTAGGTGTCACCACAATCCTATATGTTTTGTAAACTAGTCCTTTGAAGTAGGTAATATTTTTATTCGCTTTCTAGGTAAGGAAAGTGTAGTTTCTCAGTTGCAAGTGTTTTGTATAACTACAGATTGACAATAGTGAGTAAAAGAAAAACATCATGTTTTTGCTTTTGTGAACTATGGGGAACTGGAATCAATTGAAATATTGATTTAGATCAATTCTGGCTCTGATAACGTTTTTATGTCTCCTTCAGCATTTTTACTAAATTAAGCAAATTAAACCTAATGTACAAGCCATTAAATTTTTGGTTGATAAACACATTATTATTTATTTTCCACTCGTGGTTCAGCCAAATTGGTATGGGATGCAGCAGGCTTAGTTCCCGGGTCAGTATTCTTGGTTAGGGCCTCTGATGTTTACTACTGATTCTCGTGCATAACTCGGAGAGTTTGTTGTGAATATTAAGTGAAATAACTCATTTAAAGCCTGACCAGGACACCTGCTCCGTATCAAGTGCTCGATATGTGGAACCTATTAAATGCCCACTGGGGGCTGTCTCCTAGGCATCTGGAGGGCACTTCAGGGCGCCCGTCCTACACCCTGAAGCAGTGGGCCTGGGACTGAGGGGAGCTGCTGACGTCCCTCCGTGGCAGTGGGCCACCTGCTGGAAGACCACGCAGACGCTGACCGACAAAGAGAAGTAACTTTGGGAAACGAACCCTGCCCAAGGGGCAGACTCAGTGATAGGAAGGGAAACTCAACCTTGTATGTCAAAACAGAGGCAATTGCAATCAAAAAGGGGCTTATATATAATAAGAATGCACATTTGCACATTGCAGGGAAAGGGGGACTGACTATATGGAAAACAACGGGATGTTTGAAAATGGGTTGCGAACTTAGATGGGGCAATTCCTGCTGCCACTGACTCACCCACGGTCACCTGACAAAGTGGGGTAGGATTCATTCATTCCAGCGTTTTCTTTGTTATAGCTTGTACCTGTTTGTGAAATTCAGAAACCAGCAGTGCTCAGAAGTATGAGTAAGTTATAGTTCAGAAGAAAAAGTAAAGCTCAGTGACGGCCTCTTCAAACACAGGCTCCAGAATGGCACCACAGTAGACTGGGGGCATGATGAAGGCACCAGAAGTCCACAGAGACTCTTCCTCACATCTCGCAAGTATTCATCAAGGTGTATTACTTCACAACATTCTGGATTTGCAAAATGACTCAGAGACTACCTCGTTGGACTTCATTAGATACCTCAGTCTTTAATCACTACTGTACGAGCCCTGTTTGAAATGCAGGTCAAATTCATTTCACATGGAAAACTTTATTCCATTCAGTGGTTCCGATTGTTGCAAAGCTCTTGTCTGAGTTAACCTGAACTCTGCCTTATTGTAGTTTCCACTTGCTGTTCCTGGTTCTGCTTACTTTGATTTGAGTTGGGGTGTTGCTACCCAAACAGATCAGAGAACTCCAAATGCTTTGCTTACTTGGGAATTTTGTCTTGGGCTCTGCTGCTTCTACAAGTCACGAGAGTCCTATTCTTCCAACACTGATACCCTCCTCCTCCAAATATATCTATGCCCAAATCAAGTGTGCTCCATTTTTAAGATTCTAAGAAAAGCATGATTCAAACACACAATTCACCCACTCAGCCAGGTGAGAGCCTAGGCCAAATTGACTACTTCTGGTTCTTTTGGATACATTAAACTGTAAAAAAAATAAAAAGTACCTGGCTTACAAAAAGCTAAATCTATTGCTTTTATTCATTTTATTTCATTTAAGCAAATTTAAGTGTCTTTGGGGAGAAACTCAGAAGATACAAAACACACTAATTTAATTTGAAGTGATTTAAATTATGAAGATGATAAATATTTGAGTTCAACTACAATGTATACAGTTTACTCCATGAAGCATATTGATAGCTACTCTTTGTATCACTTGTGATATCTCATTCAATTCAAAGATGAAGAGTAAAACCAAGGAGAAACAAGCACTTCCAGAGCATACAATACTAATTTTACAAGTAATTAGAACTAACAATTTCTTTTCATTTATAGAACATACTCCTATGACCTTTGAGGTTGGTGGAGGGGTAGGACATTAGCTTATAATTATGCTTTGATTTGCAATGAAAAATTGAAATGACTGTCTATTCCTGTCCAGTGGAAGAAATAGAAGAATGTTTGAATTGAAGTATGAAGCATTACTGCCCTCTCCTGATATATTTTGGTATAACATCTTCTGAAAAGGATTTCAACCCAAAACCAAATTTTAAAAATCATTTTACAAGTTAGAAATGAACATTTTCCTTTATGTACATGTAATTCATTAAATGTACATGTAATTAATTAAAAATCATTTCATTATTGTACATGTTTTTTAAATTAAAAATTATATATTAATCTTTTGAAATCCAGATATAAATTAATGAGCCAGAAAATGTAGGATAAATAATGTTGACTGTTAATATCATGTGTTTATACTACATTTTCAAAGAGCACTTAATACATGTTTTCTCATTTAGTCTCACATCATCCCCAGGAGGAAGGAAATCATTATATTTTATTTATTCAACTTCTTAGGTCTGTTGTTGTAGTTCATAATTGATTTTTCAATTGCAAGATGTAGACTTTTAATTTGCATGCTTTTGTGATTCGGTTATGTTTCTTCATTCTACAATAGCTTCAAAAGATAGTATCTAAATATATGTAAACACGTGATGAATTCTCCTGGAATAATACTGATCTCTATCCAGAACCGAAGGGACAACTACACATTATCCAACAAAACATAATTCTGTAGGGATTTCTACCATTTAATCTTGTCTCTAAAATGAAAAACTTAGATCAAAAGGTGATATAAGGTACTGTTTATATTTAATTATGATTTATGATCCACATAAGCATTGACACCTGCTCCAAATCAGAGTTTACTTTTTATATTTTTTGTATCCAGAAAAGAAAATTGCATTTACTCTTTGCTTAAGGACTTGAGGGATTACAGAATGATTGCTTTTACTCTGGGTTATGCCCATGGTTGTACAAGGGGAATCCAGATAGAATATTTGCTCTGAATTTGTGCAAGAAATTTCCAGGGTTATGTTCATGTTTATTTTTTATTCTGTCTTCTAGAAACTTCATAGTTTTTATATTTTTTCCTTTTATTTCATCATATAATGGGGGTATAAATATTGTTAGGGTTACATACATTGCCCCTCCCACCCCTCCCACCCCCCCATGCCAGAATATTTGCTCTGGATTTGTGCAGTAAATTTCTAGGGTTATGTTCATGTTTATTTTTTATTCTGTCTTCTAGAAACTTCATAGTTTTTAGGGTCTGCAACTGTTCTTGCAGAGGAATGTTCCTGACCATACAATTGGATCATTCCATTAATAAGGTTCACCTGGATAGTGTAGTCCCTTATTCTAATTATACTGCTAAGTAGAAAACAGTTGCCTTTCATATGTCTTCTTTTATAAAGGTCTAGACTGTTCTCATGTTAAAGTGTCATATAGCAAGTTTGTTTTAGTGTTTAATAACCAAAGTCTAAGGCAAAAATCAGTCAACTGTCTTTTACCTGATTGTAACCTACAGCTGCTAACATTCTGTAACCAACATTCAGGAGCCTCCCCAGGGACATTCTTCATTCCTTGAGTCAATGAATCCGCAAATATGTAACACAAGCCTGTTGGGACGAGTGAGTTCTGTTGGCAGAGTGTACAGTGGGGTGAACCAAAGAGATGTGGCTTTGCCTTCAAAGACCCCCGCCAAAGAAACAGCAATAAAACAGATAAATAGACAAAGAAATTTATGATTAAGAGAAGTCCCTTGAGGAGAAAAGAAGAGAATTCCTGCTAGGAGCGGAGTTTCTGCTTTGGACTGGGGACCTGGGAAAGCCTATGTGGGTTCACGGCGCTGTGTTTCCTCACATCTCCGAGACACTGATTGTAAGACATGTTGATGATGTATGTTCCACCAAGAAAAAAAAAAGTGGTTAACTAAACCACAACCTGGTACTTTCCTTCAATTAGAATCTTTGTTTATACTCATTAGAAGAGATTAGTCTAGACATATTTAGATATAGAATTTTAAAGTCATATATCACGTTAAGGTGAACATAAACAGGAAAATGTAAACAAAATAAATTGATTAGGTAATTCTAAAAATTTCCTATGTTTAGGGTTCAGGTGGGAGTGAGCAGAACAAGGCAAAACAGAAGGGTCTGGTGTAGAAAGTACTGAGAAGCCGACTTTCAGGAGCGTGGAGAACCGGTGCAGTAGTTGTAGGGGACGCGCAAACAAGAGATGTATTAGGAGGAATACTGGGAATGTTGAGCACAAGTCGGGGGAGGATGGGGTGGGGAGAGCTGAAGGGACAACATCTCTGAGGAGGTGCGTGGCGACGTGGCCCTGGACAGGCGTGTGTGTCATTCTTCAGTGAGGGAAGAGACTCTCCCTTCTCTGAAAGGACAGGATCAACTGGGAGCTGAAGCAGGTGGGATTTTGGATTGAAGATGAGAAGATCAGAGAGTTTCCGTCTGAAATTTTCTAATCTCTCAGTTGAATAGGAGGCAAAGTCATCAGCCAAAAATGAGGATTAGTGGGGAGGAGGTTATTGGCACTTTGGGAATTGAGAAAAGTTATTAAATGATCTTTGCAAAAGAGCAGAAGTGTTATCTGACTAGAGAGACTCTAGTCTTGTTGGGCGGTGTTGCGGGACCACTTGACCCTGGGTCTTTTATGATCAGTTTATTTGTGTGCCGAAGGAATCCAGCAACTATTTCCTATATGGGGATAGGGCAGAGATGTATGTTTGTATTTTTCCTGAGGTAGCGTTTACCCAGCAAAGACCTTAGGGGAAAAATCAAGAGAGTCAGAGTTAAGCTTAAGCCCGTTATCCAAAGTGAGGCGACACAAGATATGGAAAGTGGGC
>VBSM01000605.1:7053514-7096676 GCA_008086735.1 Cheirogaleus medius | reverse complement strand
AAAAAAAAAAAAAAGAGAGTCAGAGTCATTGCAAGGAAGTTATTGTAACAAAATGTTAGCAATACCACTGAGCTCTTACTACGTGCCAATTCTAAACACTTTATGTGAATTTACCCATTTAGTCCTTACAATATTACTGTGGGGTAGAAACAATTCTATTAACATCCTCGTTTCACAGATGAGGAAACTAAGACACAGATCGGTTAAGTAACTTGTCCAAGGTCACAGCCAGTTACTGGTAGAGCCTGGGATCAAACCTGGCAGCCAGGATCCCAAGGCCGTGTTGGAAACTCCTGTGCAACAATTCTTCCAACGTTAAAGCTTAATCCTGTGGTTTTAATGAAATACGATCATAAATTTAAAAAGAGGGGCTGATGGGTTATAAGAAAGAAAAGTATAAGATTGATGAATTAGAGGATTTGATAAGGTACTTATCACTCATGTTAATGTTTGAACTGTGACTTGTATGTGACAAAATAATATAAAAATAGTTTTATGCAAATGAATAGGATAATCTGAATTGTGTCTGTTTAAAAACTGAAACTGCCTTTGTGGATAAGGGACTGAAGGATGAACAAGACTGGAGCATGAAGATCCTATAGGAGGCTTTTCCAGTAATGCACTAGACAGGCTGGTGTCACATGAGGAGTGGACGGTGAGAGTGGAAAGCAGTGACACACAGGGGGCCACTAGGAGGGAGGAATCAACGGCACCGATTCAGGTCTGATTGGAAGGAAAAGGAGCCAATGAATATTCTTAACCTTCTGGACAGTTCAACTGGACATGGGAACTGTCACCAAGATAGAAGCAGAAGTTTGAGGACCGCAGGTGAAAATGTTTTCATATTCAGTTTTGGGTATTTGGAGTTTGAGACAAAAGAATATCTAGATGGAGGGTTTTAGTTGGTGTTTGGTTATGTAAATAGTAAGCACAAGAAAGAAATCTGGGCTGAGTTTCTATAAGAATGAAAGTTATCAGCTTATGGGCTGTGGTAGAAGCCATGGAAGGGGCAGATGTCACCACGGGGCACAGTGAGGGGAGGGAGAGGGGGAGGAGGGAAAGCTGAAAGGGCTGAGGAGACACAAGAGGCAGGAAAGAAGGCCAAGAAGGACTGGGTTAAAGAGGCAAGAGAGCCACAGAGGTGGAAGTCTTGGAAACAGTGAGTAGGAAACATTTCAAGAAGCAGGTTGTGACCAAGAGCCACTTGGAGGTCACAAGAGATAAAGCTAAAAGTGTCCACTGTATTTATTGACGAGGAAGTCATTGGTGACTTTAACAAGAGACATTCTATTGCAGCAAAAGGTGGATTGCAGGGACTGGAGTAGGCACAGGAGGGGGAGGAGGCGAAGATGTCACAACAACACTTTGGAAAAGTTTGGTTAGAGTGGGCGGGAGAGAGAGCTGTAGCTAGTGGGGTTAAGTGTTTATTTTAAGATCAAGCGATGAAGAATGCTTACATGGTACTTAGAAGAATCCAGTAGAGATGAAAAAGGTAAGATACCCAAAAAAGTTATCAAGAGAGGAAAGTCCCCAAAGATGTCAGGAGAGGACCTCAGCACGGATGACCAACATCCTGCGGGGACAGACACATCTTCCATCACAACAAGGGGCAACACGACGTGTAGGTTTGGATACAACAGTGCACTCATCACTAGTGACAGAAAGCTGAGACGGTCCCCTATGATGGCTTGCCTTTTCTCTGAGAAGTACGAAGTGAGCCCATTCACTGAAATTAAGTGGGCCATAGGAAAGTCAATGGTCTGAGAAGAGAAAAGGGACTTTTCTGTGCAACTGGCACCACTGTCTATGCTCCTTATAACATGGAAGCCATCATGATTGGGGCAGAGGTGCTATGACTTTGAAGAAGGAAGACTCGTGTGACAACCTTATTCAGAAAATAGTTCTCATTGGAATTCCTGGATGAACTTAATTTTAGTGTTTCTTGAGTATTTGTTAGCAAAATACTATGTAAATTCTGTTCGGATTGTCTCTTGGAGAGCTTAATTAGCTCTGTCTCCCATTTAGGTATCTCTGACAACTAAAATTGCTTCTTTGTATCTTTCATGTTTTACTCTTAATTATGATGATGATGATGATGATGATGATAAAAACAACTAATTTCAATTGAGCCTTTAAATATACCAACCCTTTTTATAAGTACTTGAATCCCATTTAATTCTCATGAACACCCATGAAGAAGGCAGTATTCTATCACCTATTTTACAGATGAAGAAAGAAAGGCATGGAGGGAGTTAGTTATAACTTGCCTTGGGTCACAGATCTAAGAAATGCCACATTCAGGATTCAAACTCAGCAATGTGAATCTAAGGAATGTGTCTGTAATCTCTAAACAACATTTTCTCATGAACTATAGTAAATGTTGTCTAATTGAAAGCAAAACCAGGCTGATTATTTCAAACCTGTCAAACCTTCTGTAAGACCCTGGACCCTAAACTCATCTCATGGTCCTTGGCAGTCAGCAAATGAACTCACATTCTGGGACTCGAGGGGACAAGGCTATCTTCCTCCCCTCTACTCCTGTTTATTTTCTGATTGTTCATGAGCTCTTTGTTTCCAAGAATATGAACGGAATGCATCACACTGGGTCTCTCCAATGCTGGCTCTTCCTGTTGTTCTCTCTATCCCATTGTCTTATGGTATTTGAAATCCTGCTCTTTTTCCAGGCATTTCCATCTCCATTCATCCAGTTTCAGGAAGCTGAAACTTAAGAATCATCTGCGATTCCTCCCCTCTCATCTACACATTCAATCAATTAACAAGATCAGCTGACTTGACCTTAGAAATCTTTCTCCAGACCAATCTCTTCTCATTACTTCTGGCCCCTACCACAAGCCAAAGCCCCCATCAACACTCATCTGTATAATTTTCTATTAGCATATTAGTCTGCTATGGTTGCCATAATGAAATATCACAGCTGCAGTGGCTTAAACAACAGGAAGTTATTAATATTTTCTCAATTCTGGAAGCTAGAAGTACAAGATCAAGGTTTTGGCGGGGTTCAATTCTTCTGAGCCCTTTCTCCTGGGCTCGTAGACGCTGTCCTCTTTCTGTATCTTCACTTGGTCTTTCCTCTGTGTGTGTCCTAATTCTTTCCCTTATAAGGACACAAGTCATATTAAGACCTACTGTAATGACATCATTTAAACTAATCACCTCTTTAAAGGTCCAACTCCAAATACAGTCACATTCTGAAATCCTGTTGAGTTGGAGCTTCAACATAGGAATTTGGGGGGTCAAAATTGAGGCCACAGCAAGTGGATTTCACCTTGCTACATTACAGTCTTTCCCCACATTGTGTGTCATGTCATATCACTGCAATGGCTTTACCTCATGCTTGGAATAAAATCTAGTCTCATCACCATGGTTTTCCTGGCCCATATCCTGCCTTATTTCAGGTGTGAGAAAGCCATGATGACTCAATCTCTGGAGTGTCATTCTCCGAGTTCAAATTCTGGCTCTACCACATGTTAGTGATATGATCTCGGGGAAAATGATTTAATTTATTTAAACCTCTGTTTCATCATTCATAAATAAGGATATTGTAATAGTAGTAGAGTTCTGGATAAAATGCGATAGTCCAGATACAAAACTCAGTGGAATCCTTGTTCCTTCGGAAGACTCCCTAAATGTTAGCAATTCATGATGTTCTTGTAATTACTGACCTCTTCCCTGGATTGTGGAAGAGCTATTAAATAGATTACCAGTCTCTAAACTCTTCCCATTTTAAACTTTCTTATACACTGTGTTTCCAGATTTATTTTCCTATAACCTGATCTGATTTTGTCAAAAACTCCAAAAGAGCTGAAAAATGTGCAACATAAATGTTATGTCCCTATTCCAAGAATAAGAGAGCTGAAAAATCTAGCCAAAACCTACATATCCATCTTTATCCCCCAATAACTCTTCTGTCAACCTTAGAAATCCTGCACTTCAACTTAGGATGTTTTCATAGTCATGGTACACACCCTACACATCAGGACGTGCAGCTTACCTTAGTCCTCGCTGAGGAAGCCATCCCTTTCTTCACAACTTCACGTTTCTAGCAATCCTCCATTTGGAATCTGTCTTTACTATATTCCCTTAGCACTGGGGATGTGAATTTCTCCTAGCAATGCTTACCATCAGTTTGCTTCATTTTGTAACAATGAAACATAGAAGTTTTGGACCTTAGGATACAACTCAAAGGTGTAAAAAAAATTACTTATTCATTTTATTTTATTTCCATATTGTTAGAGTATATATTTAAGTTTTAAAATGTCATAGTGCAGAAGGGCAAACATCTTCTACACCATCCCCTTCAGAAGAACCACTATAAACTCTTTGAAATGCTTCTTCTGATGTTTATGTCTATATGTTTCATACTATATTTGTCCTGCTCTTTCTCTATTTATCAGTTTGATGCATTATCTCCTTCCTGGCTATCATAATTGGTGAGGAACATGCCACGCTGTTGAGAAATATGATTGAGGAATTAATGAAACGTGGCTCATAAGACCATTATTTTATTGTATAACCCAATATTGCTATATTAAAGACAGAAACAGGAGTTTGCAGGGTTTTGCCCTGAAGGAATGTGTGGACTCAATGGTTCACTTATTAGAGGCTGCTATCATGGGAGAACTCTCAAATCTCTGGTAGGGATGTTTTCCAGGAAGGCTTCCCAGTATCTCAAAATCTGTGAGCTTCCCTGTGTCTTGAAAGACAAGGCAAGGCAAATATGGTCCACAGGATGGGAGCTGGAGACAATGAGTGCACTTTGCCCAGAGATGCACCTCGGTGGTTATAAACAACCTGTTTTATTAGAGATGGGCTTCCTTTTCTCTCCTGTCTGTCTACCTTTAAGTCCACCATAACTAATCAAAGAAATATAGAGTCTATACCTCTTTTGTTTTACCTCTGTTAATTGACAACTATCTCTTAGAACTTAGAAGCTAGCCCCTGAAAGACTTCCTACCTGTTTGTTCACCTAGATAGATTAGAAGCCCCTTGAGAGGACTTTTGACCCTAACCCACTACCTGTATCCCCTAGCAACTGCATTCCCTGATATGCAAATATGTTACCCTGACAACTGGTAATTGATGTCTGTGATTATAAAAACCTGTATGAATCTAATCATATTGCTGGCGTTTATGGGGATACAGCAGTCTCCTAAGTACCCCTGCTGTGTTATATCTGATCTTTATATATATATAAAACTATAAACTATACCTTAGTCTCTGTGTATTCTTTTATTTCTCTCTGTAGCCTATCAGTTTCCTTATCCTCTGTGGCAACCCCTATCTTAGGGACTTGGCTCCGTGGGGAGAAGCAGCTGATCTCCTCAAGGGCCTGCCTCAACTACTCTCCCCGCCACCTCACCTCTTCCATTCCCTACTCGTAATATAGTAATAACGCAGCTTTTGGAATTTCTGTTTCTTACCTTTGTTATTTACAGTAACATGATTTTATTGCGACATCCATTCAACAAAAATAGCGTCTCTTTGCTCTTCACTTAACTTCGTAAGATGAGAATATCAACCTTCCTTTGTTTTCTCCTTTACATCACCACCACCCTCTCAACACAGGCCATTTCACTACACAGTCCTAAAACCAAGAACATTTACATACTATTCCATAACCACAATTGAGTATTCTATGGCTTTCCTTTCAGTTAAATCTTTTAACTGAGGCTCAATATGCATTTGATATTGAGTAAATAAACATTATTCATTAAAGCCACATAGTATAATACAATTGCTTTTCTTTTCTTGTACAATTTTTTCTGAAATTTTTGGTTATTTTCTTATACCAGTTAGCTTTAACATAGCGTCCAGTATTTAAGCTCTCCATTATAACATCTATTCTGTCAAGTCCCATTTACCCAGAGCTCCCTGTCTAAGCCTGCAGCCCTGCACCCGGCAGCTTCCCTTTCTTGCCTTCCTAGGCAGAGTCACTCTACCATCCACTCCACGCGTGATGAAAACCTGCTGTTTTGCTGCCCAGCATCCACTCTTTTGTGAAAATAGGAACCTGGTTTTCCTCCTGGAAACCATCCCTTTCCTACTGTCAGCCTATGAGGTTCGGTGCTGTCCTACCACCACAGAAGCTCTGCGTGTGGGCCCATGGTGACAATACTGCATGTGGGCCCATGGTGACAACACTGGCGTGGCTGGGAAAAGAGTCTGACTTACATCCATGGGATGTGTCCTCACGTCTACCTGAGACAAGTCTCCCTCTGTAGTAGATACTACTTAGTAAACATTCACATAAAACATACATATCTTTATGATCTGTGTCCATACTGAGAAGTCCTTGCACATGCCTCTTTCCCAATCTCCCCTTCCCCTGATCTTTTATTCTTATTCTTATCAATTTCCTGAAAGCCAAATCTTTAGCAACTTCTCATAAATCAGTTTAAGGTTTTGACTTGGCTTACCTTCTTCCCAGGTATGATATAAAACTGAATTTACGGATTTCTCTTTAGCATCCTCCTTCAGTCCTGATAGAACTGTCATGTGGCAGAATGTCAGTTTAACTGGTGCCAGCAAAATGTAAGCTAGGCCAGGATGTTTTTCTTCCTTTGTCCACTTATCATAGGGAATGCCTCATTCTCCTACAGGTGGGATTGAATAAAAGAGGCAATATAGCCAGAATGGGTGTCATAGCAGTTTGAACCACTTATGATGCAACTTGTGCTAACAGGACCATCTAGACTCAAAATCTGTATATGTGCAGTGCATGGCAAATGGTTGCATGGTAACCTGAGGTCACAAGGTAAAAAACTTTTGATCTGTACTGGGCTTGAGTAACAAGACAGAAGCAATTTTTTAAAAAGCATAACAGTTATCTGCAGAAAATGAGAAAAATTTGCTCCAAAATACTGAAGGTCTTTCTTGTAATTCTTCTTTAGGAGCCTGTAGAACATTCTATACAGCACGTTTACTTTCCACAGCTATATCAACTTTAGATCTGCTGGATCCTAATGTTCGAGTAGCTTCGCATCTTGCACTGCAGGCCTGCTACTGAAAGAGTTTTTCTTGTGCTGAGTGCCACTTAAAATAAGTAGCCTGAATTATTCCTTAGTTACTGGGTTATGTAGCAGCATATCCAAGAAAAATATGTTGTTTCCAAAATGCAGCATCCCAGAAAACATTTTAATTTTTCCCTAGTGGTAGGTTATGAAAGAGGCATGCTTTGTCTTTCACTTTAGAAGGGCTAGCTAAACATATCATATCCCTAGAGTAGAGTAAATTTACATGCTATTACAGGGTCCGATTTTTGAGCTTTATTTCTTCTCCCATCTTCTAGTGCACATGTGTCTTATGGCATCTAGGTTACTGGCTGGGTCCTGATCACCAGGTCCAATCAGCATGATATCATTAACACAATGGAACACTGGAATGTTCTGTGCAATACCAAGTTGGTCAAGATTCTACTGGACTATATTACGACAGAGTAGAAAAGTTGACATAGTTCTGAGGCAAGACTATGAAATTGCACCGTTGTCCCTCCCAGGCAAAAGTCAAGTGCTTCTTTCTAATTGGTGTAGAAGAAAAAAATAACACGTGTACAAAAAAAAATAGGTTTTTCTTAAGTTGGGATACTATACTTGGAAGAGAAGCTACAAGTACAGTTACTCTTTCTATAATAATCCTCGAGGTTGTCTTAATTCATCCAGCTTTTTTCAAGACAGATCAAATGAGTTAAAAGAAGTTGTATATATAATTTCCACCTCAGCATATTTCAAATTTTCATTGGTGGTATTAATTTCTCTAGTTTCTCTAAGGATATGATATTGCTTTTGATGTACTCTTTTTGTTTGACAAAATAGTTTCAGGGGCTTCTGCTTGGTCCTTCTTACCATAATAACACCACTTCTTAACCAGAGCACTACTGTGGGGAAATATGTTTCCCCAAGTATGTCTATTGCAATTATCCATTCGAGAATTGGGGAAATAATTACAGAATAATTTTGCAGACTCATTCAAATGGTTTTAGACCATCTCAGAGGTGACAAGAGGCTTCATTTTCATCAGTATCCCACAATGATTTTTGAGTTCCCAGGAATTAAAGTCAACTCACAATCAGTATCTAATAATCTCTCAAAGTCAGGATATTTGTTTCTCTTCAGTGTACAAAACAATGAGTAGGGTAAAGATTTATAATATATAATATTTGTTGTGGCTGTGTTGAATGGGATGTTCCCAGTGATGTCTAGCATCACTTTCAACCAAGAAGATCAGCATCTGTGAACAGACTTAATTCTGTCCGTTAGATGAGAAAACATAAATTTTTATTGGAGGGATTTATATTATAATGCAAGAGATTTAGCAGTTAAATAAATCAATTAGCACTTTAACACGCACATCCGTCTATTTAATTCCTGGGGGCAACATGACCAATTAATCACCTCTACTAGTGCCTTTAGACCAAAATGCTGTGATTGACACTACGCTCCCGCTGTCTGTTTCCATAATTATATCCTCTTGTCTCTAGCATTTAAGTACTGCCAGATGGCCTCTGTCACTCAGAGCTCATCATTTCTACTAATATCAGGGAGCCTATTTCAATGGTTATATCTACCATTGTTATCCCCAGCTCCAGTTACAAAACAGTTACAAAAAGAGTTTGCTGAGGATACCAATGTTTCTCTCATTTATGTACCTTCTATAAATCTTAGTAAACTGAGTGTCTTCTGAGCCCTGTCAGTTGACATAGGAAAGGAGCAGGTGAAGAATTTGCCTATAACAATCCACCCCAACCTTGTCATCCCTCTAAGACTTTATATTTCTTTCTTCACATTATGTCAGTTCTGGAATTTCAGACACGTGAAATTCAGTACAACATTGAGTCTACTGTTCACCAACCCAATCAAACAAACTGTTTCATCTACTTCCTTCTGCTTGAACTAATTCATTAAATTTAGATTCTCAAGAAAATGTACCTAAAACAGTACATTTGGTCCAATCCAACAATATATTGGTGTCGTTGGTCTAGCAATCTTAGAATCCATCTCCACACATATCTTCTAGCTTTCTGCCAATATAAATTGGCATGATTTAGCAATGATTTGTGTGTACAAGTTGTCTCTTCTAAGGTAAAGCTTTGCGATTCCCCTGCACAAAGTATGCTGGAAGATGATTGCATCTATAAATCTGGAGGAAGGAGAGTTAGTGATAATTCCATGCAACAGAGATGTCTCAGGTAAGATTTTATACAGCTTTTAAGCAAGAGGATACCAGTCTTCTTGGACAGAAAAAGAAGGGGTAAATGTGATGGCAAAAGAAGACTCAGTAGGATTTAGTTTCAAGATTCTCATTTTCATCCTAGTCCAAAATCTTAAGGTTCTGCTCCTTTCTAATCCTTCTTCTAGCCCCATTTCAGAAATTTGGCAAAGGTGTGAATTAACTTGCTCCATAAATAGGCAACATGCATAATGTAATATTTGGTTGGAATCTTTAACATAATACTCAGTGGCTCTCAGTAATAAGACATTTGTAAAGCCACTAATAAAACTCTTTAATTCTGATGGTAAGTTGAATTGGAAGTACAAAACCCTGGTCTTATCTTTTTCTTTAAGCTCTCCACTGCAGTCAGAAATAGAAATCCCAGCCACAGTCCTTGTAGTCATCACACATGATACATATTATGATAGTCGGATACAGCATCTACTTTGCATCCCAATACCTTTCTTTCAACCAGCACTTCCTCTCTTGGTATATTGTCTCTTGGTGTATTAATGCACACTAAGGTCCTTTAAGTAAATAAATTCATAAATAAATACGTTAGTATACATTAAAGTGCTTTGAATAAATATTTTTTCAAATAATAATCTCAAAGCTATTAACTTTAAATGTTAAGCAGATTTCTTTACTAAGAAAGTTCTCAGAACTTTCATATATTGAAGTACAATGTGTATGGAGAATCTTGTCCCTCAGATAATCTCATTGAAGTATGTTCTTCAGGACATGCTTAGGAAATGCTACTCTAAGCCTCAGTGTCTTATCTAATTAATTTCAATGTCGCAGAATTAAATGCCTGGGATTTCTTTCTGTATTAGTCTTCGCATCTGTCACAGTTTCTGTGTATTAGACGTCCAGGCCTGGCTTAACTGGGCCACTGCGTAGCTTCTCAAAAGGCTGCAAGCAAGAGTTGGCCAGGGCTGCACGACCATCTGAGACTCAATCGGAACAAGATCTACTTTTGTTGGCAGAATTCAGGCCTTAGTATTATAGAACTGAGGGCTTCTGTTTGTTGCTGACGGCGGGCCAGAGACCACTCTCCGCTCCTGAGGCTGCCTGTAGCTCTTTGCCATGTGGGCCTCCCAACGTGGCAACCCGCACACAACACAGAGCTTGCTTCTTCAAAGCCAGAGTGGATGTGAGGAGCTCAAGTAAGATGGTCACTATCATTTATGGAATGTAACAATGTAATCACACATGCATAAGCGCACACACACACACACACACATATTCAAGAAAGGGGAATCCCCAGAGTGGTGAATGCCAGGAGACAGGCATCACAGGAACAGTCCGCCTGCCACAGTTCCCTTTTGTGAATAGCCTTTTGTTTCTGTTCATGAATTACCCCACTTAGGGGGAAATGATTAGGTTTATCTATATTACATAGGCCAGACTATTAGGTTGCTCTTTTGTGCCACGGGGTTCCTTCAAAGAATACAACTGAGGTTACTGAGTAGTAGCCAATTCAGCAGAGCAGGTTTCCTTATATTTCTTTTTTGTCATGTCCCACTACCTACCAACTACTGCCAAAAACATTCCTCCCTCAGCCCTAGATGCATGAAGGTACTGGGGAGACATTGGCATCGGGAGCATAGTCTGGAATTGGCTCATGGAGACATCATGGAAAAATTTAGGCTACATGAAATTCTGCAGCACTCAACACAAGGAACTGGCCAGTGAACCCAGGAGGTGTTCCTTTGTGGCTGAGCTGAGTGTGTGGGGCCACACACTCTTCACGTGTCCAATAATGGCAGCTATCAATCCACTACTTTCCCCCATATTTCCAGGCATTATCCACTCTAACATAGTGTGACAGCACATTTTAAAATTCAAGATACATTTTCCCAAGCTATTTTGTTTCTAAGTGATCTCACCCTGCCATCATTTGTTAATGCCTAGGAAATATGATTTTTAATATTAAGCAAATATAATTATGTAGGTGATTCAAGTGCCAAAAATACATAGAGTGCACACCAAAGCCAAATATATATGATTTGAGGTTATTGATGCTTTTGTAATATCTCTACTTCTTTTCTCTCTCACTAGAATAGAAAATTAACAGTTGATTGAAATTCCAAAGCAGCATCTGTGTAAGAAACCATCCAACTCATAATATTCAGTAGTTGCCTACTTTGAAAATATCCTCTTAACTAATTTGCTTTATTATCTTTCCAAGATGTGTCCCTTCCGATTTGAGTCACCTGGAACAAAGTGGCCCATTTGGCTCAATCTGGCATTTCTTTTGGCTCACACTCTCGTAACATCACAGTACAACTGACTTCACATTCAGAGCAGAAAAATTGCTCTGCCAACATTTGCTAATAACACTACTCTCTTTACCACTGGGCAGGTTATTATTTGCTAGGTGGAACCAGAAAAACAAAGAGATGTTCATTATGTTTTATAAACTTTTTTCAATCTATTAATAGAAATTTTTTTAAAAAATAAAGGATTTCTTGAACTTTTGGAAAGAAAACTAGTTATGATCTAAAAGTTAATATTAAGCTTGTTAGTCTAGAGCATTTAATGCATTTTCCCATAGAGGCATTGCTACAAATTGTGGCTGGATTCCTAGTACTGTAATGACTACCTCATCAGTCCTGTCTACCTTATCAGTCTGTCATTGTTCCACTCTTCCCCAAACTTCTGTTTCATTTATTCCTGGATTGGCAAACTTCTCTCTGAAGACCCAGATAGTACACACTTTAGACTTTGCAAGCCATGTGGTCTCGGTCACAACTGCCCAAAGCTGCCATTACAATGTGGAAGTCATCATCAGGCAATATATAAATGAATGTGTTCCAACCAAAATTTATTTATGGACACTGAAATTTGAATTGCACGTCATTTTAATCTGTCACAAAACATCATTTATCTTTTTTACAGCTATTTAAAAATGTGAAATCATCTTAGCCGGCCAGTTGTAGAGAAACAGGCGGCAGTGGGATTCGGCCCATGGGCCATCATTTGCTGATCTACACCTGCTTTCTTTCGATTCTTGGACATTACCAAACTCATTCACATACAGTCCTTTATCCATGTCTTTCCTTCTACCTGGTAGGCTCCAGACTTTTCCACTTTCTCTTTCTTTTACTCCTTCTTTTACCAAAATCATTCACATTCATCCCCATCATATTCAGAACTCACCTCAATTGCCACATTCTCAAGGAAGTCTGCCATGAATCCAGTATCAACTCTGTCTTCACCCCAGAGTACAGCGCATCCTGTGCTTCCTTAGAGAAGTTTATCATAACTGTAGTCAATAATGAATTATAGGGTTAGTCTTATAACATCTATGTCATTACAGTCTGTGTCTATAAGCTTCTTGAGAACAGTGATTAATATTGCTTTTGTTATAACTCTATGCCCTGTGCTTAGCACAATGTTTTCTATAGAATAGGCTTAATAAATACTTTTTAAATAAATCAATCCTTTAATACTTAGTGCAACCCTACAAGGCAAGTATTTTCATTTTATAGATGAATAAGCCCAGGCTTCAATAAGATAAATACCTTACTTGAGGCTACAGGCTAATTAGGTTGCATCTACCTGACTCCAAATTTCTTAATATTTCTACTACTGTATTAACAGATGTATTAATCTTTTACTGTACTGTATTAATCTGTATTAAAATGATATACATTTTCATTAAAACAAAAACAAAACTCTGAAAATGTGTTTTCTTATGCACCTTCATAGCCTTGAGTGGTCTTGTTTCAAAAAGTCATTGTCATTGATCTCTTCCCGCAGCTCAAATTCATCAGGAAACCATTCTGTTTATTTTCTCTCTCGATGACCCGTAGATCAGTAGCTCTCTGACACTGGGGGAGGTGGAGGTTCAGCTGCCGCAGCTCCTGCAGGGCAGCGTCTTCAGTGCCAATGATGGAGGAACCACATTTTCTGCCCCTGGAGTCTGTGGAAGAGCAGAATGAAGATGAAGTTTCCCACCAAGACTCCAGAAAACTGCTTACTCTGTTCCCACATATCTTTGCTCTTCCTTTGCCCAAATGTTGGGCTCCCCTCATTTCTAGGGAGCCAGAGTGACAGTCATACTCACACAGCCCGTATCTCCGTTGTCCCTCGGGGAGGAAGGGTCTCTGGAGTCCAGGATCCTCCCTGGATCTCTGCACCTGCCCACCCAGCACTCGGACATGCTGGTGGGAGTCTCTCCTCAGCTCCCTACGGGAGAAAATTACCTTCCTCCTATCAGTGTGTTTCCCTGAGATTCAGAGGAAGCTTCTTTTTTTTAAGATGTCTCCTCCAAAGTAGTATAGTTGGAATCCAGGTCACTGGTGAGTCCTTTATGTTATTATGGCTGTAATCAATCTATAATTGATGATGTACATTTTTCTTCTTAGTAAACTGAATGTCCTAATAAAAATCCAATAATATACTTTAGTGAACTCTGAAAGTACCAATCTTTTCATTTCCATATTATAAAGTAGGAGTCTGACCCCAGGCCAGCGGCATGGCCCTGGTTACAAAGGATCCCCAGTATAGGACAGTGATGGGATAGGAACTGCAGAACTAACTACCTTTATTAAGATCATCCGAGCACAATTTCTACTACCATACATTGATAAAGTCATCAGATCATCTTTGTATGGACAGTGCATTCATTATTTAAAAGCACATTTTCAAAATTCTTCATAATCTTATTATTTAAACTTACCCTTTAGAAAAATGTTAATTTTTATTAAAGAACAAAAAACTTAGTTTCTAGCATTTGTGATCTTTTAAGTTAGGTAAAATATTTTTCATATCATGAGACAATACACATAATAGCTTGAGTAGCTTGTTCATTTTTCAGCTCATAATTTTGTTGTTGTTTTGCATTAGCTTCAGACTCACAAATAAGTCTTTATGATTTCACAATATCCTTACAGGGATTTTTTTTGTATTCCATTTCTCTGAAATTCTTTTTCTGAGTTATACATTGCTGTGGTAATGTTTCCATTTTGTATTGTTTCCTGTTTGTTGGTTGAGGCCGCTAGTAGCAATGCCTCCTCATACTTATTAGAACTAAAACTTCACTATTTTCAATAATGTTTTGCTACTTACATATTTGGTCAGAACTATGCTTACTTATTTGGGTGGATAAGACGTAACTATAAAAGTCAGAAAACATGAACTTTACCTGCAGCCAAATATTCATGAAAACAAACATTGGCAGACAAGAATATGAATTTCAGGGTACAGTCCTTGAAAATGGATGAAAATATTAGTAAGATTCTCTTAGGATTGGATTGATAAGGTTGATTGTGTGCAAAGCAGTCACCCCGTGGCGCAGGAAGGTCTTAACTTATCTTGTTAAAGAATATGGATGGCAGTTCCATTATGCCACATACCAATCCTGAGTGTTTTAGAGTTTTGTAACACACCTGTCATCAAGATATAAAGAAGTAAAAGTTTATGCCTATTGTATGAAAACAAAACAATAAACTATTGAACCATCACAACTAGGTCTATTATTTTATTCCTTCCAAGTTATTTTTCTTACCTGAACGAAAATAAAACAAAGAAAAAAACAGCAAAACAAAACAATTTTCAAAACATTTTAAAAGCATCTTTCATCCTAAAGCTCTTCATCATCCACACTTGGCTTATTTGTCCCACCTGGAGCTGTCGAACAAATGATTTTAATTTTATGACACAACTGTGGCTTTTTAGGCTGTGATCCTAATTCTGGCTCCAAGTGTAAGAGAATGGAGAGTTCAGATTTTACAAATAAAATGTTTATCAATAAATAACGCCATTTTATCCATATCAATATTAGTCTATCAATAGCAATAAATAATGCCAACATAGTCACATTTAAATCTTTCTTGCGATAATAAACTAATTAAGACTTTAGGAGCTAAAACATTGCTCCCAACATTATGGCATTTCTCTATAAATGAGAGTACAATGATTTTCCTTTAATGACACTATAACCCAATCAAGAGTAGTGGCTTTCAACCAGGAAAGATTTTGCTTTTTAGGGGATATTTGGCAGTCTCCAAACATCTCTGATTGTCATAGGGTAGTGGGATGAGTTCTACTGGAATCTACTAGGTAGATTCCTACAAGGCACAGAGCAGTCCCAACACAAAGAAGTTTTAAACCCAGAATGTCAATAGTGCTGAGGTAGGAAACACTGAATAAAAGCAATGTTCACAATAAATGGCCGCATGGATAGTTTTATTTTGTCATATGAAATGTTGCTAAAAAGCCTCAGGGAGGGTCTGCAGTGTAAACCTACAAAGAATAATATCAGGAATCTGAATGTCCAGGTAGAAAAGCTTATTTTAAGAGTCAACTTGAACTTGGAGGAAAGAATTAGAGCCCAAAAAATCTTTCTCAGAAAGTCAATTAATGTTTAGATAACTGTCAGAGCAAGGAATTAAGATTCCAGAGTGACCTCTTGTCATGGGAAATCCAGTGGGCAGGTGCTACAATCACTTCAGTTTGACAAAACAAGGATATCTACGTCATTTATGATTATTTCTCAGATATAAATCTTATTGATATGGAATATTTGAATAATTAACTCATCAAATCAGTACTAAATTACATTGCTAATGAGAGCTAGTTTGTAGGTATTACTTCTATTAATATATATGAAAAAGTGGGTCTTGTTGAATTCAACAAAGTTATAGATTAGGTCTATAGATTAGGGCTCAGAAACCAATTAGAAAATGCAAAAATTTTTATAGGAGACTGAAAGGTGAAAAAAGTTCAAATTCAAAATTTTTAGTAGAAAATTGACACAAAAATGCTTGATTTACTTATTAACAGTGGGCAGCAATGATCCTGCAGGCAAAATGTTATTATTTTTATGGGTTGAATTTTTTCCCCAAAAAAGATGTGTTGTGATCCTAAGTCCCAGTACCTGTCAATATGACCTTATTGAGAAATTGGGTCTTTGCAGATGTCATCAAGTTAAACAAGGTCATTATAGTGTGCCCTCATCCAATATGACTGGTGTCCTTATATGAAGAGGAGAGGACCGATGTCGTGGCTCACACCTGTAATCCTAGCACTTTGGGAGAACAAGGCAGGAGGATCACTTGAGGTCAGAAGTTAAACACCAGCATGGGCAAGACCCCATCTCTACAAAAAAATGAAAAATTAGCTAGGTGTGGTGGTGCACTCCTATAGTCCCGGATACTTGGGAGACTCAGGCAGGAGGATTGCTTGAACCCAAGATTTTGATGTTGTAGTTGTTAGGTAGATAGTTAGAATCTCTGGCTCTTCTCAGGACAAAGGTTCTCTGTACTGGTGCTATTTCTACCAATTGCTCCACCTGGGAAGAAGGATAAGGGCAGGCACTCCATTTTGGTGCTGCCCCACCCTTAATCCTGTCCCAAGCAACTGCTACACCTGGGGAAGGAAGGAATGCTTTATCAATCTAGGAATTCCCCAGCCCAGGCATAAGACTTAGAAAGTGACCTAGACTAACTTAAAGTTAATTAATATGCCATTAGCTTGAATTTGCATTGTATTTCACCCTCCTCCCCAAGGTGGGCTTTCTTAGAGGGAGCTTATATATACGCTGATGGAATTTTGAGGATACCTGTTGATCATTTGATATCATCCTACACCTGCCAAGAGCCCTCCTTCAGACTGGGCTAATAAAAGCAAACAATTCAAGAAGTAGTAAGCAAGTGGGTCAGTCAGGGAGTGAGTTGGTCTGTTTCTCTCCGGAGACAGACCCATTTTATTCCACAATAAAGAGCTGCTGGGGTGAAACCGCTCCCTGCCTGAGGGTTACTGCATTGTATTGGCCTTGCTGGTGATTTTGCCAAGATATTAATCTGTCTTTGACACTTTGGTGTGTCTGGTCATTCTTCAGCTAAGAGCATGCCAAGAACCGAGAGCAGACTCCCACCCTGACATCTTTGATGTAGAGATTTATAAGAATCAGCCCCAACATTAGAATTCCCAGGATACAAAGTAAGGCAGTGACCAAAGGGATCACCAAAGATATCTGCCAGGGATTAGAGGTCTTGTCTCGTACCTGGAGAATTGAAGCAGACTCCAGAATGGCACTGATGTTATCCTGAACCTGTCCAGACTCGTTAACAAAAAAGCAGCACTGTTCTTTTAAGAACAAGTAGGTGTCCCCTTCTGCAATAAGAAGATTGAGGACCTGCCTATTTTGTAAGGAGACCCCTGCCAGCAAATCCAACTGTTCCCATAAGAGGGTGAGTGTGTGGCTAGTTTTCACCAGGGCCCATGCTGCCTCCACAGCCAAAGACCACTGCAGGCCCAGGGACATGCTTCCTGTGGTCACCTGGCAGCAGCTGCTGTTCCCATAAAGGCAAAAAGGGAATTCAGCGAAGGCCCGCATATGTAAATGGCCTAGCCATGCAACAGGAATGGCAGAATGGATGAATCCTGGGCAATCTGAATATCCAGATATAGTAGGCCCAGGGAGCAGTGGCCTCTCCAGTAAGGGGGTAGCACCCCGTATGCTTGGATACAATGCACGCAATATATCCCCAGCTCTGGAGGAAACTGGGTGGTAAACTCAATTTTGACTAACAGGACAGGAGCTGATTCACCAATGGCATGAAGTCTTCTTACCTGGAATTTGGTGCCATGCCATTCAGCTCCCTGGGCTGCTAATGTGGCTCCAAACAAGGATCAATTAAGTGGGGAACAAATGAAGATTTGATCTGTTCCAAGATTAGAGAGCCCACCCCTGGCTGAAGTGCAATGCTGCTTTGGTTGTATGCCAAAGGGTGGGACAGGATGTTTCCATAGTTGGGCCCACCAAGGAATTAATCTCCTGTTGTGGACATCCCCAACAAAACTGGCTGACTCATGAGGGAAGGAAGGACAGTGGGAAGCAATGGAGGCTGGGAAAATTTAGTCAAGATGAAATTTTTTTGATTGAGAAAAGCAAAGTCAGGGTCCTGAGAATTGACCCTAAGTTTACAAACATCAAGACTCTGATTAATGTTTCTCATAGGTGGTTGGGGAATGATAAAACCATGTATGCATTGAGAAATGTCAGGTTTTGGTTTGAAATGTTGGTTCTTGGAGTGCTCATGACCTAAGAATGACCAGGTGCAGGAAAGTAAGGCAAGCAGGAAAATGAGGTTTACTGAGGAGAGAAAGGATTATAGAGCAAAAGGAAGATATATGTTTACAGAGCACGATATGTATGCCACAGATAATGATCAAACCCATTGTCATAGTAAAAGAGGGCAAAAGAGAGCTCAGTTATGGTCTGGGTCTTGTTTTATGATATCCATATTGGAACTTCCCTATGGCTCAGATGTCACCATGGAACCACTTTGATTGGACAGTTAGGAGTTGCATGACCGGAGTCTTAACTACACATGCAAGTTGTTCTAGGTCACTTTCCAGACAATTATACCTATGCTACTTGGCCCATGGGCTAGACAGTCCTCTGCATACTTTTGCAGCTGGTACACTTAAGTTCTGATTGGCAGATTCATAGGGTGTTCCCTCCTCCCCCAGGTATGGCAGTAGCTCAGGGCAGGATTAAGGTGGGACAGGGCCAAGATGGGGGCTTGGGGCCCACCCTTAACATTCTTCCCAGGTGGGGCAATTGCACCAAGGCAAAACACCCACTTTCATCCCTAGGAGATCGGGAATCCCTTGTTAACTACCTAACATTTCCCTACTCTCTATTCTAGAGGCCCAAATCATTGGATAGGGGAGTCGACTCATCTGTCTGCTTCCTGCTGAGTGGGTGCAGCAATCATCCCTATTAGGGTGGTCTCTTATAGGTTCTCTGGTAGTCTCTTCAGGGACTTCAGTATATGTTCTCAGTAGGTTGTTGTAGTTGTAGGTGTGAGGAGGAGGTAGGTGCCAGGGCTGGCGGAGAACATAGGACCATTTGTAGCTTGATGGCCTCTAGACAGGATGAAATAAATTTAGTTAGAAAATTGATAAGTATCGGTCCCAATATAAGAATTCTCAGGGTGCAGAGTAATGGGGTGACCAAGGGAATTATTAAAGACCAGGGCCTAGAGGTCTTGCCTTGTGTCTGGCGATTGGAGGCAGACTCTAGGATGGCATCAATGTTTTTCTGAACCTGTCCTGACTTGTTAACAGAGAAGCAGCACTGTTGTTTTAGGAACAAGCAGGTGCCTCCTTCTGCCGCAGTTAGAAAATCAAGGGTCCACCTATTTTGTAAGGTGACCCCTCACAATGAATGTAACTGTTCCTGTAAGAGGGCAAGTATAGGGCTAGTTTTCACCAAGCCTATTGTAGGCCCAGGGATGTGCTTCCTATGACTGCTCCAGTAGTAGCTGCCATTCCCATAAAGGCAAAAAGTGGCAGTTTGGTTTGCCAGGGCAAAGGGTGTCTTGCCCATGAATAAACAATTTGTGCTACTTATCTGCAGGAGCCACAGCAGGAGGAGTGTGTTTGAACAGGCACTGGAGATCCTCCAAGGGAGTACATGAGCATTTGCCTCCAGTGTTGGAGTCCTTGACCATTGGGGCCGAATGAGTTTCATTTTGGTTCTTCTATGGCTTCACCCAAGAATGATGGATTCAAGTGGGTATCCCTGGACCCTTAATAGTGGCTGGGGTAGAAAGTAAGACTGGATAGGGACTTTTCCACACTGGGGTTAGCTGGGATGTGGGGAACCCATCCTTTCACTGTTTGATAAGCACTAAGTCCCCCGACGGACAGAGAAGACTAGGGGAAGAAGGGTCTCTAGGCAGTATCATGTGTTCTTGTAGTGTCTGCAAGAACTGAGCTACTTGAAGGGTGTGTTGGTGCCCAGTCATTTCCTGTGAAGCAAAAGCAGGACTGTTGTCACTCTGTAAGGACCAAGGAAGGCTGAAATAAGGTATGATGTCCTCTAGAAGTCTTTGGGAAATTTCAGGGGCCTTTTCAGTCCTGCAAGGAAAATCTTTAACCCAATGAGTTACAGTGTCAATAAACACTAACAAGCACTTGAATCCTCTCTGGGGAGGCATTTGGGTGAGATCTATCAGCAAGTCTTCCCTGGGTTATGTCCCCTTTCTTTGTACTGGAGGCGAGCTTTGCCCTCAAAGCTCCTTGAGGATTACTGGTTTGGAAGATGGTACACAGTGAGGTGACTTGTAAGAGTCCTCTGAGGCTGGCTTCCCCCTGAGCGTACAAAGAAACCTCACACTTGCAGGTTAGAAAGTAAGTCACGTTCTAGCACGTTGACAGGACAAAATCACATCCTCCCACAAACAAAGCAAAGGGAGAGTAAAGAATTATTTGGTAGGGACCCTAGAGACTCTGGTGATCATACAGGATTGAGCACTCAGTTTTCTGGAGTCGGTGAGGACAGAGTAGGCAGCCCCAGTATCAAAAGGACACCTACTGGCCTATCTGCCACTAGGAGGATTACCCTTGGCTCCAGTCCGGTGATCCTTATCTGCCAGGGGGCTGATGGAAAAGGGCTCCTTCACTGTTGTACCATGATTCGGTCTGGGGACTGACTCCCCTCCTGGGACAATCCCATAGGACAGAATGTGGCCCAGTGACCTGTTTGATGGCACCAACGACAAGTGGCCTTGGGTGGTCTGTCCTTGTTGGGGCAGTTCTTGGTCCAATACCTTCCCATCAGCAGATATGGCAGTGGAGATTTCTTCCTCAGGTGGAGGCTTTGGCCGTTGGTCTGAATATGGACACTAATGCTGCCAGTAGCTGTGCATGCCTAGCCTCTTTCCTCCACTCCTCTCCCAAACCTGAGACTCAAGCTCAGAGGTTTTGTTACAGAAAACAGAATTAGCAGCAGCCACCACATTGTCCAGGGAGATGATAGGGTCCTGGACAAGCTTTTGGAGATTTTTCCTAATATCTAGTGCTGCTTGTGTCAAGAATTTGTCTCTTAATATCACTCATCCCCCATAGGAGTTAAGATCTAGAATGGTGTGTCTCTCTATTGCCTCCTGGAACTGATCCAGGAAGACTGTGGGGTTTGCCTCAGGCCCCTGAGTTATGGCGGAGACCTTAGGATAATTGACCACCTTTTGCCTTACAGCCTGGAGGCCAGCCTGGACACATGCTAAAAGTGTGCTCTCTCCCACCTCTCTTCTGAGGATTCATTACCGCCTAACAGTCAGTCACAGACACCGCTGTTTCACCCACTGGATATTTAGGATCTGAGAAACGTAATCTGGTGGCAAACTTTTGTGCCTCCGTTAACACTTTGAATTTCTCAAAATCATTTAAAGTCTGGCTTAGAATAACATGGACATCTTTCCAAGCCAAGTCATAGTCTAGACACAAATGCTGGAATGTCTCTATATACTTATCAGGGTGATTGGTGTAGTTTTTCAGATCCCGTTTTATCTGTTTTAACTCTACCAAAACAAAGGGCTTATGGACCAGGGTTAGTCTGATCTCCCCCACTGTTTCCACCAAAGGCAGGAACGGAGTCACATTTCCCCCTGGTGTAGGTAGAGACAACACCACCTTCCCTTGGTAGGGCCCCCCTCAGGCCTCCCTGGGTATGGGGACAGCTCAGAACAGGTGGGAACCCGAGGAGTTCTTAATACCATAGTCTTACTTGGCTCTGTACACGCCTTGCACCACTGAGGATTCTCCCGTAAATAAAAGAAAGTCCGTACATACAGTATTTCAGCCCATTCTCCTTCCATTTTGCAAAAGAGGTCCAGTTGTAAGATGGTGGGGTGATTTAGAGTCCCATGTGGTGACCACTATTCTCCAATGTCCAGCTTATACTGTGGCCAGTTGGTCGTGCAGAATAAGATCAAACGTTATAGTGTCTGGATCAAACTTGTCCCAGTTTGAGGAAAAAGATGGGGGGAAGAAAAGGGGAGCAACTGGAGTCAGAGTTGGGTCTCCCCAAGTGACAACCCGGACCACGTGGCCAAGGGACCAAAGGAAGAAATGGGAGAAGCTATACCCACTGGGCTCTGTTAGAGCTGGGCATCCCCAGGTAATAGCCTAGGCCATGTGGCCAAGTACCCGTCCAGATGTCTCTTTTTTGATCGGTAGGAAGAGGGCCTATGCACAACCCCTCAAATCTAGGAGGCTCTCATTGTTAGGCATCAGAACAAATATATCTGTTGGTATAATGATCTGGTTAATTTGTAAAAGCATCAGTGGTTGGGTGGCCAGCCGCGATAAGAAATAGACAGGGTCCCCACACTGGGGCCGTGTCCGTAGGTCTGAGTAACATAAATAGGAAAAGTATCCTGGGCCACATTACTAAGGTAAGTGGATATGGCCCCAAATGGTACGGGTTGTGAGGGGTTGGGGAAACGCTGGACCTGTTCGAGCTTTGTAACCATCTGAGTGTGGGCGTCGGTGCCCCAAATATGTGAGCAGTGGAATGTTGCTCAATATTAAGAGATTTCCCCATGTTTCCCATGTCATTGGTTGCAGTTTTGTTTGCCAGGGCAAAAGGTATCTCACCCATGGGTAAATAATTTAGACTACTTATCGGAAGGAGCCACAGCAGGAGAAGAAGTCTATTTAAACAAGTACCGGAGATCCTACAAGGAAGTACACAAGTATTTGTCTCTGATGTTGGAGTCCTCATCTGCAGGGGCTGCATGAGTTTCATTTTGATCCTTCCACTGCTTCACCCAAGAATGATGGATCCAAGTAGGTATCCTGGAACCTTGATAGTGGTTGGGGTAGAAAGTAAGACTGGGTAAGGACCTTTCCATACCAGAGTTAGCTGTGATGTGGGGGGCCCATCCTTCCACTGTTTGATGAGCACTAAGTCCCCGGGCTGACAGAGAAGATTAGGGAAAGAAGGGTCTCTAAGTAGTAGCTTATGTTCTTGTAATGTCTGCAAAAACTGAGCTACTTGAAGGGCATGTTGGTGTCCAGCCATTTCCTGAAAATCAAAATCTAAAGTAATCAGGGAAAAAGGTCAGCCATACAGCATTTCAAAAGCACTCAAAGAAAAGGTGGCTTTAGCTGAAATGTGTAAATGCAAAAGAGCAATTGGGAAAAGTTGTAACCAACTAAGTCCAGTGTCCTGGGTCATGTTGGAGAGGGTGAATCTTAAGGCTCTAGTAATAATTTTCCACCTTTTGCCTGGTGGCCTTAAGGCCAGCCTAGAACTCTACTATACTAAAGAGCTTATGGACCAGGGTTGGTCTAGAGTCACCTGCTACTTCCACCAAGGGTAGGAGCCAAGCCACCTTTCCCCCTTTGTAGGGCCCCCTTCAGGCCTCCTTGGGAACAGGTGGAAACCAGAGGATCTCTTAATACCATAATCTTACTTAACTCAGAACATCTCTTACACCACCAAGGCTTACATAAGAAAACATAAACAAAAGAAATCCTGTACATACAGTATTTCAGCCCATTCTCCTTCCCTTTTTCAAAAAAAGTCAAATTGTAAGATAGTGGGGTGATTTGGAGTCTCATGTGGTGGCCACTGTTCTCCACTATCCAGCTTGTACTGTGGCCAGGCAGTCGTGCAGAAGATTAAATGTTTTTTCTTCAGAGTATCTGGATCAAACTTGTCCAAGTTTGAAAGAATATGCCCCAAAGGGGTGTTAGATGGGATTTTTGATCCCTGTGCACCCATCTAGAAAGTCAGGGGGGAAGGAAAGAAAGACCTTGCCAGCTGGGGTCTGTTAGAGCTGGGTTTCCCAGATAACAACCCTGGCCATCCAGCCGAGAAGCAAGGAGGGAAAGGGGAGAGGCTATACCCACTGGGGTGTATCAGAGCTGGGCGTCCCCAGGTAATGACCCAGGCCATTTGGCCAAAGTACCCAGTCCAGATGTCTCCTTTCTGATTTGCAGGAAGAGGTGTTGCACACAACACCTCAAACCTAAGAGCCTCTCGATTTTTCTTTTGAGTGTAAGGACAAAGATATCTGTTGGTATAACAGGCAGGTCATTTGTAAAGTTACTAGTACCTGCAATTGGGTGGCCAGCAACAAGGAAGGCACCTCCTGGACAGAGTTATCTGAGTCAGAGCATTTTCACAGAAAAAGTCAGCTGGTTTTACCTAAACAGAATAATCCTCATCACAGCACCCAAAATGTCAGGGTGGCATTGTGCCCTCAGTTCTTGGTGTGTTCTTAGCCGAAGAATGACCGGACACATCAACCTGTCAAGTCCAGACTAGTATCTTGGAAAAATCAACACCAAGGCCAACATGATGGAGCAACCTCAGGCAAAGAGCCCCTTCACACCAGCGGCTCTTTATTGTAGAATAAAACAGGTCTGTCTCCAGAAGTAGAGGGAGACAGACTAACTCACTCCCTGATGACCCACTCACTTCCTCTGACTTCTCAGATGGTTTCCTTTTATTAGCCCAGTCTGGAGGAGGACTCTTGGGAAGTGTAGGATGATATCAAATGATCAACAGGTGTCCTCAATTCCATCTTCATATATGAGCTTCCTCTAAGAAAGCCCACCTGGGGGAGCGAACTGCAATGCAGGTTCAAGCTAATGGCCTATTAATTACCCTTAGGTTACTCTAGGTCACTCTCTAAGTCTTATCATGCCTGGGCTGGGGAATTCCTAGATTGATAAAGCATTCCTTCCTTCCCCAGGTGTAGCAGTTGCTTGGGACAGAATTAAGGGTGGGGCAGCACCAAAATGGAGTGCCTGCCCTTATCCTTCTTCCCAGGTGGAGCAATTGATAGAAACAGTACCAAAACAGGGCACTCTTGTCTCAAGAAGAGCTGGAGATCCCAACTATCTACCTGACGCAGTGAGCTATGATGACACCACTGCACGCTAGCCTAGGTGACAGAGCAAGATCCCGACTCATTAAAAAAAAAAGGGAGAGAGACTCATGAAGACACAGAGGGAGGAAGATGCCATGGGAAGACAGAGGTGAAAAAGGAGTGATGAGCCACAGCTAAGGAAGCCTGGGGCTACCAGACGTTGGAAGAGGCAAGGACCGATTCTCCTCTGGAGGTTTCAGAGGGAACATGGTCCTGCCAACAACTCCATTTTCGAATTCTAGATTATTGAACTCTGAAAGAATAAATTTCTGTTGTTTTAAACCATCCCATTTGCAGTACTTTTTTTGGCAGCCCTAGAAAATAAATACAGATTTACATATGTGAGGAATTCTTTGTGTAGGGGTGGGGGCATATTTTTCTTCCTGAAAAATCAAAATAATCAATGTGGTGATATTAAGTAGCTCAGTTATTTTTCTCTCCTTTGAAGGATGAGCTAAGAACACTCTTTTGGGATCATACAGCACCATCTTCTGGGCTACTGTCTTAATTACTCAACTTACTGAAAAAATTTCTTTTGATGGAAATAATAATTTAAAAAATACTTATTGAGTGCCTACTCTGTTCAAGGCATTTTGTTAGCTTTCCTGGGAAGAAGTCTATGTATTCAAACAACTATAATACCAAAAAAGAAGACTTATAAGTGTCACACTCAAAGAGAGGAGTAATTATAATTCTCATAAAAAGAGTTAAATATTAATTCAGTGGTTATTTCACTTCAAAAACTATCAAAATAAATTAAAATGTCTACCTTCTTGTTCAGTAGTAAATAAAGTATTTAATTCAAAGAGTATTTCGCTCCAGTAATTTCAGGTTAATTTGCATATATAGGCACAAATTCTAAAAAATGTATGCATAGATAAATTTATATACACTTATTATACATATATAGAGGAAGTGAATATATTTTATCTACAATTGGTACCACTATATGCTAAGAAAGCAACACAAATTGTTTACAAGATTGCCTGTCTTATAATCTTAAGAAATTGCATAGAAAAGAAAAAAGCAATATACACAAATATTTAAATGTTCTTTTTACACTTTATAAAACATTTAATTAGGCTACATTACTTATTGAACACAAAAGTTACATATTTGTTCACATATTAATGGCTACTCTACATAATTCTTTTTGATTTATTTGGTCATTTTGGGGGTATCCATATGAGGAAATCTTAATCAATATTGTCCTATCCAGCCATTATTCATCTAGGTGAAAAAAATATTTTGCAATGATTGTCCCTTTTTAAGTGTATTTGGAGCATTATGAATGAATATAATATTCATTAATACTATATGGTGAAGAGACTCACAATTTTTATTTCATTTTCTACTTACTCCAAAACCCAAAATCCCATGAGAATATAACTAAATTTATAAATTCTACACTCATATTCATTGTGTCAATATGACTTCAAGTTTTAATGAAACATCAATTCAACCAAATAAAAAAGATTAAACTCCCTTGACTGTGTTGGTATCCACTTGTTAGATTTTACAAAGGAAAAAATCCAGAAACTGCATTGAGCTACTATAGGGTGCAACTGCCCCAACTGACAGGGCATGAGGAGACCGTGCTAAACATTGCATTTGGGGGAGCATAATCTCTCTCACATCCAGTGTTGTCTCTGCAAGTTGTGAGGGAGCCCCTTTGGCCTTCTCTTGTTCCTCTCGAGGCCTGAAGTGAGCTGTGTCTGGAGCTCTAAATGCCAGGATGAGACAGGGGAGGGGGCAGGAGCCAGAGCAGAAACCAGGCATGGAATAACCAACGCACTTCTATGTATTTAACTCACAGCAATTAGGTGTGTTTTAATTGCAGCCAACTCAATCCTAATTCACACAGTTAATTTGAAGGACATATTTTCATGTAGAGCTGAAAGAACCCATTGATGAATTACGGGGGAGAGAGAAGAGAGTTGTTAAACACGACGGGCAGAACACAGAGGGAACAGTGATGCCACCTCTGAGGTCAGGAAGATCATGAGAGGAGATTTGGGTCAGGTTTGCTAAGATTTTATTGAGAATTTTTGCATCTATATTCATAAGCGATATTGGTCTGTAGTTTTCTTTTTTTGTTGCATCCTTTCCTGGTTTTGGTATCAGGGTGATGTTGGCTTCATAAATTGTGTTGGGGAGGATTCCTTCCTTCTCGATGTTGTGGAATAATTTCTGCAGGCTAGACAGCAGTTCTTCTTTGTAGGTCTGGTAAAATTTGGGTGTAAAACCATGTGGTCTGGACCTATTTTTCTTTTTTTTTTTAGGAAGGTTTTTTTATTGCTGCTTCAATTTCGATACTTAAGATTAGTCTGTTCAGGAATTCTATTTCTTCCTGATTGAGCCTAGGGAGGCTGTGTGTTTCTAAGAATTAGTCCATTTTCCCCACATTTTTAAGTTTATATACATAGGGATTTTTATAGTATTCATAAGTGATATTTTGTATTCTGTGGTATCAGTTGTACTTTCTCCTTTTTCATTCCTGCTGGACTTTATTAGAGTCCTTTCTTTTCCGCTTCTCATTAATCTAGCAAGAAGCGAGTCAATTTTGTTTATTTTTTCAAAGAACCAACTTTTTGTTTTATTAATCTTCTGTATAGTTTTTTAGTTATGAATTTCATGTAGTTCTGCTCTGATCTTTGTTATTTCTTTTCCTCTGCTGGGTTTGGGGTTGGTTTTTGCATCCTTTTCCAGTTCTTTGAGACAATCTTAGCCAATTTAAATGGGTAGTGTATCTCACTGTGGTTTTAATTCGCATTTCCCTGATGATTAGTGATTTTGAGCATCTTTTCATATGCTGTTTATATAACATCTTATATGTAAATTTCTCTCTGTAGAAGATAATGTCTATTCAAGTCCTTTACCAATTTTTAAAGTAGATTATTAGGTTTTTTTCTTGTTGAGTTGTAGAGTTCTTTATATATTCCGGATATCAACTCCTTATCAGATATATGGCTTACAAATATTTTCTCCCATTCCTTAGGTTGCCTTTCTATTCTGCTGATTATTTCCATTGCTATGCATAAATTTTAAAGTTTGCTCTAGTCCAATTTGTCTATTTTTGCTTTTGTTTCCTGTGCTTTTTGTGTCATGTTGAAGAAATCATTGCCCGTTTGAATGTCATGAAGGATGTTTTCCTCTAGAAGTTTTATAGTTTTATGTTTTACATTTAGGTCTTTATTACACTTTGAGTTCATTTTTAATGAGGTGTAAGGTAAGGCTCTAACTTCATTCCTTTGCATGTGGATATCCAGTTTTCTCAGCACCATTTATCTAACACAGTGTCCTTTTATGATTGTGTCATCTTGGCATTCTGGTGAAAGACCATTTGACCATATGTGGAAAGATTTATTTCTGGGCTCTCTGTTCTGTTCTGATGATCTACATGTCTGTCTTTATGCCAGTATCACATTGTTTTGATTACTGTAGCTTTATCGTATGTTTCAAAATCAGGAAGTATGAGGCCTCCAGGTTTGTTTTGCCTCTGTGAAGACTGTTTGGGCTATTCAGGAATCTTTGAGATTCCATATGAATTTTAGATTTTTTTTTCTATTTCAGTAAAAAACATGCCATTGGGATTTTGATAGAAATAATATTAAATTTATAGATCACTTTAGGTATTATGGACATTTTAACAATATTAAGTCCTCCAGTCAATAAATGCAGGATGTCTTTTTAGTTCTTTGTGTCTTCTTTAGTTTCTTTCAACAATGTTTTGTGGTTTTGATTACCTAAGTCTTTCCTTCTTGGTTAAATTTATTCCTAAGTATTTTGTTCTTTTTGATGTTATTGTAAATGGGATTGTTTTCTTAATTTCTTTTTTGGATTACTCATTGTTAGTGTATAGAAACTGAATTTATTTTTGTGTGTTAATTTTTAACTTGCAACTTTGATGAATTTAGTTACTAGTTCTAACAATTTTTTTGTATGTGTTTAATCATTAGGGTTTTCTACACATACAGTCATGTCATCTGCAAATAGAGATAACTTCTTCCTTTCCAATTTGGATGCTGTTTATCTCTTTTTCTTGTCTGATTTCTCTGGTTAAAACTTCCAATACTATGCTGAACACAAGTGTTAGGAATCGGCATTTTTATCTTGTTCCTGATTTAAGAGGGAAAGCTCTCAGTTTTTTTCCACTGAGTATAATGTTAGCTGTAGGCTTTTTATATATGACCTTTATTAGCTTGAACTAATTTTCCTCTATTTCCAGTTTGTTGAGTGTTTTTATCATATAGGATATTGAATTTTGTCAAATGCATTCTGTTCATCAATTAAGATGATCATGTGGTTTCTGTCATTCACTATGTTAATGTGCTGTATTACATTGATTGATTTTCACATGTTGAAACATCCTTGCATTTCAGGAATAAATCCCACTTGGTCATGATAGCTAATACTTTTAATATGCTCTTGAATTCGGTTTGCTAGTATTTTGTTGAGGATTTTTACATCAATATTCATTAGGAATATTGATCTTTAGTGTTCTATATCTTTGTTATTTTGTTATAAGGATAATGCCGGCCTCATGAGATGAGCTTGAAAGGGTTTTTTCCTCTTTAATTTTTTGGAAGAGTTTGAAAAGGATTTGTGTTAATTCTTTAAATCTTTGGTAGAATTCTTCAATGAAGTCATCTGGTCCTCGGCTTTTTTGTTGGGAGTCTTTTTGATTACTAATTCAATCTCTTTACTAGTTATAGGTTTATTCAGATTTTTTATTTCTTCATAATTCTGTCTTGGTAGGTTGTATACCCCTAGGAATTTCTCCATTTCTTTTAGGTGACTGCTTCAGGAAAATCCCAGGACAGTATAGGAAAACTGTCCCCCAAACTGAGATGGAGTCGAGAAACCAAAGAATAACTCAGGCAAGTTCAGAATTGCAAGTTCGATAACTTTATTAGAGGTTACTTAAAAGGCTACTTGTTCCTGGGGGGCACAAGAACTTCTACAGGAGCTTTCTTGCCAGCAAAATCTGCATCTGCCCACTTGTGGTGTTGCCTTAAACCCCTTTCCAGTGAGTGAGTCAGAGCTCTTACATTGCATAATTGCATGTTCCCATTGAAACTCATCAAGCATGCCTAGTACAGTCATCTTGTGTCTTCATAAAACCCATGTTATGTTAATGATATCATTATATAATTCTCCACTGGCTGGGGATTTTAGTATTATAATTAGTTAAAGGGTATTATGGGACAACTAAAGCAGGTCTGAAACAATCATGGCTGGTTCACGCCAGCCAACTCAAGCAAGAAAGTGCTGAGGCACATTTCTTGTGCCTGATGGTTATCTTAATTTATTTTTCTTGAACACTGCCAGCTGGCACAGTGTTTCTTTCTATGTTCCCTCACTTACCCAATTTGTTCATAGATAATGTCTCTTATGATCCTTTTTGTTTCTGTGGCATAATGTTACTTCTTTCACTTCTGATGTTAATTACTAATATTTGAATCTTTTCTCTTTTTCCATAGTTAGTCTAGCTAAAGATTTGACAATTTTGTTGATCTTTTCCAAGAACCAACTCTTACTTTCATTGATTTTTAAGTTATTTTTCTATTCTCTATTTTATTTGTTTTGCTCTAATCTTCACTTTGGATTTAGTTTGTTCTTCTTCCTCTAGATCCTTGAGATGTAAAGTTAGGTTTTTGATTTGAGATCATTCTTCTTTTTAAATATATGCATTTAACTTGTCTTTTAGTACTGCTTTTGATGTATACCATAAATTTTTATATGTTATATTATTTTTATTTTCATTTGCCTCAAGATATTTTCTCATTCCCTCTTAATTTCTTTTTCAACTCATTGGTTGTGTGTTATTTAATTTTCACGTATCTGTGAACTTTCCAGTTTTCCTACTGCTAGTGATTTTAGATTTTATTACATTGTGTTCAGAAAAGATATATAGTATGATTTCAATCTTCTTAAATTTGTTAATATATGTTTTGTGGCCTAATGTGATCTGCCCTGGAGAATGTTCCATGTGTGCTTGAAAAGAATATATATTCTGCTATTATTGGTCTGTTAGATTCAATTGATCTATAGCTGCAGTCCCCAACTCCCTGGGCACAGACAGATACCAGTCCGTGGTCCGTTAGGGACTGCAGAGCTCCGCTGCCCCATCTCCCTCCTCCCTGCCATCAGTGGAAAAAATTGTCTTCCATGAAACGTAGGAAATGGAGTGGGGGGTGGGGTGCTGCACAGAAGGAGGTACATGCCAGGCAAGCAAAGGAAGCTTCCTTTACAGCCGCTCCCCATCATTCGCTCACATTACCACCTGAGCTCGGCCTCACCCCTCCCCTATTGGTGGAAAAATTATCTTCTGTGAAACTGGTCCCTGGAGTCCCTGGTGCCAAAAAGGTTGGGGAATGCTGATTTGTTCTAGTTCCTTATTGATTTTCTGTGTGGTTGTTCTATCCATTGTTGAACATGGGGTACAGAAATCTACTGTTACTATGTTATTGCCAATTTCTACCTTGGATTATGTCAATGTTTATTTCACATATTTTGGTTCTCTAATATTAGGGGTGTGTGTGTATGTGTGTGTGTTTGTGTCTGTGTGTGTGTGTATCTTTCTGGGGAATTGACCCTTTTATCATTACAGCATGCCCTTTTTTGTCTCTTGTGACAGGTTTTGACGTAAAGTCTATTTCATCTGATATAAGGATGGCCACTCCTGCTCTTTTGGTTACCATTTACATGGAATATCTTTTTCCATTCTTTCACATTCAGTGTATGTGTGTCCTTTCATTTAAACTGAGTTTCCTGTGGACAGCACATGATTGGATCTTGTGGGATTTTGTTGTTGTTGTAAATCAATTTAGCCACCTTCTTTGTTTTGACTAGGGAGCTTAATCCATTTATATTTAATGTAATTACTGATCTAGAAGGACTTATTATGGCTATTTTATATTCATTAACATATTTTTATAATTATAGTTATTTTTATGTTTTATTAATATCTTTTATTAAGTATTTATCTTTTAAGTGTACACTGAAATGGAGACATTCTATTAAGTGGAAATGTATTAATATTATTCTGGAAATTGAGTTTTGACCTTTATACAGATAATTCCAGATAATCTAAATACAGGTTTATTAGTTTAATATTTTCAAACTTATTATTCCTAATAATCATATTATCTAGCTGAAAGTGAGTACAATGCATAACTCCAACTGGTAATGGGTAAAGCCAGCTATCTAGTGCTTCCAAGTTTAAAACAGTTAAACCTAGAATATATATTTTTAAAATTCCATATCTTACTGTATTTGTTTCTAAAAATTCAAGCAAAGAATAGACTAAAGGGTCACTTTGAAAAATTAAGTATTTTCTTGAAAAATGAGTTTTTAGGATATTGTAGGAATTTTCTTGGGCATGTATAGATTTCAGGAGAATCTCCAGCCTCCTCCAGAGATTACCATTGTTGACACTGGGCTGGATAAAGTAGTAGGTTTACAATGAGACATTCCTTAAGTTTATAAGTCCTTATTAGTATTATTGATGTTTTCTCTTAATATATTTTCTTCTGGAGAACAGTAGTTTTCTTTATCATATTTGAGAGAAATAATTTTAATCATAAATTATTGGGCACAAAGATAATTTAATTACTTGCCAACAACAGACCAAGAATATAGGATGAAAAGTATTGTTGCTAATTCTCCTTAAGCTATATGCCTGTAACTTTAATTTATAAACTTCAAAATAGGAGATAATGTCTATTATTCATCCTGACCATTATCTTGAACACTATGGTAGTATATTTCAATTCATATCAACACTGATATTTGTAGTACTTTCATGGAAATGTGATTTGATCATACTTAACCAATATTGAACCTAACCCTTCATTTTGAGACCAGAACTTTGATGAATATAAACCTGTGAATAGAAAACTTTATCTATTCACTGGAGAACCAAAAGGCAAGAATGGAAAAAAATGAGAACCTCCTTTCACTAAATGATTTTACTGCATTTCTCCCATGTTTTGAATAATTAAAAGTGCATTCTTTTATTAAGACTAAAATTAAATTTTAAATAATTTTATTTATTGTTGCTTCTTACCAGATTAGGAGAGCAGAATTATATTAAATGTGCTATAAATGAAAGAATAAGGACCTGGTATTAGAAAAATTGGGCTTGAGACCAAGCACAGTTGTTCACTGCTTATGTGACCTTGAGCCATTTTCATACTTTCTCTGAGATTTTTACCTTCTGTAAAAAAACCAGAATTAAAAAAAATAACTTTTATGCAGTTTTGTTGTGAGAATCAGAAATATTAATAATTTATCAAAACTTCCTGACTCTGACAGATGCTTTCAGAAAAAGTTATGTCTACCTTTAGCCTCTTTTTCCTTCTAAGCAGTATACCCCAATGTTTTTCATGTCCCCTCAGAAGTCTTATTTTTCAAATTTTTAATTATTGTCCTGTTCTTATAGCACATATCTCTTAAAATATGAAGCCTAAAAGTGAACACAAATCTCCAACAATCTGATACATATTACTGTATTAATGACAAGCTTATGGTTACTTCCCTTTTAATGTTTCTGCCAAAATATTAATATAATCTAAAAACTATTTTTCAAACTTTGGAGTATATTACCCTGGGACTAGACAGCCAATGACCTAATTTCTAAGGATCCACACTAAGGTAAAGAAAAAAAAAATATATATATATATACGAATACTATTTTGATTCAAATGTAAATGTGTTTTATAAATTTAAGTATTATATAATGCATAAATATGTAATATAGTGCTTCATACTACAGTTGGTCCTCCACTGTAATGGTTTGACATATGATAGTTTGACATACGATTTTTCTCCTTTATGATGGTGCAAAAGTGATAAACATTCAGTAGAACATCAATAAATGACATGAGATATTCAATACTTTATTATAAAATAAGCTTTGTGTTAGGTGATTTTGCCAAACTGTAGGCTAATGTACATGTTCTGAGTACGTTTCAGGTATGCTGGGGTGAATTATGATGTTTGGTGGTTTAGGTGCACCTGTATTAAATGCATTTTCAACTTACAATATTTTCAACTTATTTGGGTTTATTGCAATGTAATCACATTGCAAGTTGAAGATCATCTGTATATAATTTCTTGATAAATGAAAACAAATTATAACTGGTGTCACAAGATGTGGGTGGGTCCTTTAGATAATTTATATAAAAAAGAGATGCTCCTAGCAAAGAAGGCTCAGATCATTCAACTAGACTACAGTTTCTTTGATTGTTGATAAAGTTATGTGGAATTTTGCAAATTACCTTATTTTAAAAAACAAAAACTTGAAAATGACTGTCCCCTTCCAGTTCAACTATATTTGCCAATTCTATGATTTGACGACCTAAAATCTCCTATTCTTGTTTGTCTTCTCTTAATAACCCACGGTCAATGAAAACCAAGAACACTTCTACCCACGTTTGTACTCCCTGACATCAAAACCATCAGTTTATATAATTGGGTGAAAGACATGTTTTCATGTGCTGAATGGCTGCTTACATTGGTAGAAATGTTGGTAGGGCAAATTGGAAATACATATCAAAAGTATTAAAGCTGTATTAGTCCATAAGCTTTCTTTAGAAAAATGTATCTTAAGAAGCCCTCAAAAATATATGTATAAGAATGGTTACTGCAGCATTAAATTAAAAAAAAATGGAAGTCTCCAAATATCTCTCAAGTAGAGACTAATAAATAAGCATGGTTAGCTGACAGCAGAATCCTGGGATAAGGATAAGGAAGGGTGCTTGGGTAAGTTTTACCTCTCTCTTATTTGAGATTACTGGGTTAGTAGTATTCGTACACACATGCTTGGGTGAACTCACAGACACACGTGTATACAAATACCCACATACACCTATAAGAACAAACCCTTTTTCATATCTCCCCTGCCTATCTCTGCTGGGGGAAAAAGTAGAAAGCATTAGGTTATTCCCACTTTTAACCCCTTCAACACCTGCACTCGTCCCTCTGTTTTCAATAGGAGTTAGGACTTTTCTTCAGTCTAAAGCTGATTATCTGTCCTATAGTGTGACTCTCCCCCATCTTCCTGTCTACCCTGATATTTTCTGTGTCTTCGTACATGACTGAAATCTCCATTTTTCGCTTGCTGAATTCCTATTTGATTATTAAACTAAGAATGTCACTTTATCTGTGAAACTTAACTTCTGTCAGTTAAATGATTCCACAGTCCTGCAACCTTGCCACAATTTTGATATAACATGTATCATAATTGTATGTTTTTCTCCCACTGGTCTAAGAATCCCTGAAAGATGAAAAATATGTCTTTTGTATCTGTTTCTCCAAAGCTTAGCCTAGTCCTGGGTACATGGGGACAGCTTAGTAAATTTATCCAAATAAATAAATGAAAGCCATGAACATATACAGTTTATATGTCTATTTTATATAAACTAAAATATAGACGTGTAAGATGTACATACTGTTCTCAAAATGAAAAGCATTGGGTATTGATTTTAACCTTGAGTGTTTTTTTTTTCTTTTCTGGAAGCTTCAATAAAATTGTTTTAAAAAGAGGAAAAGGTATAGAATACTACATTTGAATACCAAAAGACGTTATCTTCTTACCCAGAAATTTTATTTGTGTTCATTATATGATTTGCAAAAGAAACATCATCCTGCTTCCTTGCCTCTTGTACCACTTCAGAACTGGCTCCCAGTTCTTTCCATGGCGTGGCTTCCGTGATGAAGACGGCGCCCCATTATCCAGAAGATGATGCACTACCCAATTAGAGGATAAATGTCAACCAAACCAGCAACTTTGGGACAGGGAGACAAATAATATTGTACCTAAGCTTCGTCGTTTTCCCTTTAGTATCATAGAAAATAAATTTCACTTTATATTCACCTTTGAGAAGACTTTGAGGGAAAAATAGAAGATTAACTGGCCAAGTCCACAGGTAAAAGAAGGGGAAAATCTGGTCTTTGTCTCTATGAATGAAATCCCACGCTGACTTCATACATTACATAAATATTTTACAAGATGTAGCGGTTATGTGTAATTGCACAGGTGTAAAAATTCTGAGTAGATTATTCCTAAAAGAAAAATTTGCTTACTATCTTTTGTTAGCCTTAAATATTTTCAAATATATCTGCACATTTAAAGCAGTGATGCTACAATTGTCTATATAGTTGATTCATGAACAATGTGGTGGTTAAGGGTGCCGACTCCTGCACGGTTGAAAATCTGTGTATAACTCTTGACTCCCCCAAAACTTAACTACTAATAGCCTGCTGTTGACCAGAGCGTTACTGTAACATAAACAGTCCGTTCACACACATTTTGTATATTATGTGTGTCATACGCTGTATTCTTACAATAAAGTAAGCTACAGGAAAGAAAATGTTATTAAGAAAATCATGAGGAAGAGAAAATAGGTTTCTATTTATTAAGTGGAAGTGAATTATCATAAAGGTCTTCGTCTTTCTCATCTTCACATCGAGTAGGCTAAGGAGGAGGAGGAAGAGAAGGGGTTGGTCTTGCTGTCTCAGGGTGGCAGAGATGGAAGAAAATCCATATATAAGTGGACCCGTGTAGTTCAAGTCTGTGTTGTTCAAGGGTCAACTGTCATTTGCAAAGAATTCAGATAAAAAACAAAATGAGGGCATTGTGGGCTGTTGTGAGTCTTGAAAAACAGGGCTAGACTTACGTTAAGGTGCTAGCTATCTATAGAAACAGAAAGACAAAAATGTCTTAAGAACTATTTCAAGTAATATATGCAACAAAACTAGATTTTATGGAGGCTAAATTTCCATTTCAGTTGAAATATATGGTATTTTTCCAAAATCAAATTTTAAAAGTAAATTTTCTATATTTTATTATAACATATGTAAAGCCAAACTGCTAGCTTTGAAAAAGTCAAAGTCATTGTTTGCAACTTCAAATTTATTCTAATGAGAGTATTATATATTGGGATTTTTCATAGGCTTTGACAGTTTCCCTAAGTCATTTTGAAAGGAGTATTTCCTTGTGAATCATTGTAATCAATTATTGCATTCAAGTTTTTAGTATAAATTAAAGGGTTTTGTGGTTCAACTAAACTTATTCTAATAATATAATATTTAATGTAGTTCTCATATTTTAATGTATTTTTCTGATACAATCATTTAATCCTCCTTTCCTTTCTAGAAATTTTGGAACAGTTTACATGATTAAACAACAACACTGACACGAGTGTAGCTCATTTCAAATGAGATCCATTCCTAAAGTTGAGTTGAGAGGGAAAGAGATTGGGGGAGAGAGAGAGAGAGGGAGAGAGAGAGAAGAGATATTAGGAAGGAGAAGGAGCAAAAAAGGGAAAGAGACCAACATAAATAAATGCAGGTAATTAAATCTGCTTATTAGATCTACTTCTAATAATGTAAATGTTTTGTTTGATACATATTGGGACTAAGAACTGGGTAGAGAGATATTAATTAAATGTCTTACTTAATTTAAGTATGATTCTACATAGTTCCATATGAAATTTGAAGAGACCCAGAAAGCCATAGAAAGACTACATAAAGTAAATAAAAAGCTACATTTTTTAAGAGGAAAGGAAAACTGCAATAAAACTACCAAATTTTAGACTCTAATTATGGTAAAAATATCTGCAAATATTTTACATGTATTTTACTTATATAAGTATAATAATCATCATGATGTATTTTTGCATACTCAAAACCTGATTTCACTCTATCACAGTTCAGAAAAAAGAAAATTACATTAAACCAAAGTGCTTTGGCTCAATTTAACTTTTGCATAGAGCTGTATCAAATGTTTCACTAAAATTTTCAGCAAGACCAAATCATGTTTAAAGGCTTAGAAACTTTGTTCCTGTTAGATTTCATTTACTGATAACCTTTGCATGCCCTTTAGTTTAAGGAGAAGAAAAAAAATAGACACAAATATTCATTTTGGTTTTTCTAAATAATGAAATTCTTCCAGGTGCTTCAGCAATAGCCATGATTATATCACTAAATCATCACATGGTTTATCTAGTGGCATTGTGAAGGTAGGTGTTTAACTTTTGAGCAGGACTAATCTGAGTCATCTATACTGTCTTCAATTCACAACAGTGCTTCAAGGCTGGTCTTCCTGTTGAATTGATAAACCATTAAGTCAGCAGAAATTATTAGCTTAACTGTTTTGGCCATTATTCCATACCATATACAGAAATAGATAAGAATAAGAAATAAAAATAAGCCACAAAAGAGAAACAGAAGTAAAACACTGAAACAATTATAGTTGTCTAGATAATTTTTTGGGAGCTCAATCAGCAAAATGATCAGATCTAATATAAATATTTGCATAGAAGAGGTTAGCTAATTCTGTTTTGGGATGAGTCAGTTGGATCAAGAACAATGATGGTGACAGAAAAAGCAAATTGACCTAAAATGAATGATCTAAGCAACCAAAGAAAAAAGGCATAAAAGAACCTTGGCCATGGCCTCTATATCCTTTTAACATTTGTGTTTTAATAATTTAGGATCTCAAATTTAAGAACTAGGGCATTTCTCTAGCCACTAGTATGTTCCTTAATGATGTAACTTGCTTCTTTCCACATTCTTTTTAGTCTCTCAGAATTGATTGGTTTTAGCACTTTTGTTCTTTATTGCTATTCACATAAAAACTGTATTTTAGTGAATTCAGAAAAAATTTAAAAATAATACATGTTTATGTATTTCTTCTTATTTTTAATAGATCACACATCATCAACAGATCTAATAAAATGGAAAGATGGAAAATTAAATTTAAGTGCAAACATTAGGATGTTCATCATGATATGGAAATAAAAGCCATATGGAGGAAAATGAAGAAAAAGGAAAATAAAAGGGGAATGATCTTCAATTCAGACTTTTTTTAACATCCATATAGAGCTTTAAATTTTGCTGTAATTTTTACTACGTATTATTTTATCCATCTTGTAGTGAAATAAAGGGAAATGGCCATAAGTTGAAATTTGCATTTCAAAACAAATGACCTTCTAGTCACCCAGCACTGAGACAACTGGAATCTTGAACCACAGTGTTGCAGTGAGCTGAAAGTTTTAGAAGAAACAGTCCCTGAAGAAAGTCTATATTCAAAAATCAATGTTCATGGTCTGGCTTTCAACTGAAATTGTAAATTTAAAATCATTTGAAGATGTTAGTTATAGTTAGAAATATGGAATTGGTAACATATATGCGTATCTATTAGGTGGTTGAGAGATGGATAGAATCAAAAGAGAGATTTGATGAAATAAGAAAATTTAATCAAGAGCCCTGATGAATCCATTTACATATACTTTATCAAAAACTGGACAAGTTTCCTAACTTTTTTCACTATGACTTCATTCTGTGGAAATTATAGTATCATTTTAAGACCAAGATATTAAATCAACTTAGACATACATTCAAAATTTTAAATTTACTATAGTATTTTTGGCTTAAGGAATCCAGAAGCATCAAAGATTTATAATTTTTAAAATCTGCAAGTACTTTAAATACCACTTTGAAGTTTCATCATTATTTCTACTACTACTCTAGATCAATTTACACTTGTATATAGAACCATCTCTCAATTCGTATAGACTTCTTTAACTTTTGCCTGTCATCAGCAATTTTGGGGGAGAGGACATCTATAGAAACAGAAGCTGTTTACCCTAAGTCATCAGAGTTCACTTTAATTCTACAATACATGTAAATGCTTTCAAACTGGGTTGAAAATACATTGACGGTACGTTTGCTAGATTAAAGAGGGGAGATGTTTTTAAAAAATATGTAATTAAAAGATAAACCAATGCAATTCAGTAACTCTGAAAGACTTCCAGGAGCAGTCCCTAGAAGCAAGCCAATAGTGAATGAACAATCTTGATAACATGCTATTACTGAGGACCCACTGTGTACAGCCACACTTGCATTACTTATCTCATTTAAGTCTCAAATGGTTCCATGAGGTATTTTCATTTCATGTTTAAAGATATTATCGGTTTCCCTGGGTCACATAGTAGTCGAAGCTCGGACCCAAACTATGGCTTTGCCCTGGGATCCTGTGGCTTTTCTCTATATTAAAAACAAAATTAAAAACCCATAATAAAACTACTTCTTAACACAGTATTTCATCAAGATCTTCCCATAGATCCATTCTCCTTTACTTCCAAAATATTGAATAATGGAGCAGCAAATTGCAGAGAAAAATGTCATGTGGGCAAACTATCCCCAAGAAGTTGGATAGCTCTTTCTGATGGTTTTGGATTTTTTATTTAACTTAGTGATTTTATAAATATCTTAGAATTTGGAGAAAATACATTCAACTCCCAAAGTATATTTGACACCTAAGGGTCCCACTGGGCACCAGAGCCAGCTAGTATAATTTGTAATCAGAAGATGTTTGAGTTCCACCTTTTACTACTTACCTACCTGTGTGGCCTAAGACAAGATAACTGTTGATTTTCTTTTCAACTTTAATCTGAATGTCCTGTCTCAGGTAAACATAGCCCTGAAGTACAATATCTTAAGAATGAAGAACATATTTAATATTTCGTTTCATGCCTTAAGTTTTATTCCAAGGCTGAGAAGATTGTTTATACATTTTATTATTATTTGGAGAATTTCTAGAATTTGTAGGAGAGTTTGATAGTTCTTATAAATGTCATGGAAATATTGCTTTAAACTGTACTCAGTTTTTTTTCCCTTCCTCCCACTTAAAGTCTTGTTATTCTTCATTACCCAATATCTACATGCCAAATTCAGTTTTTCCTAAACATCATTAAAGCTTGGAAGATGGAGGAGATTCTGGTTATTTCAAAATTGTTATTTCTTCATTAATGGAGACATTTTGAGAGTCTGGTTTCCATATCAAAGTAGGTATGGTTTTTAAATGAGCATGCCTCTCAAACTTTAGCAAACACATAAGAATCATTCATCATAATGTAATACATGTGTTGTTATGGACTGAATAATTTTGTGGTTAAAGTTTTACTTTCAAGTGATATATACATATATATTATATATCCTCCTATCTCTGTGAAGATATCCCATAGTATATAACCCTTTCTCCTTATCTGTACATATGCATGCATATGAAATCACATACCTGCCTGCAGTTCTAGTAAAAACAAGATGCACCTTTCATGTCTGTGCTGATTCAATGCTTCTATTAGCAAGAACACTATAAATTTAGTTGTTGCCTTGAAAGCATGAAAATCATGCCTCAGACTAATTAATGTTTTAATGTTGTTCAGATATCAAATGTCATATACCAATTCAAGTATTTGGCACATGGGTCTGGCATCCAACTGCTTCTTTCATTTACTTTATTCCCCTGGCAAAAATAATGCTGTTATTCATTTATATAAAAACCTATTTTCCCCTCCCTCCCTCCCTTTCTTCGTTCCTGTCTTTCTTTCTTTCCTTGCTACCTGCTTACATTCTTTTATTTTAATGACCATAGGTTCTGTCCTTAAAGTCACCAATTTATTGGTAAGAAGCCAAAGTATTTTTTGTAATGCTGCCATTTAAAAGAGCAACTTTCACATACTATATTGTGGGAGATGGGAACAATACTATCTTTCTAATGACAGAAAAGTTAATATAGTGTGTCGCCAAATGCAAACGTAATAAGGAATAATGTTTAACTCTGCTTATGTTATTTGACATTTAGCTTAGCACTACCGACATTTTCTACAAACTGGAATTTCTCTACTGCAGAAAAAAAATAATAAACACATGAAAATCTATTCCATACATTTATAAAACAAATATTATTTTCTTGGTTTTCAACTTGCTTGTAAAAATAATTGTTTTACTATGGTAGTTCAATTATCCAGTATGCAATAGATATCCAATATGAGGGAAAAAGGAACAAGATGATGATTACAAAAGGAGCAGGGTCTGAATGTATTCTGTCAAAATGAATATGTGCACATCAAGCATGCTCAAGTGTGCGCCAAAATAATAGTGGTTTTTGCTTTCCATCTTTTGTTTGCCATTCTCTCCAAACAAAAGCTAAAATATGGGTAAGTGGAAGCTTCTAATCTCCTTATACTTGAAAAGAACTTTAATCGGTCACAAAAGATATTAAGAAAAAATGAAAACCTGTCTCTTAAGGAATTTTTTTTCCATCATTTTTTTGAATGTTTGGAAACTCATTTCTTGCATACCAGTAAAAGTGGGTGGAACTTTAACCCGTATTGATGTGTCATTTTCCTGCAAGAATGGAAATGCGTATGGCATGAATAGAAGCAGCATGAGGAACCTTGAAGAGATGGAGGGTGGAGTGGCCTTTCCACAGCAGCGGTAGATAAAGGTCATCACAAACTCTTTCCTGGCCATTACTTACAGTGCTTAAGAGGTCATATGAGTAAGAGCTCACCCAGTGGGTTCTTCTGCATGAATCACTTTCCGTCTCTGCAGCTTATCATCCCAGCCCCATTGAGAATCCATATTCCACCACTGGTTAGGGCTATTAAAATGCTCATTTCTACAAGTGTTTAACAGTCAACAACTGAATGCAATTAATGTGTCCTCCCACAAGCTACTCACTTCTCCAACTTGTGTCCCCAGAAAAGCATGATGCTTCCATAAATTAAAATACAATGACAATTGTGTATGTGTGTGTGCACATGTGAATGTATTTGTATTTGCAGGGAAAACATTTTTTTAAAAAAGAACAAAAACTGGAGAATTTTCCATTTTTGGTGGTTTTTTTTTTGTATTTGCGCAGACCATTTTTTCAGTCTCAACAAAACACTATTAAAACAAAGAATCTAGTAAAATATTTGTGCATGTACTGCTAAACAATTCTAGCAATTTTATTAAGCAATACCTTTATTATTTTTTGAATATTCTTAACAGACTGGAACAAAACATTTTTTTATTCAAAACAAAATATGCATACTGTACGCATGTCGCAGGGTTAAGTATGATGCAGAGGTTAAAGTCTGTTTGAACAAAAACAAATGCCTGGGGCAATTTCATAGCTATAAAGTTAATAACTAAATTTTGTTCGCTAAGAGGACCTTTTCTATGGATTTCCTTCATCTCTCAGTCACACCACAAACTTATCTGAAGTGCACTTCCCAAGTGTAGTTAGAGAATAGGAAGGAATGTAAAATGTTTTTTTTTAATTATTTGTTTTGTTTGTTTGTTTTTTTAAAAACAGCCCTTATTAACTCTTCCTTCCACTGATACTACTGTAAACTCATAAAAGCCTTTTTTAGAAAGCAAATTCACAAACACTCAGCAGGTGAAAT
>VBSM01000605.1:7013057-7052988 GCA_008086735.1 Cheirogaleus medius | reverse complement strand
TGTTGTTGTTGTTGTTTTTTGCTATACCATGAGGTCATAGCAATCATTCCTCTAATAGAAACTGACAGGACGTAAAGACAGAACTATCTGATGAACACACACGATGACTAGAAATATATATATAGAGAGAGAGACAGTGAAAAGACTTAGTTTACCTCTGAGAAACCATCCCGAAAAATAAATCCTGTATTAACAAGTGCAAAAAATAAACGAACAAATAAACCCAAACCAAAACGAAAGCAAATAAAACCTCCAAACATTAAAACACAGTGTATAAAATGGTGTGAGAAATTTAAAGTCACTTGACAGCCTTTTAGTCAATAAAAAGCTGTGGTGGTGTCCTTTGTTTGGATTCAGGCCCATCTTTTTTTTTTTTTTAATTTTACCCTAAAGGCCTTGCAAGAAGTAATTAGAGGGTAAAAGCACCCAGTTTCTGTGACGTTGGACAGCAGTCGCGTTTTCATGGTGGGCCGGCCGCCGCCCCGGGACGCTTGGGCCTTTCGTTATTCCTCATTGGTTGAGTTTTCTTCCAGCGTGTTGATGCCTCCCAAGCTCAGGCCCGTTGTGTTCTGTGCTGCCGAGGCTGTGAGCACTGTGTGTAAGAGAATCAGTACGAGAACACACAGTTTGAGTCTGCTGTTGCACAGTCTTGTTGCTGATGACACTGTGAGCGATGTCCTGTGACAGGAGTCACTTTTCTCCACTGTCCCTCTGGATGGGCTCCTTGATCGCTCCTCTCTCCTGACGTCACAGCATTCTGGTTCATCATTGGTTAGAAAGGTTTCATAGAGCCCTGCAGGGAGAAGAGAGGGAAGGGTTAAAAGGAAGGAGCTCACAGTAGACTGTAGCTGTGACTTTAACTGCCTGATCCACAAAATCTTACAAGCAATTAAACATTTTTTGAAGGGAAGTCAAGTCAATACAATTAGGATAAATAGTTAGCTGTGGTCTCAAACCAGCACTGTTAAATTCTTCAAATTGCTCTTTCTCATTCCTGCCAGTCATACCATGGAATTTCTGGGTTGTTGTGAATAACGAATAAAAGATTTCATTAGGCCAAAATCAGAACTTGAGGTTCTGCATCAACTTGGAGACCACGTATATTCAACCATCCTTTTTTCTTTAACAAAAATGTGATCAATTAATGCAATGCATAAGCTAACATTAACTAGTTATGCTGAGTAAAACAATCAACCAACCAATCACGATGCCGTAGCAATAGCGACCATGTTACTAATCTTTTTTTCTCATAACGCCCCAGCCTGTCTTATATCTCTCTATGTATCCAATGGGAGATCAGATCATTTTGATTTATTTTCTAAATATTTCTCCGATTTTTCTCCATTCTCTCCATTTGCTTTCTACTCATGACTGCCTGAATTGAGGTTTAATTATCTTTTCCCTGGACCGTCCCAGTAGGAGTCGCTCTGCTTTTTCACTCTTCTCTTCTTCCAATCTAGCCTCCAACTTTGCCTTTCAGCTTTCAGTAATTCTCTTTCTCTCTTTCTCTCTCTTGCTTGTGCTCTCTTGCTCTCTTTTCTTTTTTTTTTCCTTGCTGAATCTCTTTTTTTATCCTCTTTTTCCTTTCTTTCTCTTATGATACACATTGTTCTTATTTTAAAATTGATAAATGCACATTTTCAAACTTTCGAAGTGGTGAAAAAATAAAACAGCTGCATTATTTATGATCTTTCCAATATTTTGCCTAGCTATATTATGTATATTACTTTCATGTATCTGTATAAGCCCTGGTGTATCATATTTTTTTCACTTGACTGAAACATTTTCTCACAGGTGTTTGAAGGAACTTTCTACACAAATTTTGTCATATTATTCTTATGCTTGAAAAACTTAAAAATGGGGATAATAATAGAGTAGTTGTAAGGATTAAATGAGATTTTTCATGTAAAGTATTCTTGGCTCAGTGCCTAACACATATAAATAACTTGAAAAATTTGGCTACTGTGAATAATAATAGTTATCAATGATATCTCATTGCCTCTTTCTACTTAAGTAATAAAATCTAAAACCTTTTCCTCTCTCTGCAGACACAGTGCTCAATGCTCCAGCAATCCTGAACCACTGGCTCTTCCCAGAACACTCAAGCCTGTATCATTAGTCAAGCTGTTTTTCGTCCTGAAATTTCCTCCATAAACTCATCTATGTAATAATTCTCATTTATCTTTCAAGCTTAGCCCAAATTAAACTCCCTGCGTGAAACCTGTATTCACACCCCTGGGCTACAAGTGCATTTTGTGTAACTCTTCAATAGAGCAATTTTAATTTTTTTCTTTTAATCACAATTGTGCATTTTCATGTCAATTTCCTTAATCATTTGTCAACTTAAAAACATAAACTATACATTTTCAGCCTTTGCATTTCCAATATGTAGCAGAATGCCTGAACTAAATACTTAATGAGCATTTATTACATGAATAAATTCAGTATATCTATTTCTTTAATTAAAACGAATCTCTTAAATAATATACACTTCAGTCTTCAGTTTCTTTTAAAGAAATGACCAAGATATCCTTATAATGATGCTTACAATATTCATTTCTTCTTAGGCATTCAAAGGTAAACTTCACCTTCGCCTAGGTAGAATACGAAAAAAAAAACTGAATTAATGAGATCTGCCGCTCTGACATTTTTATTGTATGATATTTTCTTTTTCCACATAAGATACCTCACTGGTACACTAATCATTTACTGAAGTATATGTTTTCCAATACTATATTCTACAACAAAAATAATTTATAATAAGTTACAAAAATATAATTTATAATTTATTATAAAATAATTTATAATAAGTTATAAAAATATATGTATAAAAGTCATTAAGATCAACATTTTAAAATGTTTAATAGTCAGAATATGTTTAACAATTTCATCTAAATAAGAAGTTCTTTCAAAGTTGTTCAGAAACTAGTTTGCTGATTTATAATCAAAGTCATCTCAGAAAAAATAAGGCAGTTCACTCAGGCCAATAAATGAACCTTTCTTTTTGACTGGCACAATTAATATTCTTTCTCTTTTTCTCCCATCCATATTTTCAATCAGTTTTTATTCTGAGTTATGAATGACATGCATACATATTAAAGATTAAATAATATCACAGGGTTTCTTACAAAATAAGAAAAAATAAATTCCTTCACCTCCCCCATTTCAAATTCTTCCTTCTCAAATGCAATATTAGAACCCCTTTTAGCTGCTTTTGTATTAATGCCATTTCTGAAAATGACTTGTTTATGCTTTTCTTGATTTTTCATCTTTTAGCATTATCTATAGCTTCCCCTTAGGAAATATAGAAATAAAACATTCATTCTCCTCTTTCCTTCAGCAAATATACTTCCCTCCAAACCAGCACCCATTCCTCCATAAACAGTAAGTTGGATATTTGGTATTCCCTTTATAATATTAGGATGACATAAATACAATTCTTAATTTAGCCATATAGTAAATTCCAGTTTTGTATTCTTATTCCACATTGTTTCTCCTAGAGCTAATATTTATCTTGTCATTTTCCATATACTTACTAATTCAACCCCAAATACACTGTCAGCTGCTTCAGTTGCACCAGGTGTCCTATCAGTTCATTTTCCTGATGAAATATCTCTTGGAGCCTCTTCCCATCTGGACTGGTTGCTTTCCTGTCTGATGCACAGCTGCCAGCCTGCGATTGGGATTCCTATTCCCTGTATCCTGCACCCTGCCTTCTCCCCCCTTGTCTTAGGAGTCCACAACCCTTCAGTATCTTCAGTAGGAAAAACTCATGAGGGTGAATTTCCAAGAGGCTGCATGCCTAAAAATGTGTCTATTTACTTCACAATTAATTGACTGTTTGGCTGGGGATGGAATTCTAATTTAAGAATTGCTATCTTTCAGATTTGTTCAAGCATTGTTCCCACATTTGGTTGTTGGACCTTCAAAAGCAACCCTTATAATTCTCTTCCCTCTCCTATTTCATATTACTTCAGTCCTTTGCTCTGCTTTCCAGACCATTTGGTGGGTTTTTGTGTGCAATAATTTTATTGAATTTTGGTTTTTTCCCTATGATTATTTTAATTTCTAAGAGCTCTTTTACATCATCTGAACGTTGCCCTTTTTGAAGTGACTGTTCTCATTTCATGATTACAATATATATTTTTATCTCTCTGAGATAATTGTGGTACTTGTATTTGTTGTGTTTCATTCCCTCCCTGGATGGACTCCTTTTCTCTGTTACTTTTTTTTCTTCTTTGTTTGTTTGTTTTTCTCTTGTTTTTCACATGGGAAGGCTATGCATTCCTGATTGTCTGCACATATCAAAGAGTGCTGCAAGTCAGGGCATCTAAGTAAGGCTGTTGATGATGTGCTAAACTGTAGGATGACATGCCCGAGGTGTTTAGATGGAGAAACTTAAAATTCTGTCTTCAGGATGATCAGATTCCCTAGAAAAGTCTACCCAGGGTCTGTCCTGGAGGGGGAAGCCAGGCTGCCAGTTTTCTGACAGTAGAGTGGGAGGAGGCTGGCAATGGGGCCTCTCAGTTTCCGTGTATAGACATTTATTGATCCTGGTGGTCACTGTGGTCCTTGCACCTCAACTTCTCCTGGTTTGGCTCTCAGGCCAATAACCATCCTTTTATTCTCTCTAAAACATTATCTGAGCTCGTTGAGGGGATTAGTAGCATTCAGTTCTATGTGGTTATAGTACCAATATCCCTATTTTCTCATTGGCTCTTGGTTCGAAATTCTAGCTTCTTCTAGAGGTCACCTGCATTCCCTGGTTCATGTCCGCTTTCTACACCTTAAAATCCAGAAATAGTGGGTTGAGTCCTTCTCATGCTTCCAATCTCTCCTTCTCTGAACTCTCCTTCTGCCTCAACACTTCTGATTCTTAGATTCTTCTAACTGATTCTGGCTGATTCTTCTAACTTCTTTTGTGATTACATTGGGCATATCTGGATAATCCAGAGCACTCAAGCACTTTATTTCAAAGTCAACTGACTGGCAATCTTAATTCCATGTGCAAAGTCCTTGGTGCCATGCAATGTGACAAATTTACAGGCAAACATGAGGAGAGGAGGTCACTGAAGTCAAAATCCTGCCTACCACACTGATGTTATTATTCTTGTTTCATCGAGGGCCTGGGCTTGTTACATTCTGTAACATCATGTTGAATAGTCCATAATCTGTTGTATTCCAAAATTTCAGGAAGATGTGATTTCTTTACAGCTTCCTCTGCTGAATCCTTCAATGTGAAACCATGCTTTTATTCTACTCTTGTCTTGTTTTGATAATCAATCCTTCCCTCACTTCCACTGGTGTGTTCTTTTCTGATTTGTCTTGTTTCATTCAAAAAGTTTTTATTGGATGGATCCTGGCCCTTCCATATAATTTTTCTCTTATTGCCTTTTCTCTGTGATGCCTGTCACATCTCCCGAAGAGGCAGAATTCTCCTTTAGGTTAGTGAATGAGGAAAAAGCAAACAAATTGCAGTTCCTTTCCCACCACTACCAGAAGTGAATGAGAAGATTAAATCTGAGGTTCCTCACATCCATTTCAGGGGGCTCATTCAATGTCTTTAGAAAGAAGATTCCTGATTTTATTGGGGAAATACTACCATAACATATGTAAGAATGGGGGTGTCCAGGCAGCTCAGATGTCTGCTAATAATCTTGAATCTATCAGGTAATTTCTGGCGTATTTTGTTCTCTTGCTCTCTGTAATTCCTGAAAACAAATCCTAATCACCAGAGAGTCCTGTTGGAAGAGTGGTTCCCATCTCTTCTGCTATCTTTTTTAGAGTTCACTCTGAAGACTCACAACTCTAGAATCTACTTTTTCTTTTTTATACATTTTTTTAAAGTATCCATTCTAATGGTGTTCCACTTTCTAGGTTTTATTGCTGCTATGAATGTATCTCATTTTGTAGTTTTTACTTCAATTTTAATAGGATTTAGAGACAGATGGGAGGTAAAATTTTGGCTTCGGCTTGCCAGCTTGAACCAGAAGTCACGCTCATACTTAAATGCAATGACTTACTCATTACCAAGACAATTTTTTGCCATCACGTAAATCCTAATTTAGTATTGCGGAAATGATGTTTGAAATCAGTGTTTCGACTTTAACAACTCTACATGTTATATTTGCTACAACAGTGATTTCACATGAACATAATCTAGAATTTGTTTAAAAATAACACAAAAAATTTTAAAAGTAATCTGGATTTAAATTGTATCTACATTTTTTCCAAAGGTAAAAAGTTATAAAATAAATAACCTCTAGAGAATTTGCTACTTTTCTAGGTTTATTTTATAACTGGGTAGATAAAACAATACAAAATAAGAGATCAATCTAAGAAATCTAGAAAAATCTTTCTAAACAGTAGTGGCCATCTGTAGAAAGAATTCTGTAGATAGACTTTTGAATATCTGTATATTTATATTTTGTATCATATCTTTTTAAAGCCAGGGCAAATTTTAAGTAATTAAGGCACATATTTGTAAACTGGTAGTTTTTGGGGGGCAGTAGGGACAGATGTATCAGATATGTAATAATGATTAGAGGCTAGCATCATTCCATTAATATAACTAATATTAATGGAATTATATTACTTTTCTTCTATTGACATTGTTGAGAGTAAGGACTACTCCTCCACTCCATCCTGGTATACTCAATACCTAGCAGTATGTAGACAAGTATGTCTAAAAAAAGAACAGTAAGTATTTGTTTAATGAGCAAAGGTACCAAGGAATAATGCACTAATACCTTGAGTTGTTAGAGAGTGCTATGATGAATTGAATGCATTAGACCACAGAGCACCTACACGTAGCCTAACTGTAAAATGTAATTCAAGTACACATATCAGGAAGAAAACTGACACGTACTCTTAAGAAAGGCCCATACGGACCTGATTATGTAAAAGTCATTCAGAGCTGAAAGTTAACTGCACATTAGATGGAATATAGATTGCTCTAAAAACTGAAAAATGATACTAAATGAAATTAAAATCAAAAGCCCGCATTAAAATGGCAGAGAAGTTATAAGAGCATTTACTCATTCATTAAGACCATAAGCTAAGTTGAGGAATAAATTGGGCATCTGAAATATCTTGAAGCTAAGCAGACAATTTCCTCAACCAGTGTTCCTAATGTTTTCCAGTATTTTACCAGGAGAACAAAGACTGTCTGCAGCCAGAGAGAGTATAGTCTAAACAGAAACCTAACACACGCTGCTAAATATCACATTTCACGTTATTATTTTCCCCAAAATGATTACAGTAACTTTTTAAATTATGAAACATTTATTCTAAGAAAATAGAAAAGAAAAAAATAATGGGCAAAGAAAATGTATGTTCAACAACTATATCATTTAATTATCCACCCCAACCCTAATGAATCCTTTGAGGGTTGCCCTGAAGATGCTTGGACTTTATAGGATGGTCTGCAGGAAAGCCATGTGAATTTGCGTCTGCACCAAGCATCAGAACAAAGCAGGGTTCAAGGGAGTGGATATTGTCAGGATAGAGTGACTCGCATCTCTCTTCCCTATTCTGAGAAGTTACCAAGTCCCAGGACTTCAAGTGGAGACAGTCAAGAGTCACTTGGGAAAGGAATAAGAATTGCAACTCCTTTCCCCTTCATCACGATGAACCAACCATTATTGCAAAAATGCTTTCACTTTTCAGGTTGGATTACTCTCAAATGGGAAGGGTGCTTAAGGAATTTCATGAAGTACATTTAAGAACTCAGAATAATTTAAGTGTTCCGTATGAATCTACATTACAAGAGGGTGTAAAATAATTGGATCTTTCTCATGGATGTTTCTGTAACTGCACGTCGAGTGCTGGCTAGCTCAGCATTGGTTTTATTCACATCATTTCCCAAGAGTCCACATAAAGAAAACTGTATGTTCCTTGTTGAGAACATTACCTATTATGCTCTATTTCTATTTATTCTTGTTATTTTTCTTTGTGAAATGGCACCGTGGGGCTCACATATTGTAAATCAGTGTCATTGTTTAGCATGTTGCCCACAGTCGTTTTTAAATTGGAAATCCTTGGTAACTACAATTCTGCAAAGGAAATATCCTTGAAAACAGGAAACTATATAAATAATGCTGTGGCTGCGGTCTCTCAAACCATAAGTGTAATTGAAGAGACAGTATTGCTAATGCTTTGAGCCACCAATGTATTTAGAGTACAAACAACATTTCCTGCTTTTCTTTTTAAAAAGAAAACCAGACTTTCTGTGTAATGACAGAACACATACAAAACTGTCCCGAAGTCTGTGTCCGCATGCATATGTGGGACAAGGTAATGGCTTCGAGGCATGTGAACACCCCATAAATAGACCCTGGCTTGAAAAATATGTCTTATTTTCAATAAGTTAAGGGGAAATATTTTCTTAATTTGATTCACCACTTTTTGAAACATGAAATCTTAAAGTAAAAAGTTGGGATTTTAATCAAAATATTTTTACCCAAAGCAATTGCTAAAACTTAACGTTGGTGATATTCTGACACTAAAGGAAAGCAATGATCTTTTAAAGCAAATATACTAGAGCAGTTTATAGACCAGAAAAGAAAATCATTCTGTATACTTTAGAGTTAATATTAAAATTTAACCAGAAGAATGTCAGCTAGACTAATTTGTCACCTTTATTTTTCAGATTCAAATTGAACGGACTTCCAGTAGTTCTAACGTTTGAAGTAAACATTCAAATGAAAATAAAGTAATAAAAGAGAGCAATGTTCAAAAAGGAATGACAAAAAGTTTGGCAGTAGTGACATCCTGGAGAGCCGGTAGGTAGGGTGATAGGGTGTAGGTCTGTTGGAAGAGGTTACCACTCATCAGAATTGCACAATTTCACTGAATATAGTTATGGTCACACATACTATCCACTGCGTAATAGAAAATAGGCATTTAGTTCAGACCCTGGCATGTCAGTTGCCAAATGCAATGTCCCAGGCGGCATGTTATGTATTTCCCCAGTTACAGGGCCAAGTAGAGTGGCACAATTATGACTTGTTTTATGTGGTGGCACCTTGGATTATTTCTCTGTTTTGCTTCTCAGTCACTGCCTTCTGCGGTCGTTGATTTACGCCTATCATTGAAGACACAGGACGCGATAAAATTTTAAAACAATGCAAAGAAGTTGGATAACGCTCACTAAATAGTCAAAAGAATAAGTTTAAAATGATAAAGATACAATACCAGAAAATTATTCTTTTTTTTTAAAAAAAATAACAGTATTTAACACTGAGTTACAACTCTTAATTGACAGACCTAGAAGCCTTATTTGAGAGACCTAGAATATTCTTTATAATGACAAAAGTATTCATTCTTACAATAGTTTAGCTATCTTCTGTCTTTCTGCAGATTACATTTTTTTTCCAAAAATTATCTGGAAAGGTCAGAAGACCTATTAAGCTGAGAAAATATGAAGAAAAGTAAAAATTAGTTCTTGAAGTACATGTTTCTTAGAGGTAATACGATATAAGCTAATGTGTCAAGAATTTGGGCTGCTAGGGTCCCTGTACTTGGCATTTATGATACATCAGTCATTCTACTTTCTGTAACTAAAACAGCATTCTTGAAATTCTGTTTCCTACAGGAAATAAAGATTCAGGAAAATGAGAATGTTCACGAGTGATAAGGAAAGAAACAGACAGAAGGAGAGAGAGATAGAGAGAGATTATATATTGAACACAGAACCAGATATTAAAAGCAAAGTACAAAAGAAATAAAAGGACCATGTAAAAGGTTCAAACACTAGTATTTAAAGAATTGAAAAAATAGTAATGTGGAACATTTTACTTATGAAAAAGAAATATCAAGTATAATACTCTATGTCCACAAAAGAGTAAGAAAGTGAGCAGTATAGTACACTGCTGGTGAGAATCTATGTAGTTATAAACTTTCTGAGTTTTTGGGACTAAATATCAAAAAGCTTAAGCTTTTGCATGCCCTTTGGCCTCTCCATTCCAATTCAAGGAGCTAATTTTAAGGAAACAAGAAGTGCATGGAAATAAGTATGTGTGTAGATATTCATAGTAGCAAAAAATGAAAATGAAAAATATTCTATAATTGGTAAAACACATAAGTAATTATGTTATACTAATATACTATACTATTATGCAGACATTAAACTATGCTATAAAAACATATTTAGTGATTTGAAACACTCTTCATGGTATAAAATATTATTTTCCCCTTGGTGGTAGATTGCAGTCTTCCGTACTTTCTTTTTGTTTATCTGCATTTGCTAAATATTTATGAATGATTAAGCATACCTTTTCTAGTATAACTACAACACTAAATATGACTTTACAGAAAGGATGCTGTGGGTTTTTAGGATATTTGATCAAAATGGTTAGATTTTCAAAGACGCCAGGTTTTACTATCTAAAGTAGGCAGCACTACAGTGCTTAAAACGAGGATGGTTTGCAGTACATTATTATTATTAACAACAACCACCACAAAAAACAAGGCTGGTTTGGGCTTTACTCAGTCACTTACCAGAGGAGACCTGCAGGGAAATTCATGTGGGCTTTCTTCGTCTCACTGGTGACAAAGACATGTAGTGTAGCAGGCAGCTGTTGCTTAGTTTACTAAACATCTATTACGCCTTCTGGGAAAAGCACCCAGATTTTGTTGCGGGGACGCGTCCTCCCCGACTCCATGAGTGCAGTTCAGGTGGGGCTAATCTAACCCCCTCCCCCTCCCGCAGGCAGGAAGCCCCCTGGTTAGCCTAACTGACCAGAGAATTCCACTCTCTCGCTACAACGACTGCTCAAGTGTGGGCACCCAACTTAAGCCAACACCCCAGAGAGGAGCCTCTGTGGAAATTGTTGGGAATGAGGGAAATCCTCCTGCCATTTCTAAACTGAGAGATTGAGACGTGTTTCTGCTGCTAAAATAAATCAAAAAAGAGAGAAGTAGAACTCAGACATGGGAAGAAAGAGACTTAAAGCTAGAGTTGCAGCTGGAACTAGAGAGAAATAGAAAGATCTGTTTATATATCCATACATATGTCTAATCTCTCTCTGTATATCTATACATCAACATATCTCAACATATGTGTCAGTCTAATCTATCATCTGTCTAATGAATAATATACCTTGATGTTTATCTCTGTATTTTTCAATTATATGAACCAATGAATAGTCTTTTTTAAGTCAGTCTTAGTTAGGTTTCTGCTACTTGCACCAACACACATACTTTCCTCACAGAGACATCGTGAAGATATAATGGAATAGGTCATCTTGAAAGCTTGACTGAATGACTTGCACAAACCAAGCCCCCAAAATTAGTAGCTAGTAATAATGCTAGTTAACAGTTACAGTGTAGCGGTAGTAACATACATACACAATAAGGCCGCTCAAAAGCTATGAATTAAATGTTCACCATAGATTTTATTCTTTGGGAAATAATCTGTTTAATCCTGAGGAAACTTAGTTTCTCTGTATCTCCTTTTCGCCTTTCCACATCTATACATTTGTGATAACATTCTCCATACTTACTTTGGAGATTGTTCCCTTTTCCTCTAGCCTTTCTTTTTTGTTTGTTTGTTTTCTTTTTGAGACAGAGTCTTGCTCTGTCACCCGGGCTAGAGTGCAGCAGCAGCATCACAGCTCACTGAAACCTCAAACTCCTGGGCTCCAGCGATCCTCCTGCCTCAGCCTCCCAAGTAGCTGGGACTATAGGTGTGCACCACCTCGCCCGGCTACTTTTTAAATTTTTTTGTAGAGACCGGGTCTCTCTCACTATGTTGCCCAGGCTTCCTCTCTGCTTTCTTAACACTTTAGTTGTAAAGGCTCCAGGTTAGTGTTTATTTAACTTGTTTACTTCTGTAGATAGATATGCACATCATAGGTTATGAGCCGCATCTATTAATCCTTCTTATATCACTCATATCCAGCACAATGCCTGGGTTACTGTAGACGTAGTAGGCAAAATGATGTCCTCCTCCAAAAAAATGAGTCCCCATATTAATCCCCAGAACCTAGGCAAATCTTATGGCAAAAGCAATTAAAGATTGCTTATAGGCCAACATTGAAATAAGGAAATCACCCTGGATTATCTAAGTGGGACGAATCCAATCACATGAGCCCTTAAATGGGAAAAAGTAGGCAAAGTGTTTGTGAGGGAGATGTGTTGCATGAGGGACTCTCCACCACTGCCGACTTGGAAGACGCAGGAAGGGAGCTGCAAGCCAACGCATGTGGCGGCTTCTAGAAGCTGGGAAGGATCCTCGGCTGACAGCCAGCAAAGAAACAGGGACCTGGGACCTATAACAGCAAGAAACTGAATTCTGCCGGCAATCTTCAAGATCTTTTCCTAGATCTTCTCTAGGCTTTTCCTAAAGCCTCCGGAAAGGAACAGAGTCTGCAGACATCTAGGTATTTGCTGGCTAAGATCTGTGTCAAACTTGTGACCCACAGAACTGTAAAATAATAAATTTGTGAGGTTTTAAGCTGCTGAGTTTGTGGCAATTTGTTAAGGCAGCAATAGAAAACTCATGAAATGGATCTTTTGCGAATGTTTGTTGAATGAGTGAAAATTTAAGAGAAAATACTTAGGAGAAAAGGAGGCAGAACACACTTTGTAGTAGGAAAAATATAAAGGAAAAAGAATATAGAGTTACAGAGGTTCATTACGTTTATTTTAACAAATTGCTCCCTAGTACAGCAAGTATTTTATAATAAAAGTAGGGAAATCATTTATAACTCTCTAGAGTCAAACTAGTAATGAGAAAGTCATAACTAAGAGAATGTCAGTTATTCCACTTACAGAATAAAGTTTTAGTGAAAAGAAAAAGTATTATTCACAATAACCAAGATATGGAAACATCCTAGATATCCATCAATGGACAAATGGAAAAAGAAACTGTTACATATATGTTTTTATATATATGTATGTGTATATATATATATGAAATATTATTCGACCTTTAAAAAAGAGGAGATCTTTCATTTGCCACAACATGGATAGACCAGGAGGACATTAAGCTAAGTGAAATAAGGCAGACACAGAAAGAAAAATATTGTATGATATAACTTCTATGTGGATCCTAAACAAAAGGCTCAGTATATAGAGATAATAAAACAATGGTATCTAAGGTGTGGAACAGGGGGAATGGAGAGATGTAGGTCAAAGAATGCAAAGTAGCAAACATGTAAAATGAACAAGTTGAAGGTTCTAATGTAGAACACAAGGACTATAATTAATAATAGTATATTATATTCAGGATTTTTGCTAAATGAGTAGATTATACCTGCATTTGCCATGGGGCAGAATTTGCAGGTAGTAGGAATGGGTAACTGTGAGATGATGCAGGTGTTAATTTGTCCCACTATAGTAACCATTTTCATATATATATATGTATACATGCTATGACCTGTCCCCCAAATTTCATGTGTTGAAAGTTAATATCCAAATTCATATGTTGATTGGAGGTAGGGCTTTTGGGAGATACTTAGAGTTAAATAAAGTCATCAGAGTGGGGTCCCCATGATGGGACTGGTAGCTTTATAAGAAAAGGAGGAGAGACCTGAGCTGCAGGCATGCTCTTGCTCTCTTGCAAGATGTGGTGCCTTCAGCCCTGCTATGGTGCAGCAAGAAGACCTTTACCAGGGCTGCCTCTTGACCTTGGACTTCTCAGCCTCCAGAGATGTAAGGAATAAATTTCTTTTATTTATGAATTTCCCAGTCTGTGGTATTGTCATAGCAACAGAAATGGGACTAAGACAATGTATCTTGTAAAATCATGTTGTATACCTTAAATATATAAAATAAAATTTATTTTTAAAAAGAGTACAGAAAAACAAAAATGGGCCAAGCCAGGCAGAAAGTCAGATGCCCTGGCTTCTACTGCTGGCTTTCTTGTGAATGTGGGAAAGCTACTTAATATTTCTATTCTTCAAATTTATTTATTTGCTAAATTTATTTGTTGAATTATCATGTTAAAGAACTATGATTGAGACAGCCCCTGACTACTCCTTCATTCATGGCTTGTGTTCCTAATTGGTCACTGAATCCATTCTCATTTCTCAATCCCCCTATGGCCCAGGACCAACAGTCCACAGCAATAGAAATGACACCCACCTTCTGGAGCTGGAGAGCAACTAGGCTCCTTTAATCTCTAAAACTCTCATGATTTTATATATGGAGTTTCTCCAATTATATGCTTACATTTGCTTTTTTGTGGGTGTGCTTATTGATGGAGCTCATGATTTCTAATAAATGTAATGTCTTTCCTGATGGAAATTTCTCTATCCTTTTAAAAGTTATTTATCTCTTTGTGGAAAGAATAGAAATGAAGAGATGGAAACCATTTTTTTGTAAGGATTAAGGCTGGGAATTTGAAAGCTGTCTAGAAATTAAGTAAAACTGTTATATAAAACTATTAGTCTATTTCCTTTCAAAACCACAGAAATAGCCATAAAATCAGCATAGAAATGATAGAGCAAATGAATTTCCTAATGGAAGAAATTTCTTTAGAAATAGAATGTTTATTTGGCAAGAATTTTTTTTAACTTTTTTCTTTTTAAATAGATTTTTTAAGAACAGTTTTAGATTTTCAGCAATATTGAACAGAAAGTACAGAGAGTGGGAGTGGCTGGATTTTTCAAAGGAAAAATTCACTAACTGCAGTTTCCTGAGATGAAGGGTTTTTAGACTTAGGTCTAGAGTCTTCCTATTATTGAACAATGATTAATTGGACATAGCACACACAATGGCATTGCAAATAGATTATGGTTCTAAATTCTTTCAAAAAGATTTTCATAAAACTTATAAAAATAATTTTATTTTACAATTAAAGATGATCTGCAATGTTAATACTCTTTCTTCATTATTACTCTTTCCACATAATTACTATCCTCTAAATCCTCTTGGCTGAGTTCTCTCATCGCTTGTATAATTCCTTTTTATCGCTTCCTGTTCTCTAATCCTCTAGAACATGTGAAGCACACAAGAAGTGTCTTCATGTAAGAGTCAAAATTTATTCTTTTCTTGAACAAACAATATTGAATGTGCCTGTTTTATTACAAAATTGCAAGGTATTGCCCAGCGTACTAGTCTGCTAGGGCTACCATAGCAAAGCACCGCTGACTCAGTGGCTTAAACACCACACGTTTATTGTCTCACATTTCTGGGGCTGGAAGTCTAAAATCAAAGTGTTCGCAGAGTTAGTTCCTCTGAGGGCTTGAGGGAGGGATCTGTTTCTGGCCTTCCTACTTGGCTTATAGAGACCCATCTTCCCCCTGTTTATCCACATTGTTTTCTGTGCATTCAAATTCCCCCTTTTTATAATTACACTGTTATGGGCTGAATTGGGTAGCCCCCAAAATTCATATGTTGATATCCTAATCCCCAATACTTCAACATGTGAATGTATTTGGAAATAGGGTCTCTAAAGAAGTGATAGGAGGCTTGTAAGGTGAGCCCTAATTCAATGTGAAAGGTGTCTTTATAAGCACAGGAAACTTGGACACACAGAGAGACACCAAGCACAAGACTTCATGTGTTTGCAGGCAGGAAAGACCACATGAGGACATAGCAAGAAGGCGGCTGTCTACACACCAAGGAGAGAGGCCTCAGAAGAAGCCAAATCTGCTGACACCTTGATCTTGGACTTCCAGCCTCCAGAACAGTGAGAAAATTAATTTGTGGTGTTTAAGCCACCCAAAATACCACCTGGTATTTTGTTATGACAGCCCAAGCCACTAACACATACACTAATCATGTTGGATTAGGGCCTGTCTCAATGACCTCATTTTAATTTGATTACCTCCATAAAGAAGGTCGCGTTCTGCCATGCCTGTGGTTAGAATATCTACAAATGAATTTGGGGATCCAGGGGACACAATTCAACTCATAGTGCTCAATTTGGGGTTCCCATTTCCATAAAGTTAGATGTCACATCATATATTTGCTGTTTTCATTTTTAAGTTTCATTTTTAAGTGCTGCGTAATCGAACTGCATGGCGACGGTGGGACTCAGTCCCACAGGGGCTCTGCTTCTCCTGCACCGACGGGAGGGTGCGATGTGAGGACCAAAAACGGCTTCAGAAGGAAATACCGATGTGCTTCCTTTTGACTCCAAAGCGAGAACATTTTGTTAAAGTGCATCTAACCTCCAGCCTTCTCTATGACTGTCATAACGTCCCTGCAGACGCGCACAGACAGAGGCACCTGCCCACCCTGCAGGGCGTGACTGACACCTCCTTGCCCGCCTCAAGCTCCTCCTCCCACCTGGGAAGCCCCGTCTAGCTCCAACGGCAGGGACGACCCCCGAGGCCCCCATGTTGCTAGCCATTAATTAATCAATTCAATATTTGTTTAATGAGCACAAACTCTGTGTCAGACACTTCTTTGGCATCCCTGGGGATACAGCTGCCAACACATAAGTTCTTACCCTAATCCAACGCACCCAAACGGCAAGGCGACAAGCAGGTGGCGCTGTGATTACAACGCCGCAGAGCAGGTGCTGTAGATAGGGAGGTGCAGGCTTGAACCCCTCCTAATGGGAAGGCAGATGCCTCGGGAGGAGGCAGAGGAGGATTTGGGGGAGAGCGCAGCAGCAGGGCAGGCTTACGTGTTAGATGACGCCATGTGGAGGGCTGGGCTCCAAAGAGGAGGGAGACAGGGTCACATCAGCCACGCGAGGAGCTGAGAGACTCTCCCGCGAAACTAGGACGTTGAGCGAGGGGCAAGGCCAGTGCCAGGAGGGCTGCGTGGCGACCACCTTCCAAACGCTCAACGCGCAGACGAGCTGACCCACTTACACTTCGTGGTGCAGAATTTATTTTACAGAAGAAATCACAGGCTGTTGTAAATGCTGAAGCAACAAAAATAGCCCCCCCCCTCCTCCCTGGACTGCATTTAACAGCAGAAGGTTAGAAATAAACTAAATGGCCACTAATCAGGAACTGAGTAAATATGGTGAGAAATTTCTAACCGATGACTGTAGTTGCCAGCTGGGGTGGAGACGGAGCCGACCTGACTTTCACTCTTTTGTATCTTTCAGATTTTGTATCCGCTGCATGTCTTATCCATTCAAACATAAGGAAACCCAATTTATTTAAATATTCCAAGAGTACATGACATCAACTGCCTTAGTCTCAGTGATTTCAGCGTGGGCCCACGGTCCCGCCCCTACTCATTTGTGGCCTCAGTGGTGGCTCTGCTGTCCAAACCCCAGGGCTGGAAGAGGCAGTGGGGACTGGGGAGGGTGAGGCTCATTGCAACCAGGGTTCAAGCAGTGGAAATGCCTGTTAAACACAGACAGACGCTGCACTGCAAGAGAACGAATGACTGCCGATAGATAACTGTTTTGGCTTTGTATTCAGTTCTTGAAAACTGGCCTTTCCATCTGATATTTTTGGTAAAAACGTTGACTCTTCTGAGTTACATGCACCTATTTTAGACCTCAGAGGAGGTTGGACAGAATAGTCTTTGGCTCTTCACAGTTGAGAATGGGACTTTACATTTTAAAATGACCTCTGTAAGAAGAATTCATTATGCAATGGGGAACATCCTATCTTTGGACAATTATTTGCCTTGTGATTGGAATTACTTTAAGTTCCCTCGCAATGTTTGTTCCCAACTAATGAAAGTTGGACTTTTTTGGGCTTTCTCAGTCCACGTACACAAAGAAAGACTAAATAATGGCAAATGCCTCCAAGTCAAGCCCAAGAAACCTTTTCTTTTTCCCCTCAGATAATGAAATACTCAGTAAGGGAAGGGTATTAGTGAAGGTTCCCAAGAACCCTACACTTCTAGCAGGAATGAGTGTCAGTGTAGGCTCAGAACTTTCACATTCTTTATGCCTCATTTGATCCCTCTTTTGACAGCACAAACTGGTCCATAAGGAGACAATATATCATATTTGGGACAAAACCCAATAAACTAAAGCAATAAGGTAATGAGGGACAGACTGTTGTCTTAAAATAGCATTCTAGAAGTTTTATTAACTGAGCTTTGTATTTTCAAGTTTTCTTTTTGTGGAAGTTACACATTTATTCCAGTTACCTTAAGTTGAACTCATTCGTTTCGTTTTTTGGAATTAGGTTTAAAACTAATTTTAAAGCCATGCTCACAAACTGATAACAGTTTTTATACCAAAATAGTTCCTATTTTAATTACCTATATCACTTGTAAAATTTAGCTATTTTAATTATATGTATATATAAATTATATATGTAGATTATATATATAAATTAATTGTATAAATATGTTGATATACATTATAGATATTGTATAATATACAATATCTATAACACAAATTAGAATAAAGTCATTTAGATTCGTAATAGTACTTACATGAGCATTTTAGAAACTTTGGCACTCTTTTCTTACCCTTCACACTAATAAATGTGTGTGTGTGTGTGTGTGTATGCAACCTAAAATTTTCACGAATTACTCTAAGTTAGCCATCTAAGCACAAAATTTTCCAGAAAACAGTGCACTAGGCAGTTCTTCTTTCTTTAACAACATAGAAAAATGGTATAGGTGGTAAAATACTTGTAACATGCATTTTTAATGTGATGCATGATGTTGAGAAACCAGGACATGTTTGTTGAACTATTTAGACCTACAGTGCAAAGACTGCAAGCTCAGTCACCTTCCGTTTAACCTACTGACTGACTTTCTCCAGCTGGATCTCAGCAAGGAAACCTTTGCCTACAGTCTAATTTCGAGATGGGCTGACTGGTCATTTTCTGTTCCACTAGTGATACAAACGCTGGACTAATCGGTAGGAAATGGGGAGCTATTCTTGTTTCTGCAATAGCAGGTTTGTGGGGGAGGTTAATCCTGTGGGTTAGAAATAAACTAAATGGCCTAACCTAATCCTATGTAGAAGCAACCCATCAGACTAGACGACTTCAGAACTTGGGGTTTGTCTAACATTGACTGAAGCTATAATCATGTGGGATAATTTTATTGTTCAAAGTGATTCAGTGTCACAGTGATTCACAAAGTAGGAATAAATTCTTCACAAAGATATCTTCATTGCAGACAAAAGAGGTAAATATTCTCAATGAATAAGATTACACCTCTTCTGGAAATCTCTTTGCCAAAATTATCCTTCCTAAACTGAAATTCCAGAATTAGAATTCTTCCTTCAGCTGACCACTTTGACTACTCCTGTGCTGCAGATGCATCTGAGCATCGTCTCTCACGGGGAATTCAGGGGCCTATGTTACGACGTGCGTGCCATCACCTCCTTGTTGTAGAGCAGATCTCTAAATGTGTTGATTCAACTTCCACCTGAGCACAGACTAACCAGCTCAGCTGTCCAGCCACCTCTCCCTTAAAGTAGCGTTTGATAAACTTGAGCAAAGGGTGGCTTTCCATCCAGACATTTCAGAGAGGATTGGGCATACTTGCCAGACACAGTTAAGAGTCACTTCTGCTGCAAGGTTAGTAGGCGACTGTGGGCTGATGTCAGTAAGATCTTCCCTCAATGGCATCTAAAAAGACAGCTGCCATGCTTTTGCTCTGTCTACCCGTGGTGCTCACTGACTTAGGGACAGGCCAGGAAATGACCACAGGCTTAACCCTCGATGGCTCCCTGGAGCAGTGAGCTCAGGGCTCGCGGACTGAGCACGGACGCTTCCCAAGGTTGATTCAACCACAGTCCACGCAAATGCCCCAGGCATGGTTTTCTCAGCACCCCACCCCCCCGGTCTAGTGCATTTCATTTCTCCCCTTAGGTGAGGTAAGGTACAGAGACGAAAAGCAGAATAACTTGAACTACATCAGAAGTTTCCTGAAAATCTGTGGAGGTGAGCAAGCTTGTGAAGGACATGCTCATGCTATCAGCATGGCTGGGGCAGAGGAGTGTGCCCACAGCTCTTCCTGCCTCTAGAGCAAGGGCTTCCCAGGATGTGCAGAACGCAGGTGTTTTCCTTCCCCTACACAGACGGGCAGGAAACCCCCATTTTCCTCTACAGCCACGGCTGCCCTTCCGCAGGCACCGACAGGCTGGACCAGAGCTGGTCTTTGTCTAACACAGGCTTCTGCCCTCACAGCCTTGTGAACTGAGTGTCCCTATAGGCTCAGCACTGTTAGACACATGCAGAGATGAGGCGACAGAAGCCTTAGAGTGGGTGTGATTTTCCAAAATTCATAGCCACTGATGGGATCCAGACATCCTAAGTTCTACTGTAGAGTTCTTCCCTACATGTGCTCCCTTGCCGAAGGCAAACTTGAAGGTGGAAGTCAGGAAAAGCAATCTTAAGTGTGAGTGATCTATCTGAATGCAAATTTAAATATGTGTACTTGAATAAAGCTCAAAAGGACAGTGTTTTAATGGAAGAAGATGTCCCAAACATATGAAATTACTACATTTTACTTAAGTTTTTTTGTTTTTACAACCTATTCTCACATTTCTTTATTTTATTCTGGCCACATTATCTCTCTTCATATTTCTCTTTTGGCCTAAACTTTGATACACTTATTAAAATATTTTGCATGACATCAAATGATGCTATAACTAGACCTCTCTTTTTTATTTTCAGGAAAAAAAAGGCCCTGCATTTTTGACAGTAGTTGAACATATGCACACACTGGGGAAAACATATTAATTGAAAATAGTAGAAATGTACAAATTAAAATCTATGGGAAGCAGGTTTTTTTTCTCTCTCCTAAAATACTCCTTTAATGAGAAATTCTTTTCTGTCTTTTAAAAATCTTTCTCAACTCACTGATCCCATCAGAACTGGATTTTGGGAAATGTTTCTTCTTTCGTAGTTGTGAACTGTCTCTCAAGTAAACGGTAAGACACAAAATATTTAAAATTTTCTTCCTAACTTGATCAATATGCAGATCAATGCGTTTTCTCCCATCAGGTGATTTCGAGCTCTTGCTTTCTTTTAGGCACTCTGCAGTATCTTAGTGAGACCACGAGGGGGCGCCCACCCCCATCACATCATAATCCGCCTGTCAAGGAAAGGAACAACAGCGGCCCACAGTATTTTCCCAAGAGACAGAAACATAACCTTATTCTTGTCATAGCTAAAAAATGGAATGCAGAATTTACATAGAATTCTTAAAATATGTTTTATCTCCATTGTCAGTAACCCCCAGCAGACCAACTTTTACTTTTATTCTTTCAGTAATTTCCCTGTGAAACAGAGGAGCAAATCATGTCTAGTCTGTTTTATCTATCAATCAACTGGTAATTTTCTTAGTGTTTGTTACCATAGCACCCAAAGCCCGTGCTACTCTATTGCTTCTGTTGTCTTAATCTCGGTTCACTATTACAGGTAAGCAATCAAGGATTTCTCCAGGGAACTCTAGAACGAGGCGAGGGAGTGGGGAGCAGGAAACCCATATAATTACCACAGTGACGGGTTGACATAGTAGAATTCAAAAACGACTTCCACCTCCTCACTTTGAACATGAAGAAACTGAGTTTCTAAAATAGCAGTGCGTTATGTGCACAGAGCTTGAGGAAAGAACAGAACCCACCTTGAGAAATGTTAGCTCAATAATGCCTAACATTAAATGACAGGTTTCACCCTGACAGCACCTCAGAATGTCTCCCTAATTAATTTTTCAAACACTCCTTTAGTAATCTGTCAGTTTTATTCTTTAACAGAAAAACCAAGAGAGATCCCAGGCAAAGCGTCTTTCCTTTATCTCTTAAAACAGAATCAGAATTAAACATACGAGGAGATCAGAATTTAACAAAGCTGTCACCCAGGTTTGTGGTTAGAACATTTGGTCATGACCTTCTGTAACATCCTCAGTCAAAGACATTCTATAGTAATAGCCATATTTCCTTCTGAGAATAAATTACTGGCTTACTAAGGATCATAGGCACATAAAGCAGCAGATGATTAAAAATATATAAATTTATAAATAACTTTCAAATCTAGAACATGGGTAAATAGTGTGAGTGCCATAAAGAAATGATGCACTAGACTTAGAATTTAGTAACTGTTATCAAAATTGTAAATAACTCCTGATGATTTAGAGAAATTTGGAAAGTTCTGAACCTTCCAAATGATTCATTGACCCCAGAGGCTGATATTTACTTTTCCTGTGAATCATGGGACTCTTAAGTACCAGTACATGTCTAATAAAACTATGAGAGGAAGAACTTAAGGTCCTATAATTCCATATCCCTGAAATGCTGCCTACAGGGGACTCTAAGGAGAAGTAGTCACGGTACCACTGGCTTGTCACTAAGAGAAGCACCTTGAATAAAATTGATCCTCACTTGGAGAACATGTGGCAACAGGCCATATGTAGTTATGCACTTACTGAATACTTTTTTTGAGGTTGGCAAGACAAGTAGGGGGAAGAATCCTCAATAACTTAGAGGGAAATCTCTATCATTTAGAAGCTTCCAGTTGAATGCATTTCAAATAGTAGGAAAACCATTATAACGAAATTTGTTGAAGTTGAAGGAAATTCCATCCATTTCTTCAATTCTTAATGATAAATGATTACATATTTTAGCATCTAGAATGGAAATAAAGCTATTTTTTAAAGAGAGGAATTATTGGAGGCAAGATTCAGGTCAGTTTCCTTGGGGATTCCTTTTATAGAACTGTGCTGGGTGATCGTCACTGTGCATAATTAAGTGAGGAAGAAATGCAGCACGTTTGGTCTTCCTTGTTTGCATGCAACGTTGCTATGTGCTTGTCACTCAGGTGGCTTTAGGTTATCAGCTGCCAGCTGAGAAACTAGGAAAAGTAACCCTATTTCTCTTCTGTATTTAGTTTGGTCCTTCCTGAATACAGAAGACATTTCACTCAAAATGCATAAAGGTACCTGAGTTGGCTCATATTCCCTCCAAACTTATTTAAAAATGCATTTTTTGGAGATGAGCCTCCAAAAATGTAAGACTTAAAAAGTTTGGGAACAAATGCTACGCATGTGGAAGTCTCACTAGTTGCCCTAGAAGCATGACAAGCCACTCGGCTCCATCGTTTAATCAGTGGTCCTGGGAGCTGCTTTCTGTGCTTTTTCCATGATGACACTACGCTGGGGCCGTGTCTGGGACTATCTTCGGCAGGGGCGAGGCAGCAGTGAGAGTAACAGTGGAAATAGCTCCGTTCAGGCCCAGCAGAACACGCTTAAGGAATACCCGTGACCTGGGCGGGGGATGGTCTCTGCCAGTTACCAACATAGGGGCCTGGGTCACACCTTAGAAAAGAAGATTACTCTGAAAATTATCTTTTTCTTCAAGTAATTTTGCAGAATTCAGAGAAAACTGCCTTTAGAATTTATTCTGCACATTTTGAGCATTTTAGTAATGAAATGACCATGGGCCAAATTGAAAATGGCATAAGAACAGCGAGGTTTCCAAATATTCAGTGACGAGATTACCCCAGAAGGCCTCTAAAGGAGATGGCATTTTTCTCTACACCTGACGACAAATCTCTCTTTTCCTTCCCCTTTTTCTTAATGATGTAGCTATGGCTATGAAGAAGCTGTTTTTACTAAACTCAAAAACAATTAAAAATACAACTTAGATTCTCTGCTCATGCTGTGCAGAAAGAGATTTAATCCTATCTTTAGCGTTCTGGTGAAAGTGTTTGGAGAAAGGGGATGGACATTCAGACATTTATTTCAGATTCACAAATACAGACAGAGGCCAGGAAAAAAAAATAGAAGATAAAGACAAACAATAATTTGCCCTTCATTTGGCTTTTTTGTCTATTTTGAGGACCTGATGAAAACTACTGACCTTCTCTGGGAAAAAAGCAATGTACATGTGAATGCACAAACACAACCTTCACATAAAATTCCATGCGTTTCTCTGAAGTGCTAATATCACAGGCATCTGACTGGCCCACAGTCAAAAACTTAAGGCTTTATCTTTCCGGTTATTTATGGAAGGTTCTATGTGAAATTCAAAATAAATTAATAGCGAATCTCAGACCCAAAGCAAGAAGATTAATTTCCTTCCTCCCTCCTTCCTTCCTTCCCATCCTTCCTTCTGTCCATCTTTCTTCTCTTTCTCTCTCTCTTTTCCTGCAACAGAGAGAAGCTACATGAAAAATGATCTAATAATAAAATCAATAGAATACTAAAAATGATTGTTAAATCATTTTACATTTCATGGCTAACTTTCTGTGTACTATGGCTATTGTCTGTTAATGACGTACCTTGTGCTTCTCCCTTGTCTGTAATCCTCATAGCAAGTCGACATGGTGTGTGTGTTATTGCTACTAGTTTGCTAGTGGAGATACGGTGCTTGGAGAGAATGCATAATAGAAACCAAATGAAATCTCATGTCTCCTAACTTTCAGTCAGATCTTCTTCCCACGATCTTGGACAGAGTAAGAAATATTCCTCCAGTTCTCTTAGGGTGGGCTCGTAGGAAAGAACTTTGATGGATTCTCTTTGGATAGCTTAATCATTTAGACTTAGAACAGTGTGGATATGTATTTAAATGTGATCTAGAAAATAACTTGATAAATTTTCATGTTGAGCATCTCAATATGTCACTCTGTTTTAGAGGAGATTCATGAAGTCTAATGTAAGAAGTGAATGTTCATGTTTCTCCATACTTATGATAGTGTTTTATCCTTAAAACTTGAAAACTAAACATGTCACAACTAAAGCCACATAGTTACAAGGATATCGTACAGTATTATTTTTATTAAAAGAGGATATAGAGCAACAACTCTGATTATCACAGTACCCTGGCAAAGTATCTTGTTCTCACTGTCTATTTATTGTTTATTTTAAAAAACAGGCTACTTTTATCCTTTATATCTTATTTTGTGTCCAAATTATGTAATGCTTATAAATATTCAGAAAACGAGGGCTGATATTGGTGTTTTGCCCAAACTATGTCTTTTGCTGAAAGAAGTAAACATCGTTAATGGAAAATGGAAAATAGAATTGTGTCTGGTTGGTGCTGTGTGGCTCTAATGCAAACACACACACACAGACACACACAACTTTGGCAGATATTTCTGTGTGCTTTTAATACTTTTTGAAGATAAAATGACATAAAAATTCTCAGAAAATAATCATGGGGACATAAACTTGTTACTAATTTGAAGAAACATAATTTTACTGGCCTGATAACACCATCTGTTCTTATGTAATGGAAAGATACTACACGCAGAATCCAACCTACTTTAAAACACATGTCTGTATATCCAATGACTGTTAATATTTTGCCCTCAGAATGATCCTTCTAAGAAGTTAATCATTGTCATCTTGGTTCTGGTATGGACAATGTGGCATCAAAGCCGAATCATTTGCAAACCAGTGCAGGGTTGCTTGCAGTGCTTCTATTAATGAAAGCATGGAAAACTACCAGCTGCATCTTCAAGGTTATGTCAGTGGAAGGAAACAGCAAAGCAGACACCACAGAAGAAAGCAAACCCGCAAGAGACTCGCGGACACGGTGCCGCCCGGCGCTGCCGCACTGTACCTGTGCAGATGAAGCTGGAGAGGCCTCCGTAGATGACTTCATCGTTGTCGGGCAATATAAACGGACACCTCGTCTGAACCTCCAAACAGTATTGCTTGCAAGGAATTGTCTTTCTGCAGTTAAACTGTGTGACTTCAAAATACTGGGAACAGAGCCAGGCTTTGTAGACAATCTGAAAAAAGAGAAGAATAAAAAGTATGGAGAGATGGCAACACTTCTGACTGCAATAAAGGACATATGTACGGCGAGAAGCAAGCTGTGGTTTCAAGCGGATCGTAAGAAAACCCTCCTTCCGAGAAAGCATAGTCACATAATAGCAGCTGCGAGTGACTAAAACGTAGCAAAGAAATTCTTTGCAGCAAAAGCAAAATCAGCGTTTGATTGAGCCCTTAATAAAATGCAAAAGGTATTTTTGGCGTTTAATTTGATGTAGCTCATTTGAACAACAATGAATTTAGGGAGGCACTGAAGTTTTCAAAATCCAGTTACATACAAAATGAGAAAAATACTTGACCCTGTTGCTATGCCGTCCTGGAGTCATTTACTGCGATGTGCAAGGTGCTGGGGTCAGTGCCCCAGTGTGGAGCCCGCAGCTACGTCTCCCTTGGACACTAGATGGCGCTAAGGACCTTACCATGACGGCCCAGCAGGGGTTAGCAAACCGCTACTTAGAGCTCTGGCTATAAGCAGCACAGAACAAGCAGAAATGGACATCTACATTTGTGACTCACACCGAATGCATTAAAAATCTCACTGTCTGAAAGCCCGGAAACACCCGACACAGATCAGACACAATACGCTGTAGTTGGGAGTAGGAGGGAAACCAGATCAGAAACACAGCTTGTGTAGTCCACATCAATGTTTGCTAGGCGTTTATATAATTTAATGAAATGTGAAAAGATTGTGACATCATTAATCTCTTTGTTTGGGGTGGCTATTTGGGAAAATAAACATTTAATGGATGCCTTTTTCTTATATAAGGGAATAAGCTGATCCTAAATAAAAATAAAACAATGACAAAAGTACCCATTTACAGTACAGATGGCTGAAATTCAGCCGCTTCCCAGGACCTTGACACTGATGGCTGTTATCTGTTTCTAGGGCTAAAATTTTTTCAATTATATTTTCCTAGAAGAATGAAGGACCTACATACAGTTAAATGTATCCTACAAGATTATAAATATTGATAACAATAGCAAGAAGAATAGATGGCATTTATTAACTTTATAATCTTTTCTAAGTGAGTTACAAACATTTTCCCCCATGTAATTCTTAGCGTAGACCTTAGAACATAACTATTAGTTGCTTTTTGCACAGGAATAATGATAAGTAATGAAAGTAAGTGGGAATCCCAGAATTCAAACCAATGTTCTGTAGGATCCAAAGCCAGTGTTCTTAACAGTTATGCTATGTTTAGTCTGAAAACTTTTAATAAATAATTTATAAAACCACAGGGGAGTTTGCAATAAACCTGAAACCAACATGGCCTTGCATGCCCTTGGTCAATGGGCATTTACTATAAGGAAGATTGTTTTGAAGTTTTATTCATAACTTCTTATTGATTTGATCTAAATGAAGCTTTATTCTTTGATCAAGGTGCCTCAGTAGAGGTCAGATAAGATAAATATCAGATATAATTTTAGATAGCTGAAGGTAATTTTTATTTGCCACAGCATCAATGTTTCATAATCAGCATCTAACTTGTTGGAAAAACATACAAATAATTACAATTGGTATGGGTCATAGCATAAAAGTATGCATTGAAAAATTGCACTAAAATACTACAATAGCTGAAGAAACCCCTAAGAATTCTTATATGTCAACTGGGAAACAGAGGGGGTGTGGGTGGGTGCCAGGCCAGTGCAGACGGGGGTGGAGCGGTGCTGTCGTGCTGTCAGCGAGGTTAGATGCATCAGTTTCAGAAGAGGGAAAAATCAAGTGGTTTCTTAGCCATACTTTGGGGGAGTTGAAGATATTTTTCAAAATACCATTTATTTTTGTGTAATCTGACATAGTATGTAATATAATATATGACATTTATGATATAAACTGAGTTGTAATCTAAGAATAGTCTGTGTATACTTTGTGATTCCTGGTTTTAATTACCCCATTTTAGCTACTAAAGGAAGTTGGGTATGTTTACATATACAATTCTAACAATAAAATTCCATTATAAGGAAATTTTACCTTCTGTATATGTCTGGCACTCTAAAGTCTAGATTATCTGTTTTCTTTTGAGGAATACCCCTAAGTAATTCCAGAAAATCGCATACATTTGTACGGGCCAATTGCTCCCTGTTCCCTCTCCTACTCCCAGTTTGCTTTCACACAATTATCCAGATTAAAATGGTTTCTGAACAGCAAGTCACATTCTGTACTTGCAGACTCTTAAGAAACACTCTCTCCTCTCTCACGGACAATGAGGTGTCACATATTAGAGTCTCTTGGGGTGTGTACACATGCTCTTTGCAATTATTTTCTTCAGCATTGCCCAGTTGAAACAGATCTGTTTTTATTCCAGTTCCTTAAATCATATTGCAACCACATTTCCTTTGCAGACTTTTTTACTGGAAAAACTAGCAAGTGATCCAAGTAATTTTTTATAAATATCAGGTAGTACTTATGACAATAAACAGTTATCATTTGCACAGCCATCAGCCGAATTCTGGCGCCCACGCCAGCCGTCACGCCCGCTCCAGGCAGGCTCCGCAGCATCTTCAGTCCTCATGGTCAACATCCAGGGCTTTGGAGTCGCAATGAGGATTGCTCATTTGAGTATTAAATATTTTCTACAATTTTAGTTCTAGGGATAAGATACGTCAGAAGGCAATCGGAGGGAACTGTGTGAGTTGAGACAAAATAAGGGCAGAGAAGAAATATTTTATTGTTACTTAAGACATAAAGGCTGAGAAGCAGTTTCAGATAAGTAAAGAATTTATCTTTTCTCTGTGTAGACATGTTTATGATAAATGAGGCAAAACATGTACACAGCTCGTTTGCTAAAATATTTCAGAGTAAATTGGAAAAGGTTTGCATGGGAAGTAAAAAGATTCTTCTCTGATTTTCAAAAAGATGAAATGTGAAATACAAGGTTAGTAAAATCTGAAAACTGCTATGTGAAGAACAAAGAAATACCTGAGAACATACCATGACTGGAAGAAAATGGGGGTGGGGTTCTTATGGTCACCTTCAATATCCGAAGGAAGGTGTATGTGCTGACGACAGTGGCTTTTTAAAAAAACGTGAAATCAGAAGATAAAGACAAGAGGAAAACAAATGGTAAATACTGGCAGGGATACACAGGAGAACTTTCTTGCTAGAAGAGAAGGAAATAAACAGGTTTTCTTCTGAGGTATTGAGTTCCCAATAACTAGAAAATTTCAAATAGACTTTAGATAAGTCTCGTCAAATGCTGTAAGGAGGATTCCTGTCTTACAAAGGTAAGAGAAGAAAAAAGCTCCAAGATACTCTCCAACATTTTCCCAGAAGTTTTTGAAGGAGGGAAGTTGAAAAAGATGTTTTGTGGTGGCACAGAGCTAAAGGAACAAAGTGCTTCATTTTTAAAAATACTGAAGGATTTGCAAACACAAGCACATGATGAAAAATGAATACATTTGTCTTATTTCATAAGAACTCTGTAGTCTAAGGAAGGTCAGAAATCTTTTTTCAAACAGCTTAGCTTTCTCCTATAGAGATAAATACTAGATAAATTACTTTTGTATGTGTCACTGAATAAGACAAATAATTTTAGGAAGTTAAACACCATTTTTGGGAAGGAACTAAAATATGTGTAAGGTCTCTGGTGACCCAGTAACGGCTGACCTCTCCCCACTCACGCTCCTCACTGGGGTTTGCAGCCCTTTCCATCTGGAGAAGGAGGAGGTTGGTTAGGTAATTACACTCTCAGAGGGTATTTCAAATGACCTGTCCACCTGCATGCTCTCCTCTGCTCTGTGTCGCTGGGAAATGACTATCGACTGTACCAAATCTTTGTTTGACAGCTTCCCACCAGACAGTATGTAGGAAATATTCTCAATTCGCAGCCTAGAAAAGGAACAGACTAAATTATAAAAGTGGCCTAAATGAAAACATCATTTTTACTTCATATTTGAATAACGATTTTCTCTTTCTCCCCTAAAGCCTTTTCTCACTTATTTTTCCTCATAATACTCTCAAGATGTGTCTGAGAAACATTTTACAAATAAGAAAAACTGAGGTACAGGAAAATTATGCAGCGAATGAGTGGAATTCGGTTCTCTGCACAGCTCGGTCGATACTTTTCTCCTTGGGAACTCTGGTAAGAGGAGCTCCTCTGAGAGGGGACGTAGGGAGTGACGGGAAGATGAGCAAGTCTGGGTATCTGGAGTCACTAAGTCATGACATCCCACAGTGGAAAGTCTTACAGCCCATCCAGGCGAACTTCTTGATGCTCAAGTGGGGACTTGGGCCTGGGAAGGTCACAGATGACAGTAGACGAAGGTGGGGGCCCAGGACCCAGACGTGACTGTTTCAACGACATGCCGTATCATTTGGAAGCCACCAACTGAGTATTATTCATTCCTCACATGTCCACTTTTTTTTTGCAAGTCATTTCATATCAGATCTGCATTTTTGAAACTCTGTCTTGCATCTCTGCATAGTGGACCATGCTGAGCTCCCACCCCCGGAAGGCTGACTTCCAGATCTTTCCTGCATTCACTTCGGTATAAGAATCCTCTCCCTGACATGGGCCTGTTTGAAGATGTGATCAGGACAGCAAAGGCTGGAGCGAGGAAGGGCAATCCAGGAGAGCTATGTCTAGAGAACTGTTTTTCACACTCTTGATGAAGACTGATTTTTTTATTATTATTATTAAAGACAACTTTCAGTTTTCAGGAAAGCTTTGGTTATAACAGTACAACCTCGGGAGAGAGACAGAGGGAGGGCTCTTTGTCTGCCTCCCGGTTATGGGAAGTGATGCCAAACTAAGCTGTGGGACTCTAAAAAGGAATGCTTTAATTGCGAGTTAGGAAGCCCCTCGAGCCGGCACCACTAATATTTGTTCACAGGGAGTCATGCTCGGTGCCCACGATGACCGTGGTTAACAATGTTGCCATTGCAGCATGTACCTGTGTCATGGTTCTGTCACCTCTTTTGTTTCTGGATGTTCCATCTGATGATAGCTAATTAGTGCAGAATCCCTCACTAAATGCCTAAGATTAATATTTTTCCAATAGAAGGTCAGATTCTCATTGCTTTTTAAATGTTTGCCTCCCTCCCCCAAATCCCTATCTATGTTTTAGATAATTAATAGATTTCTATTGTCAATATATGTTAGCCTGCTGGAAAAAAACCGTGTTGGCTACATTTTTTATTACCACAGAAAACGTCAGATATTAAAAATGGTTGCCATCTGCACATCAAGAGGGTTCTCTTTGTCCCCGTGTATCAGGAAGGACTCACTTTGTTTCACATTTGTAAGGTTTGTTGATTCGTTGATACGTTTTATTAGATCCATCTCTGTCAGCTCTAATGCGTTAGTGGCCTGAGTTTGGAGTATGTGTGGGTGACATAATCGGTTATGTCAGCATTAGTCTGTGACAGCAACTGGTCGGGCTGGGGCACTCTGAGGCAGAATGCGTGTTGTTACAGTTTTAAGTGGGGGTGAAACTCAAAATAAATGTTCACATTCATATACCTGAATGTCTGCTTTCTTCTACATCGGTGTCAGTGTCTGCCGAAGGCACGTGGCACGCAGGACTTGACTGATACATTCTGAGAGCAAAACAAGGAAAAAACCCACTGCCTGCGGCGGCGCCGTCTGTGCGGAAGTCAAGGACGCACGGCGCGCTGAGAACAGGCTCGGGGACCCGCCGAGGACGCGCACACCCACACACCTTTTCTCCCAGGGCTACGTCTTGGCTCCGTTTCCTGAAGTCGGATGTAAATGTCTTCCTATTTTCTGTTGGTGACCCACTTTCAGGGCCCTGTCCTAGCACTTGGTCTATTCCCTTGTGTTTCTGAGCTACCTGCGCTTCCTGGCCCTGCCCTACATTTCCACGTGCACCAGACCATTGCCAACGCGCGGGGAGGCTCCCGCAGTGCCCGTCTGCGACGCGGGAGAGCCGATCAGCCTGAAAACCACCCGGCCGGCCGGAGCGCAGCCTGCTCGTCAGGTGTGGCGCTGTGGAAGTCCCCAGAAGATGCAAAGCAAATCAAACCCACTGTGCTTTTGTGACTAGAGAATGTTCCCGCCCAAAGTTGCTCTGCCCGGGACTCAGGGGAAAGGGACGCCTAAGAAGGATTTATCCGTACATCTCTGGCACTATTCAAGAGAAAAAGATGCCCTAATTATGATACCGAAACAGCCTAGTCTTCTCTTTTCCTCTCTTCCTCATTAATACACGTCTCGTGTCATGCGCAGTATCGTCCTTGTTTTATCTTTCTCCTCACTCTTCCTCTCACTGTGATTTGGCTTCAGCTCAGACCACTCCATGGCAATTGTTCTTTCCAAGCTCCTTCGCCCATCTGCTGATAAATCCAGCTGCTAAAGTCAGTTATTTTCTTATTTGACCTCTGGCCAGCACTGAACACAGTTGATTAAACTCCTTCCTGCAATGGCAGCGACCCTTATTATGTGATTTGTTTTCTACTGGTTTTTCTCTCCTTGCACTGGCCTGGACACTTCTTGGTCTTCATTTGTTTGTTGGTTGCTGTTTGTTTATTTTCCCTGCCTCTCCCCAAAATGTTAGTATCCATTAGGCTTCTGTTCTAAACATTCTTCCTCACATTCTTTCTGGGCAATCATCCACCCTTATGATTCAATTGGTGTCTTTAAAATAGTGAAGCCTAATCTTTGTTTCCAGTGCCTGCCTCTCTCGATCTCTCTCTCTCTCTCTCTCTCCCTCTCCCTCTCCCTCTCCCTTCCTCTCTGCTTCTGTATTTTTCTATCACTCTTTCTTAAGCATCTTATCTATGTACAAACTCTGTTTCAGTACTTTTTAATATCTCAAGCTCTGTAAAATTCAAAGTAGAAATTAGCATCTTCTCTTCAGAGAGAAGCAAGAAATGAGAAACCTAGGAGTCTCCCCGATGCCTCTTCTACACTCTGCCACAATGACCTAATCACCAAGTCCTACAAGTCTACCTCCTAAAGAGCTCATGATCTGCTCAAATCCCTTGATTTCTACTGACACTTGCGTTGTTCCCACCATTGCCACCTCTCCCCAAGATTCTTGCCCTGGACATATCCACTGCACCATCCTACAGCCGTGCCTTCCGTTGTAAACACCTCTTTCATGCTGCAGTTAGAGTAACCTTTAGAAAACCAATTTGATTTTTCATGCCTCCACTTGAAATCATTCATGCACACACCCTCAACACCACCCAGTGAAATGTACAAAGTCCTTAACAGAGGACTTTGCCTGTGCTGCGTGACTCTGTGACTCTGTGACTTTGCCCTGCTCAGCAGTCCAGCCTCATTTCCGCCTGCTCCCACCCATACACTGTGCTCTCAGGCTGCAATGAGTGACAAGCAGGTCCCTAAATGTGCCCTGCCCTCTGTGACCCCTGCACCATGCTCTTCCTTTCACCCCCCGCCCCACAGGTATCCCTTAGCCTAGTTAGTCCCCGCCCATCCTGTTTGACCTCATCTGTAAGCCTTCCACACATCCCCTCTCTCTGAAATCTGCTCTTCTACGGACTTGCATTCATGTGATGCCGTCTTCTCATCTGCCCCCTTTCTAGATTGCCTGCTCCTGGAATGAAGGCAGAAGCCTTGTGCACTTTTGTATTCACGGTGCCCTGGTTATACCTGGTAGAAATTTGCCTTCAGTGGAATTCTCATTGGAGATTAGTAACATGGCCTTCAGGTTTGCACAACAGCTTCTTGTGGTTTGGTTAGTGTCAGCCAGCCCACCTGGCTCTGAGATCCTACACAGAGCAGAGACTCAAATCATGATCCTTAATGAGCTTCCAACATATTACATCTAAGGAATCTTTTTTTTTAAAGGACCAATAAAGTGGCCTTTATTAAAAGCCCAATAAAACCTAAAGAAGTACATTTTTAAAAGCATACTTCATGAAGTGAAGCTCTCTTTCCAAAAAGATATCATGGTTCATGTCCCGATGCACAGTATGGAGTTAGGTTGCAAGCTAAGAAAGATTTTCACACAAAAATGAGGAACAGTGAGGTCTATTGCACAGGGCTCATGGAAGGCTGCAGAGCTTCAGAGAGCAGATTCACTTTAAAAGTGTTATTTAAATGGATACGTAACTTTGGCTAGGATAATGGCAAAAAATTTCAGCAGATAGATTAGATTATACTAACTCACACCTTTCTAAAACAGTTCTGTCATAGACCCCGAAGTGAATATTTAACAATGATAGTGACTAGCAAATTAAGCTCACAGTAAATAAGCAACCATTTCTTTGGGTGTGAAAGAAGATCTCTTTTAGTGAGCTGTGTTTACCAGCTTATCATCTTAGTGACAAAATGGCTCTGCTAGTGGACATCAGAAAGGAGGGATGTCCCTTCATGGGGGCTACTACTGAGGCTTGGCCATGGGTGGCTCTAACTGCTCTTGCTCAACAGCATTGTCTAAAGGAGGGGTGGGACAGTAATAAGTGAAAGTGCCTTTGTTATACTCGCAGCCAATCGCCACCTGGGGAATACAGCGGTATTACCTGTCCCAGGGTCCTCTGAACACACAGCTTATGTAAAGCTGGTCAGTGTTGTGCATCAAAAAGGTACCGGTGAGCTTATTCGAATTTATATCTTTACAAAGGCAGCAAGAAAATACTTCAATATAAATTGAGTTTTGGCTCCCCACACCTTGAGTGAGTTGAGAATGTTGAAAAGTTTTTAAAAAGTAAGAAATCAGTCTTTTGAAGAAAGGCAAATGGAAGTGAGTATTAAGTAAGAAACCTGAAACTAGTCTAAGGATATAAAGGGATAATATATTCACAAAAGATAGAAGAATGACTGTGTTAGGCTTTCCTCATTTTGCAGGATTCATAGAAAGTCATGGTACATTTGATGATTAATAAATGAATGTTATATTCCAGAATCTACAATGTGTTTATGAAATACCAATGCACTCTGTAGACTATAATAAGTTATCAGTAAATTCACTATACAATGCAGATGTATTAATTTTTTCATAAAACTAAATAGAATGGTACTATAACTGCCTTACTTAGTAGAAATGCACAAAGAAGGTCTAAAGAAGTTTAACACATAACTTTGCTATATAAGCCAAAGTAAAGTGTGAAAAACTTGGAATAATAATGTATAATTAGTTATTTAACAATCTGATAATTTTATATAGCTGTATACTTTGTAGAACTAGAATTTAGGGGTGTGTGTGTGTGTGTGTATGTATATAAATTTTCTTCTTCTTTGCCAGATTGTCAAGATATTTCTGTACCAATAATGCAACCCTGCTTTACCAATATCAGGTTTGCAGGGGTTACCAATAAAACAATAATAATCTGCCTTTGCTCAAAGAAAAGGCTGCTGTTCCTCAGTGGGGTGGGCTCTTTGCATGCTTTATTCTTCCCACAGACACAAACATTTCTGATTTTGTCATCACAGTTGAAGTTCAGTGGCTAATGCCATGCTCTTTTTACTGTTTTTTTCATTATCCTAACGTGTCCTGTTAGCGAGGAGCAAAGGCAGCTATAAATGAAAACCCCTTTTGTAGACGAAAAGCAAACCCATGACTTGGAAATAGAACAGTATTGTGTGTTGCATGGATCTTTAAAGATATTTTATTTAAACATGGTCTATATTACTGTCAGAAAAATGCCAGTGATTCTATTAGAATTTATAGTTTTAAAAAGTCACAGAGTGACTACTTCAGTATTCAAATGGGAATACATACTTGTAGCCTGTTACCCTGAAACAGAAAGAAGCTGACTCCTCTGAGCACTGGCTGGTTAGGTATCATTCCATCTGTCTGTTAATCTGACATTTTTCCATAAGAACCAGCTATGGGTTTGAAATTAGATAGGTAGTCTTGGGAACAAGGGTGGAGGACAGATTAAAAATTTCAAGACATTTTCCTTGATATCAAAAATATTACCATCAAATTCAAGGAGCCACGTCAGATGGGTCAGGCTGTGAGTGTTATTATATCATTGGTGCACGTCATTGTGGAGACAGCAGGAACTAGCCATGGCTGAGAGTTTCTGGAGAAGAGAAAGGGACCTCGTGTGAGGGAAGGGGTTGGGCATGTCGAAGGGAGGAGTAGAGTGGGGGTCAGTGTGCCTCTGATACAAGGAAGACAAGAAGGAAAGTCAGAGCGCAGGGGGAAGACAGTGAAGGAGGAAGGAGATAATGATACCTATTGTCATCATTTATCTTGCCAGGTGTGTTCAACGCAGTCTCTGTGAGGTGCGTGCTTTTGTCTAATTTTACAAAAGTGAAAACGAAGGCTCAGACAATGGAAGCAATGTGGACAAGGTCCCACAGCAGGATATAACAGAGCCAGGATAGGAGTTTAGGTCATTTTACTCCACACCCCCTCATCCCGTATCACAGTGTGTTTTATTCTGTACCGCAGTCAGATGTAAACATATAGTAACTTGTGATACTGTAAGTATGGTTGTTTGTGGGTTGCAAGAAACATCTCTTCTGGGGTTTAGCTTTGGGATTCAAACATTTTCTGTGCTTCACTCCATAGTTTAATAAGATACTTGAGCAACTGTTACATGCATTTTGCTCTATAGCAAAATAGTTTAAAGATAGCAAAGGATCACAATGTTCGTGATCTTATTAACACAAGTCTGAAACCCTATGAATTGTCGACATGAGTTATTCTATTGTTAGTGAAGAAGGAGCCAGAATTACATCTGAAAAAACATGCCTATCACTAGAATTAACAGCTGCCTTCAATTAAGAAGCTTATTTTTCTGGTGCCTACCCTAACTCCTCCTTTCTCTCTCTGTGGCTGGTTATTTCTTGTGTGAACATTTATTGAACTATATACACTAACTTGTGTATGTTTTAAACAGTACTTGCCAAACATTTTTAGTACTTAATTCACCCATTTAAGATTTTTAGCACATTTCTTTTCCATAAATATTCATTTATAAAGTATGCTCAAGAACTATTATATAATGTGAACATTATAAAAAGTGCAAAAAACATAAGTGATCGCAAAGGAGAAGATAAATGGTAACTGTGAATGGAATTTAATATTTTCTTGTCACATTCCAATGGATTATCTTGTGCCTATTCTGGGGGTACACTCCACTTATGAGAAGGCTGGCTTAACTTATATAGAAATTGTAAACTTTTTAAGTACTGAAATAAATAATGCAAATTGTCAAATTGAGTTGCACAGACATTTAAAACTGAGCACTTATTTGAATTATGTAAGCAAATTTTAATAAATTTTATATAACTGACTAGACAAAAACCAAAAATCATCGTGAAGGCAAGGACCTGATTTGTCTTTACTCATAAATGAACACTCCACAGTGTGGGGCTGGCCTCTGGCATGACTCAGCAATTATTGCCTGAATGAATGAATGATGCATCTAGACACAAGCTGTAGGTGGATCATAATGGCCTCAGCAGACCTATGCAAATCCTTCCCGTTCTATTTAGTAGGATTTATTTTCTTGACCAACATTTAACTATTGTTATTATTAATATTATCATTTTAATCTTCAAAATAATGGCATCCATTTTCTCTGATGCACCTTTTTTAAAGGCCGGCAGTAGAAACTGAGCTAATAAGTATAATTTTGTATGAGCTGTAATGATGTTGACTTTTGGGAGCAATGATGATATTGAAAGCTACTATTTCTTTGTTCGGGTTGACATGACTTAGCAGTTTCAAGAGCCAAAGTAAGACTTAAATATATAACTGCTAATACTAAATTTATTGGTGCCTTGTGAAAATGTTGTTAAATATAAATATTTATAATTGTTAAATATGCATATATATACATATATATTTAAGAAAATCAGATCAATTTCCAGTCAAGACCCATCGTTAATAACTCATCATCTACCTTCTTCTTTCACCAACATTTGGGGACAACAGAAAAGGGAAACATTTTTCTTTCTGAATTTTTTGTATTTCCTCAGTAAATACAGAGCAAAATGTATTCTATTGGCATTTAGATCATGTAATTTTCTAAAAAAGTCAGAAAACACATGTCTTCGAATGGAAAGATTCAGTTGTTTCAAGTACAATAAAAATAGATTTCACTCACGCACAATGGTTTCATAATTCAAATTAAGACAGTTAAGTTGGAGGGCAGGAGTTTTGAATTGCACCCTAAAATATTTCTGAAGCCAATTTCTAGTTGGGTGCTCCTTGTGTTCTATTTACTTCCTAGCGTCTTATCCTTGCGAAGCTAATAAAATACAATGCATTTCCTGTTCTCCCAGAGTGCTTTGTGTATCCTAGGGAAAAATAAGTGTCATACTATTCAGAGTGAAGAATAGCAATATACACTCCATGACCCTCTGAATCCCTCCCTGCAAATGTGCGTAGGAGCACAAAACTCTAGGAAAGAAGACGTTTTCCCTACTTCCGCATTAATAGGCCTGTCACTCCTGGCCACATGTCTTTTTTATGCTGCTTGGCATGCCATCAGAAATATATCTTTAATATAAAGTAATGCATTAAGATAATAAAATATTTATTATTATAAAAATCTATTATATAATTAATGGAATCCCTAATTATTAATAATAAAATTGGTGGTAACAGTGGAACGTGCAGCTTCAGAGCAGACAGTGGATTGTTACATGTAATCAGGATCCAGTTTTACCTTCAGTGTAAAGCTTGACAAAAAATGAATAACGAGACTGAAATATGCCCAAATCAAACTAAGAAAGCACTTCTTATATCATTATGTAAAACTCGTCTCATAAAATCTGAACATTTAATTTTAAGAATTTTCTAACTTAAGAATGCAGATTTATATTCATCAATAAAATATGTCATTGCATAAACAAATTATACTTTCATTTTTTAATATTAGATATATGTATATATAAGCAGCCGAAAGCAAGTCTAACTGGTAGAAAAGCTAATGAATTTGTGTCCATGGAAATGTCTTAAAATTTAAAACTTACAATTTGCTTTTGTATTGTGTGCTTTGCTGTGCTGACTGCCAAAGACCTTGAAATAAGCACCTGAACAAATTATTTTTATTCAATTGCAAATAATACCAAGGTTCAAAGATCATTTTAAATCAATAGCAATGATAAAGATTCGTGGATCAGTGCTAATAGTGATAAAAATCGTATTTTATAATATACAAATCACAGATTAAAATTTGGTTTAAAAACCAGACAAGAAATTGGTTATTCAAAGATTATCCCTATGTAAATTAGAGTATCCATCCATTCCTCACTGAAGAACAAGAACAACAAGAACAAATGGAAATGAAACAAAGCAAACAAATCAGTTTCCTATCAAAATGAGAAGATTCAAGTAACATTTAAACTTAAATATTGACCAATTAATGGGTGGGGAGGGACAACCAAGTGTGTAAATGGAATAGATTGTAAAATGCCCATTTTGAAACCCAAATAACAAAGTGAATTTACCACTCAATCTTCTCATTATGTAGAGATACTGAAAACACAAATCAAAGGGCCATAATTTCTCCTGAATTCTGATTGCCATATGCTCACCACATGTACATGCATGTGCATACATGCACACACATGCATACACTTTCTTTGTGTTTGGCCAGATTCCACATTTTATCAGAGGGGGAAAAATGCCCTCGACCTATTTCCCTTACATTGGAACTGGAACTGAATTATTCCTTCTATGTTAAAACAAATAAACAAAAGCTTACTATTCGCCACATACGTGAGCATTCCTAACATTTTTCCCTGGGTAGTGCTATCCCCCCAGCTGTCCTTGTCCCCTCATAAAGGTTGTTTTCTTGAGTCAGTGAACTGGAAGGAAAATCATTTACCATAGTAGGTGCCTGAGTTTTACACACACCCCTACCTAAATCTCAAAGTATCCAGCTCCAGCAGATAGCATTGGATAGAAGACCCTGGGTTAAGAGAGATCAGAAATGAAGGCGATTTGCATGTTTCAAAGAGAAGAAATTAGAAAATCCTGGCAAAAATATAGGTTTTTTGTTCCTTAGAATTTGAGACTTTTTATTATTTAAAATCAGTTTGAGTCAGAAAATATATTTTATATCTTCTAATGTAAGAGCAAAACAATGCTAGCTATACACTTATTGGAATATGTAAACACATAGGTGGAAATTGTTTCTTTTCCAGTGAAATATTACCCAATAATATGTTTCTTCACATAGTACAAATGTAAAAGTTCATTCTAAACAGATTCTTACTCACTGTGGAAGAGAGTGAGTAGGTAATACTCACTGATGTTTGAATGTCATAGACCTATAATTTAGCCAATTTTACTATCAGTTTTGTGACTTTCTATGATCACTATCAACCCTGAAGCAATACAAGTGATGATTATAGCAAATAGGTGATTTTATTTTATTTATTTTTTATTTTTATTTCAGCATATTATGGGGGTACAAATATTACGG
>VBSM01000605.1:6979392-7012957 GCA_008086735.1 Cheirogaleus medius | reverse complement strand
AGCAAAAGTGGATGATAAGTACTGATGTGTACATGGCATTCGCCATATGCCAGAAACTGTTGGTAAAATCTTACACGTAGTAGCTCATTTAACTTTTATAACAAACCTCTGAGGTAGATAGTAATATTTCTCCCTTTTTTATGGTTGTGAAAAAATGAGGCCCAGAAAGTTTAAGTCCCTAACCAGAGCGACCCAGGTAAGCTGAAAAGCCAGAGTTCAAAACCCAGAGCCCATGTTCGGATATTTGACCACATGACCTCTGTGATGCCTGCTAGATATTCTGCATTTGCAGAGCATGTGGTTCATTTGTCAACATATATGTTGTGTGTAGACATTCTCTGTTATTCCAGGATATTTCTTTTGGCCAAATAGATTAAAAGTATAAACAAAGCAACACAACACACCGTCAGAACATCATAGAAAATTATTTTAGGCTATGCATGATTCATCTCCAACAGTTCACTTCCTATTTAAGCCAAAGTTCAGCTCCCTCCCTGCCAATCTTCCATTTTATAAAATGTAGATATTGTGTACTTCTACTTAAACTGTCACTCGTGTGTAAAATTTTTCCCAATTGTTGTAGAAAAATAGTCTAACCATCCTCGGTTACCCTAATGCAGGCACTGATAATGCGTCTAAATCCTGCACTTCTGACTGTTGGTGAATCCAGCACCATCTCATGATAACCACCTTTTGGCTGCTGTGATTTCTTTTTTGAAAGTGGTAGAGGTAAGGCAGTTTTTCACTTACTAGACTCTTCCTTAGAACAACACTTTGTTACTTCGAGAGAGACCTCTGTGTCTAGCGCCGTGTGTGCCTTGATCTACACTACTTGTGAGTGAGTTTGCTTATTTGAGCTGCTAAAGATGTTTAAGACACAAAGTATGGGCAATTCCTTCTAAATAAAATGTTTTGTAAACACCATGTCTATAGAAGGGTTTTTAAAGCATAAAAATATTGAACATTAATGAATTCAGACCTTCTGATCAAATATTCTTGATAATTAAGTTACGATTTTAGCAAACTTTTCCTGAGGCATATTCTCCATTACACAATTCAAGATTGTGTAGTACTTGGTGGTTTTCATATCCTGATAGACAAGAAGGTAGGTGTGGTTAAAGCAATCAACACTCCCGCCATATATGGCAGTTTTGCATGATGGAGTTGACAATGAAATAGAAAAGGACATATAATGAGGAGATAAGAGTTCTTTTGAGTATGCATTATCTGAGATGTGTTAGAGAAGAACACTTATCTGCATTTAGCTTATATATTTGCACTTAAGTTAGTCATATCAGCCTCATAGGGTTTTAGAGAGGATAAAATAAGCATATATATGTCAGAAAAAATCAAACATAATCAAGTCTAATAAGACTTTGCTAATACTATGTGTTGGCAAAGACCCATATTTCAAAATGTAAGCTCTTCACGTGCAACACGTAACAGTAGAACTAATGAAATCACCTTTTTGATTGGCTTATTCATTCCACCAACGTTTACTGAGTATCTATCATGTGAGGAGGATATGCCAGGTACGTTGATGAAAGGAGGGGTGCCATTATTGATCTAGTCGTAGTTATCGGTTAATTTAGATAAATAGTGGTACCGGTGAAGGTTCATCTCAAAGATGGCAGCTACGATCTATTATAGCCTACTTGGAAAAACGTAGAATAAAAGGTAATGAGGCAGTATGGAATTATGAACATAGCTCCTATCATTCTACTGAAATGGTCTTCTTATTGCCAAATGGACAGTCTCATTCAGTGAAATCAGGCCATCAAACATTTTTTTTTTACAATCTTAAAAAATCCTGCCATTCAAGGAGGTAGAGTGTGAAAAGAACTCATTAGGAAAGTAGTGAAATCAGAGAAAGTAGGCAAGAAAAGGAAATCCTATTGTCAAAGGGAAAAAGGGGCTAGAATTTAGATGTGTACCTCTGCTTGGGGAGGGGGTGTGGAAACTGTGACGTAAACCGTTAGATAGGCTCTGTTGTCACACTCACCTCAACCATATGCCAAGTCCTTTTAAGCTGTTTATATTGTCATTTGGAACAACATCAAACACATACCCAAGCCAAAGGGTGTTGGCGCCTCTTGACTGGTGACGCTGCTTCTTGTGTGTGTCAAAAACCCTCCGTTTCGATTATTAAGGTTCTTTTCTGAAAATCGATTATCTTCCATGGTTTAAGCCAACCAGCTTCATGAAGATATGTCATTTGAATGTTTTATAATATTTTCTTATATTGTTTCGCTTTTGGCTCCCAGCATAATAATATTTGAACTAGCAATATCTCAGATAAAATATAAATCATATTTTTGACACACACACTTAAATATTTTGAAGTAATAATAGACCTACATAAGCATATTCATTTTGGATTTCATTTAAAATATTTAATGAGGAGATATATCATGGGAAATACATGCTAATCTAAAATCAGCAGCAATCCTAATGATGGGGACACATTCTGCTGGAGAAAGGCACTTCTGGATGGGTGTTCTCCCCCCCGCCCCCAGGACACAGGAAATTTTCCTTGTCAGCCCGGTGATAAAGAGTGTCGATCATTTCTCATGCTGCGGGACATGCAACACCTGCAGCCTAATTAGGTACTCAAAATCTGTTTGTATTTTAAAAGTGCTTTATATAACTGTTATTATGCATCAGAGGATGCCGTTGGCTCAGCTGCTAACCTTTTCATAGCAGAGTTCAAGAGAGCAGGGTGAGGAGTCCACAGAGATTCGAAGTGGGTGAGAAATTTGGAGAAAGGCTTGTTTATCGAGAGAAAGCAGCACACCGTACCCATGAACGTTTATATTTTCATCCCTGGTGTTAAATCAATTCCCCTCTCTACACCCTGACTCAGGGAGCAGAGATCATTAAGAACACATTTAAGTGCTTAATTGGGTTCTGAAGGAGGTTTCTCCATTAACATTAATTAAAGTCTCCCCGGGCTCGTGAAAGCTCATTTGCCAGGTAGGGGTTTTCCAGGTTCACTTCTCTTTCCATTGCTGCCTCAGCAAAACTATTTTTCTTGCCTGGATTCCAAGCAAAGCTTCCGGTGCCAGAAGCAAGAACAAGAAGTAAAGCAGAGGGACACCCTTCCGGTCTGTGATGGAAGACTTGGCAAATGACAGAGAAGTTCTTTTGCATGGGATTTTGCCCTTAAGAAACAAGATAATTAGAATTATGGTGAAATCTTGTGTTTGTTCCTGCCAACTGCCCGAAGTTAACTATTCACGGAGATGCAGCATTCTATCTCTGTGGATAGAATCACTTTTGAATTAAAATTATTATTTCATGAGTATATTAGATTTATTAAGTGGAGTCATGTGGCATTTCTGATATTCAACCATTTTTGGTCCATAAAAATGGCAATTTTGTATGGTTTAATCTAATAAACTCTAGAAATTCTAGATTTTAAATAGGAAGACAAAATTTATTCTCTTCACAAATTGTAGGGACTCTTCGTTTCTCTCCCTTACCTCTATAGTCCCTTGAATTTCAAAAGCAATTCTGTATCTGTGCATATGAGGTGGAAGCATAGAATAAAGTCAACAGCTTTATCTCTGGCTGCCTGTTGAAGTAAAAAAGCCTGTAAGTCTTTTCTGAGTGCGAATATATTGGCGTTATTGTATTTACCTCTATACATCCTCATCCTGGCTTTTATTTATTTATTTTTTTTTGGCCTTTCAAGACATAAGAAATAGTAAGCTTATGTAGGAAAATTACAAATTTGAACATAATAAATATTTATTGCTTGCCTAGTAGGTATTGTGATAGATACAAAGAAGGTATGACCAGGCAAAAATTGAAGTGAACCACAGAAAGTGCTAGAGATGGAGGGAGAAGAGAATATGGCCAGGCCTAGCAGAGAGAAAATGGACCACTAAAGCCCCTTTGATACAGACATTGAAAAACCAGTGATAGCCGTTGGTGAGTCTAGCTTCAAGGGCTTATAATGAACCAAAGAAAAGCTGAGTAGCATTTATTTTGAAATGGAAAATTGGCAAATATAGTTTTTGTGAAAATATTTACCAAGAGTAAAAAGGGGAATAGAAGAATCTGAGATCTAAGAATGTCCATGTGACCCCAAAATCTTTAAATAAAAAACATCACATTTCCTCAGTTATTTGCATATTTGTGTCTGTTTTATCTCAAATGTTTTCTACAGTATTAATAATGATTTTAAACATCACATTAGTATAATTTATGGGAGAGTCAGCCTTCCAGATGTGGCTCTCTTAATGGTTCATACAGTGGATGTTTCTTTTCTATTCCCTGTGCTGTGAATAATTGTGAATATTAGAAGTTTCATGATCTTCAGATGAGAAAAAAAAATAACTTTACGTGGAAGAGTTCTTCACAGCAAGTCTATGTGCTGTATTTTTCACTTCTTGTGTCTCAGTAATTTCTGTCAACCGACTACATTTTGGTTTTACTGTTAGTTCGTCTTCAAGCAAGGTCTTATGACTTTAATGTACAAAAAGTCTGTTTCTGAGTATTAATTGTTTTGTAATTTTGAGTACCAAAATTGATTTGTGTATTTGAAACAGCAACCCAGACCCACGAAACATGGCATGAAGTTAAAGGGGAAGGAGATCTGAAAATACGTCCTTCAGAGTGATGACTGCAGACAGCATCATTAGTAGCAAGAAAGTTTTGATGTTTCATCTCATATGAAAGTAGTCCAGCATTTTTAAGCACTTCTAATCCATTTCTTTTTATTTTCTAATAATAGAGTTCAAAATGGCTGGGTGGCAAAGAAACGTGTTGCAACTACTATGAAAGTCAGGGCATTTATAATAAGCAAGCCTTGATCAAGCCCTTGGATCTAAATTTGAACACTCACAAATAAGGTCTGGGAAGAGACGATATGTACGTCAGTCCTGCAAATCACAGCAATTTTCTCCTTTGCAGTCACCATTACGTAAGCACTTGGAAATAAAGCCAAGGTAATGAGGTAGGCAAGGGCATGCCCTGTCACTCCTATCAGGGGTGCCTGGCATCTACATTAGAGGATGTACCAACCGACAGCTTAAAATAAGAGAAACAATGTAGCTAATCAGTAAGGCCGTCTGATAATGGGAAGACTATGCCAGGGTATAGAGAGGCTCAGTGTTGGAGGTTATAGAAAGGACAAGATATTTCAAATATGAAAGAACAGAGAAAAGATGATATGATCTTATGATTCCTTCTACCTCTAAGACTCTGTGCTGATTCACCTAGAACAACCAACAGAGATAGAAATCAATTAGATACACCATCCTAACCACAAATCATCTTATCTAATTCTTCTTCACAACACCTACCACTAACCTTAAGTTGCTAAATGTGTGCTTAAAGCTTAGGAAATTATACTATTTCAATAATATTTATCACTTTCTCAGCAATCCATGCTGAAATGATGAAGGCCCTTGCTTGGGCTGGCTGCAGAGTACTCAGAGACAGAGAGCTAAAGGCCCATGCAAAACGAGTCTGTGCATAGCTCCTGGAACATTAATAAAACAAATGGTAAAAAAGCCTTCATTTGGTGAGCATCTACTCTTTTTCAGTAATTGTTCTAGATGCCTTATATGCTGTGCCCATATCATACTCCAAATAGCTCCATGCAGAAGCTGGTGTTGTTATCCACGTCTTTATCAACGAAGAAAATGAGACTCAGAGAAGTGAAGTGACTTGCCTAACATCATACAGGTAGTGAGTGTCAGTCTGTAGTAGCAAAACTGAATCCAAACAGACGGCTTCAGAACCCATATTCTCTTCTGCTCTGCTACACTGCTTCTTTTCTCTTTTTGGAAAGTCTTTTAGGTTCAAAGCTCTTTAATTCTATGCAGTTAAGAATTGACATAAAACAGCTAAAATAATTAAGTTGGAAAGGGATATGCTTTAATTCTGAATTTTGAACAAATACAAATGTAAAGACAGAGATATCTCCCCAGGTTGTAATTTAAACATCCATAACAGGGAGATTGCATAGACCAGCAAGAAATTTGGAAATACAGGTACAGAGGAAGGTGAGATACAATGACAAAGGCAGAATACAAACAAGAGACCACAGCAAGAGAGTTTCATAAGCATTTAGAGCTAGAGGCACGATCTTTTTCTGGTGAGAAAAGATTACATGTTAACACGAGAAGCACTTGTATTGTGCTATAGAAACTAACCATTTAGTAAAAGGCATAAAGGTATCACATTCCATAGTGTGGGCCCACTGATTCTCAAACCATGCTAATCTTCATAACCTTGAGTTAAAGATTTGCTGTATTTCAATAAAGTTATAGTATTTACTTCAGTACTCTTTGGGTATTGAAATAGATATCTGAGTGGGAAACACCCCTAACAGATAATTGCAGCCAAGACTTTGGGGAACAAAGAGAACAAAAATGTATGGAAGTGGTATACTTACAGAGTTCCAAAGGCTGATTTCTGTCTGGCTCTGCTTCATGTTACATAAGCAGATCTTAGGCAGGAAGAACAGAACAACAATCAATACTGTACTAGCTAAATTGAATTCAGTGCCTGAACAACTACATTTACCACACAAGGCCACAGAGAGAGAGAGGGAGGGAAAGAGAGTGAGGAACAGCCGAGAATAACACACATACGGACTGCTGTCTGCTCACAGCACCACTTATCAAATAACGAAGTCAGCAATAATTACAGCCCCTCATATTTAAAAAAATATTTTATTATTGAAATGAAATTATAGAATCAGTCTTAATTTCAGACACTAATTTTGCACTCAACTCTCTACCCACTAAAAAAAACATTTCTTTTGTATTTTTTTTCTTAAAAGTCTTTGTCTAAAACTTATTTGTCATTTAAGAACATATTTCTTTTAAGGTCAAAGGAAATTGTCTATAAAGGTATTTTAAAATGCAACAATGACCCAAGTAATCATAATTGTAAAGAGCATAATTTAAAATAGATGTATAAGACAGGACTATAACTTAAATCACTTTCAAAAGCTATTATTCATTCTCAGGCCAAATGAAAAAAATACTATGGTTAAGAACATCTAAAGTCTATTTGAAAAATGACAAAGAAGAAAGAAGAGTTATAGATGATGTAACTCTGTTATTATTATTTATTGTACCACATGAGCTTATTCTATTATTGCATTGTTTTTGTTACATTATTTGAATTATTTCATTACTACCCAAATTATAGGAGAAACAGAACAATAGAAACAGAGAAGTATACTGCTGAAAAATCTTTAATTTCTAGTAGTGCGTACTAACTATGGTTTCTAGTATTCGGAGTTGCAAAGGAGAATTAAACAATAGGGCCAATGTCACGTTATAAATGGAGCCAGTGCAATTAAATAGAGATTTTTGTGTGTTCTGTTTATAAAGAGTGATAAATTGACATGCTCTTCCAAACGCTCTCTTTTTATATTTTTACATAAATCAAACGAGCATCTTGTTGAAATCAAATGGAAAGGGAAAGTTTCCCCTGAGCTTTGGTGAGCCGCCTCTTTCACCAGAAAACACCAGGTGACTTTGCCTGTGAGCTCAGGCACAAGACTCCAACCTGCACAGCGGAGTCTGTGACAAACAGCGACCTGATTATCCTTCCACGAAGGAGTACCTGTCCTTGAGGTGGCAGGATTTTGTGTTCTCTGCTTTAATGAGGATGCCATTTTTATAAACATCAAAGACAGGCCGGACAGCCAGCCCCGGTTCCGCCCAGCGCTGTCTGCCAGCCAGCCTGAGCTCAGCAGCTACCGGGTCATGCAGAAAAGAGCAGAAGCTCCCCTGAGAGCACCTGCTCTCCTTCACTGGGGTTATGTGGCCTTGCTAAGTAAGCTGCGGCAAGCGACCGCCCCCAAGTCCCTACTACAGTGTCCAGTATAAGGTCAGCAAGAAAACCAAAGCAAATAAACAAACAAAAAAACATAGTAAATTTTTCCCTTTGCTTGAAAAATGTTAAATGCCTTCCAATGTGGCTGTTCTTAAGAACTGGCCTATGACATCTCTATTTTTGGTGATGGCAGTTTGACTGATCGACACACAGCGTCCCTTCCTTACATTTCAGGCAAACTTGACGACATGAAAATCGCCATGGTCTGCTTTCTGGAATGCTAACAAGCCGCGGTCCAGCCGCCTTGCGCCCTCCCTCCCCACTGCCTTCATCCTATCGATGCTCGTATCAAATTAACCCCAGTCAGCCTCCTTTTGAATGGGAAACCTGAGAACAGCCGTCGCATCCACTTTTTAGTTTTTACTTTGTTTTTCTGTATAATTCTGGTTTTAACTACTTTAATTGACTAATGCACCACGATACCATTAATCATTTTATAAGTTATTAGAAATCTTAGTAGAAATCAATAAAACAAGTAATATTCATTATCAGAATGCACTTATTCAAATGATCCCTGAAAGTAGTTAATTATTATATGTATGCTAATAATTGTACCTTATTGAATTTTTTTGCTGCTTAAACAGTAACATAAAAATAATCCAAGTTTGTGTATACCTACTCTTTCAAAAAGGCCATTGCATCAAATGCAATGTACAGTCATCCGTTGGTATCCATCCACAGGGTATTGGTTCCAAGATCCCCCTTGGATATCAAAACCCACAAATGATCAAGTGTCTGATGTAAAATGGGGTAGTATTTGCATATAACTTAAGCACATCCTCCTCTGTACTTTAAATCATCTCTAGACTACGTATAATACCTAATACAAAGTAAATGCTATGAAAATAGTTGTTATACCATATTGTTTAGGGAATAATGACAAGGAAAAAGGTCTGTACATGTTCAGTATAGATACAATTAGCCATTTTTTAAATATTTTCAATCTGGAGTTGGTTGGATCCACAGATTTGGAACCCACAGATTTGGAGGAACTATTGTAATTTGTTTGCTTGTAGGATTCAAAGAAACACCATTTTCAAGAACACTTTCAATCAAATGTTTTCTCAAGAATTATGACAGGATTACATGAAATCGTAAATGGTAGAGACTGATGTTATTCTACTCAGTTTCATTAGTCTTTAGCGCAGGTCTACTACATGGAAGGCTTTGTGTTCCCGCTGTCACCGTCCATGTTTTAGAGAGATGTTAAGGTGTTTTCTTCACTTATGAAACTATCATGGAGAAGGAAATCATTTTACAAGCAGAAAACATCCCAAAAGAATAGCACGCGTCACATAGATGAGCTCAGTTGTGCGCCATCTTCTGAGAGTGTTTGGGAGCAGTTTGCAGGAGGTTCCACCCCTGCTGCCCCCTCCTTCCCATTCTGTCCGAGGCCCATCTGCTCAAGATCACGGGAAAGGCTGGCGGAGGCAGGTTGAGGTCCCCACGGCCTGCTATTGTTGGTCGCTCCCGGGTTTGTGCTAGAGCTCGTAGGTCATAGCATTTTCTCAGACATGCTGTCTGCAAAAAGGATAGCGAAGGCATATGGGATGGGGATAAAGGACCAGTGAAGTGTCGGAATTTCTAAGGCTTACAAAGCAGGGAGCCTTAATTTTCTCTATAGAAGAGTAGCTTTCCAATGCTTCGGGACAGCTGCATTTGGCTAGCAGTCAGTCTCTTCTGACTTCTGACTGACTTCTCTTCTATGCAAGGCTCTTTTCAGGATGAAGAAGAATAGAAACAGGATCCTTTCCCTGGAATAGCCCAGAGATAGCAGAACCATAAACTCCCAAGTTGGAAGAGTCCTCAGAACTCATAATCTCTCCATTTTGAAAACTAGAATGCAAATATAAAGGGGTATGTTTCTCAATGGTACACATCAAATTAGTGGAAAAAACCCTGTAAATCTCATCTCTCCATGAAGTAGTTTAATTATATTCAACCAGTATAATGGACCAATTATATTCCTGGAGCTCTATATACAGTTGGCCCTTGGTATCTGTGAATTCTACATCCATGGACTTAACCAACTGCAAATTGAAAATATTTGGAATAAAAGGATGGTTGTGTGTGTACTGAACACATACAGATTTTTTTTCTTGTCATTATCCCCTAAACAATATAGTTTAACAACTACTCAGCACTTACATGGTATTAGGTATCGTAAGTAATCTAGAGCTGATTTAAATTGCATAGGTTCTATGCAAATAATATGCCGTTTCATATAAGGGCCTTGAGCCTCTCTGGGTTTTGGTATCCAAGGTGGGTCCTGGAAACAATACCCCATGGATACCAAAGGACAATTGTATATATATTTATTTCTTTCCTTGATTTTTTTTAGAGGGTAATATAAACATAAAAAATATATAATTTATATATTATAAATAATTTAGCCTAGCAACTTAACTATTTTGAAATTATAAAAACTAGAAATATTTGATAAGAAAAAGTGGCGACAGTATGAAGAAAGTTAAACTATGTGCATATTGAGTTCTAAAACACACATTTAGAATGTAAGTATGTAGAACTTATAGTCTTAGGTTAAAAAATTAACTATGAAGACATTTTTTTAAAAATTTAGAAGTACTCACTGCCCTAACTTCCTAACTTTGTTGTAATTGTTTCAGTTATACCTCAAAAAGACACATACAGTTGTCCTTTGGTGTCCTCAGGGGACTGATTCCAGGACACATCCAGATACCAAAATCTACCAGACCCTCAAGTCTCTTACGTAAAATGGCTTAGTATTTGCCTATAACCTATATACAGCATCCTGTATACTTTAAATCATTCTCTAGATTACTTATAGTACCTAATGCAATGTAAATACTATTTAAATAGTTGTTATGCTATATTGTTTAGGTAAGAATGACAAGAAAAAAGTCTATAATGTTCAGTACAGGTGCAACCATTGTAGGCCTAACTACATAGGACACATAAACCATGATGAACAAATTTGTTATCTCTAATCCTGAGGACTATAAAAACACTGGATAACAGTTTAAAATAAGACTCATTTTCCAGGATGGAGCCAAACTGTGTACTATGGGAGTTCTGCTTGTTAAACAGACATGGCTTGTTGCAAGGGTCAAAACCATAAAACATGGATCTAGCATGGTGCAGCACAACACGTCTGGGGTGTGAAATCCCTGTTCACCTACCATGTGGTTTTTGACAAGGCATTTAACTTTTGAGAGCTCATCTTCCTCGCAGATTTAGATGAAGGGCTCTTTGAATAGCATCCACTCAGTAAATGCTGTCTGGAAGATGAGACGGGCACAAGTACCATAGCTTTTTCCTAAAATGGGTGGTTAGTGATTTGTCAGGTAAGGAGTCAGTTCAGGTAAACATGGTTTCATCAAGCAAAACCATCTCTGCCAGGCTCAAGGAGCTCTCATTCCACTGGGGAATGTGACAAGGACAACAACCATTTTAATATAAGATAACAAGCTGTGGGAGCACATGTGGCCAGGAGTAGGCACGTTCAAGATGCCTCATGGAAGGACGGCTCCCAAGCTGAATCAGGACAGATGAGAAGATGTCATCCCAAGGAATTAGAAGGAGAAGGGCTTCCTAGACAGATGGCACAAGAGCAACAAGAAATAGTCATGGAACAGTGTCCTTTGGGGGAGGCAGAGAATACCATGCAATTTGCTGTTCCTGTAAATGACAGGGCAGGCAGAAGGCTTGATGAAACACAACAGTCAGGTCATGGAAACAGGGCCTTGTAAGGCATTCCAGGAAACCTGGGCTTTATCTTGTATTTGAAGAGAAGTCACAGAATAATACAGGATTTTAAGAAACAGGGAACCTTATTCAGAGATATTTTAATAGGATTATTTTAACAGCTGTGTGGGGGATGGGTTTTAATGGCACAAGATTATTGAAAGAGAGAAGTAATATGCAATATTCAAAAAAAGAAATTATGAAAGGCCTGAACTAGAGCAGGGAGAGTGGGGATGGAAAGGAGAAGATAGATTTGAAAATTTACAGCTGGTTAAATAAACACAGAACAGTGATTCATTGAATGTGGAAGACATTCAGAGAAAAAAATAAGGGATTTTAGATTGAATATTGTATCAGATTTCCAAGGCTACTATAACAAAACACCACAAATGGGGTGGCTTAAAACAATAGGAATTTCATCGTCGAGGCGTTGGCAGGGTCATGCTCTGTCGAAGGCTCTTGGAGAAACTATGGTCCACGCTGCTCTCCTGCTTCTGGTGTCACCAGTAATCCTTGATGTTCGGTAGCTTGCAGCTGCATCGCCCCAGTCTCTGCCCCGTCATCACATCTTATGTGTCTGTGTCCTCACATGGCTCTTCCCTTTTCTTTTTTTCTGTGTATCTTTTTTATGTAAAATATTAAGGGGTTACAAATGCTGAAGGTCACATGGATTGCTTTTGTAATGCTTGAGTCCTGGCTATAGGTGTGCCTGTCACCCAAATAGTGTTCACTATACCCATTAATTAGGTAGGTTTTTGCCCCTCTCCCCTGCTTGATTTCCACTGAGTTTTTCTTCTCTGTGTGCACATGTGTGCTCATAGGTTAGTTCCAATTTAATAGCGAGTACACGTGGTGTTTGTCTTTCCATTCTTGAGATACTTCTCTTAGGAGAATGGTCTCCAGTTCCACCCAGATCGTTGCAAAAAGTATTAATCTTTTTTATGGCTGAGCAGTACTCCATGGTATATATATACCACATTTTCTTATAAGGACACCAGTCCAATTCAATTAGGGCCCGCACTAATTAATGACATCATTTTAACTTAGTTACATCTACAAAGATCCTATTTCCAGGAAAGTGTTAGGACTTCAAGTTACCTTTTTAGAAGAACTCAATTTAACCCAAAACAAGTATCAAATTTTTAATTTGAATAAGTTAATAGTACTGTTGTGAGGAAATATTAAAACATGCTTTGGGGAGGGGGCCAATTAGTGCAGTGAGTCATACTGGGTGGAAAGAGCTAATGGTCGGATGGATACACTGGTCTACAGCTCAAGAGAGAGACAGGCATTTAAGATAAAAATCCGATATGCACACACAGATGTGTATATTTTCCCAGTAGGTATGAAGCAAAAGAAGAGCAGTAGCACAGGCCTTGGGGAAACAAGTGCTCACAGTGCAGGAAGAAAGACACCTGGTGGAGAGTGGTCAGGAGCAGGCAACCGCGGGAAAGGCATCCTGGAAGCCAGAATCTGGAAATTCCTAAGTTTCTGAATTTGAGAGGTCTGTTTAAGCAAATCTGGCAAGAAAGTTAATTTCTATTATTAGAAATATAACTTAGAAGTCACTCTAAGTAAAAATGAACAGTGAATTAATGATAGTGTTATGGGCTGAATTGTGTTGCTGCAGAATTTATATGTTGAACCCTTAACCCCCAGCAGCCCAGAATGGGACTGTGTTTGGAGATAGGGTATTTAAAGAGGTAATTAAGTTAAAATTCCATCATATGAGTACACAGAGAGAAGACAGCTGTTTATGAACTAGTCTCCGCCAGTGCTTTGTTCTAGGACTTCCCAACCTCTGAAACGGTGAGAAATAAGTTTCTGTTGGTTATAAGCCACTCGGTTTACAGTAGATGTTTATAGCAACCCGAGTAGACTAAGACAGACACATCAGTTTATTTATCTCTATCTCAGTTTCCTAACCTATAAAATAAGGGTAACAATGATAATTATGGGATAATTTTTAGATTTAAAAGAGTTCGTGCTTTTAAAGCACCTGTTTAGTATGTGCTTATCTATTATGCTTTGTATAACAAATGAGAAAACTGAGATCTAGAAAGAAAAGGGCACTTTATTCAGACTACACATTAGTTCTTAACAATATACACTTTAGAACATACATCAAGGACAACCAACCCCATCTAGGGTGGGACTGTGTAGTACATTTCCATGTCAAAGCACATTTTTAAAAATTCTGTTAGCATACAAAACAGAATTTTTTTGTCAGTATGTTTGAGTGTGGTTTCAAATTTTAGAGTGTTTACATTTCACTCAGGAAACTTTGTCCAACTGAAGATATTTTTTGCTCCTCCTATTATTTTAGACTGAATTAGAATGCAGTGGGAAAGCGTTGGAAGTAATGGCATTTTAAGTCTAAGAACTATCTATGTCTTAGAATGGTGTCTTAATCTGTTTTGTGCTGCTGTGACAGCATACTGAGACTGGGTAATTTATAAAGAACAGAGATTTATTCCTTGCAGTTTTGTAGGCTGAGAAGTCCAAGGTTGAGAGGCCTGAATTTGATGAGGTCCTCCTTGCTGGATCATTCCATGGCGGGAGGTAGAAAGGCGTGAGATGAAACAAGAGGGTGGGATCCCTTCTTCTGTCAGGAACCCACTCCTGGAACAACAGCAGCCATGCATGTGTGGGGCACAAGCCTAGAGACCTGCTCGCTTCTCAGAGGCCCCACCTCTCAACACTGCTGCACTGGGGACTAAGCTGCCAACACATGAACTTTGGGGGTCAATTTCAAACTATAGCAAATGACTGATAGAAACTTTATCTTCCTCAAATATTTTTCTCCTTATGAACAGAGACTTCCTACATGAAATACTTCTGTGGGCTCTGTGGCCACATCTAATTAAGTCTCCCTCTTTCTTTGTCATGCTCTCTCCGTATTGCTTTATTCGTCACCTCCTGACCTACACTTGAGTTTTCACTCAAGACAGAAATTCCTTACATCTGGTCCTTCATTTTATCAGCTATTAACACTATTCATCTAGACATATTCAATTAGTAAGAATGGAGGCTCTATTATGAATTAAGGATAGAGCTATAGGTTTTAAGCCTCTAAATAAGGAAGAAAATGATCTCATAAACATAATCTGGGAATTTGTTTATGAACAATGGCAGCCTTAGTATGAAATCTTGCAGAGAGGACAAAACCACAAAAACTTTTATTTGTTATGGCAGGAAAAAAAAAAGAGAATAGCTAATATGCCCTTTACTGTGAAGCTGAAAAATAAACATAAATGGTAGCTAAATAAAATTTCAGGATAGCTTTCTAGGGCGTAACTGCTTTCCTCAGAATTTAACTAGCTTCTAATGCTACTTCAATACCATTCTTCCTCTGTACAATCATGGTATTTTATTGAATAATCCTGATGTCACTTTTGGTTTTCTTCTATATAGAGTACAGGACTGCAGACGTCTAGAGCTGGAAGGGGCAGGCTTTTGGGGAATAAAGGTTTAGAACACCTGGGTTTCCATGTTGAGGCTGTTGTCACTGCCATTTACTCTCCATCTGAGACTGAATACAGTGTTTAATCCATCTGACTTTGCCTGCACCAGAAACAATGTTACTACCTCCCCTGCTACCTTGAGATTCTTCCAGCTCTTATAGTCTATGGTTGCTTGGAAAACTGTCAGCATAGCCCAAAGCCTAGTTATCATAAATCACTGTAATTCTCAACATTTTGATATCAGCTATGAAGACCAGCCAAACTGAAAGGGCCATCAGTGTCCTTGGTGACCACCAGAACAGAGGAAGCTGGAATACTTGATGTTGGTTTTAAATGATTCTCTGCAATTTTAATAGTTAATAGATCCTGCTCAATAGAACGTAAATTCTCTCCAGCCCCTGTCTTAGCGGCTTGCTAGTTGTGTAACCACAGGCATGTTATTTAACCCCTCCAAGCCTCAGTGTCTGCCCAGGGACAAAAATGGGCTAATTATGATACTTAGCTCTTTGGCTGTTGTGAGGATTTCATGATTAACACAAGCAAAGTCCTTACAAAAGTGTCTGGCTTCCAATAGGTATATGTATTATTGTTGTTTGCAAAGTTTGTGCAAAGTCATGCTATTACTATCTGTGGCATCATATTAACGTCATTTAGTTATTCGAACACTCATGTTCCTTACCTGCAAAGCGAGAATACCTATCTCACGGGATTATTGAAAATGGTTTTAAGAAATGTATAAATGTGAATTGCTGTGGCAGAAGTTAGCAGAGAGTTGGTAGAGAGCAGTCCCTTCCTCCCAGGAGACATAGGCTGCTCAGAACAACTCCCGAGGCCCTGGCAGAAGCAGCAAAGTGTATTGTTCAAAGTGCCTTGGCTGGGACATGGCGGGTGCGGTGGGGCCAGCTCAGGGAGATATGGGAAACAAGATTTTCCTGTCACCACTGCTCCTGATATTGAAATAAACCCAATTTCTTAAATGACTGGATGAACACAATATTTACTGACTGCCTCCTACTTCTTAAATAGGTTTAAATTGGTCTTGAGAACCCATTTTCTATCTTGCATTCCCAGCTCAGGAGAATATGCAAACATGTCTTCAAAGAGGATCTTCTGTGACTGGCCTGTAATTCCTGATCAAAGACTTTGTGGCTCTAGGCACGAAGTTGGCCTTGCTCCTCCTCTCCCCTTTCCACACTCTCCTGCAAGCTGCCTGGTGTCCTCACAGTGAGGCCACAGAAGCTGTAGGGGAGGGGTGCCCCTTGCTGGGAAGGCCCTTCCCCCTCAACGTCCTGCGCCAGGTGAGGGCCCAGCAGGTGCTGTCAGGCTGTGACCTCAAGGAGGAATGAAAGGAAAAGGTGGAAGAAAAGCTCGACATGACTGGGACAAGGGGATTTCTTTGACTTATGTTACAGAATAAAGTAGCATGTTGGTTTTTTTCCATTGGTAAATTACTGTTCTTACATAATATTTGAACAAGTTATGAATGATATGTTTTGAATTAATTTACATTTATTTTCATTAATTGATTAACATTAATTAACTCAGAATTCATAAATAATTCAAAGTGATAGCCAAGTGCTCATTATGTCTCTCTGTTTACCTAAAAATCCATTTTACAGCGCAGGGTCGTGGAAACAAGACCACAGTAAGAAGACTCAGTAGTATCTGTCACTCTTTAGGTGTGAGACTTAGGTAGGTGATACAAGCTCTCTGGTTCTCCTGAATTAATTCAGTTTGTTGGACAGATGATCTCTCAACTACCTTCCACCTTTTGCTTTATTAGCAAACAGACTCATATTCTTCCCTGTCAATCGCACGTCCAAAAAATAGCTAGGACACCTCCAAATTGTCCCTTCCCTCCAGCACCATTACTGCTCTAGGCCAAGCCACCCTCCCTCCCAGGCACCCACTTTCACTCTGGCCCCAGTGCGATCCATCCCTACACAGCAAGCAGCCAGTATGATCCAAAGGTCCCCACTGGAGCCCTTCCCTACCTTCTCATTGCACTTGGAATGACACCCATATGTCTCCCCTCTGAGGCCTTGGCACAATCTAACCACTGCCTATTGCTCCACCATTTTCTAGAATCTCTCCCTAAAGTTTGCCACTCTGTGTTTGTTTTCCTTTCTTCGAACAGGCTGAACTCTCCCTGCATCTCACATATTTTATGTGCTGAATTGCCACCTGCCCCACCCCCATCCCTTCTCCTTCTTAAGACTTCAGCTTAAGTGTCATCTCAGAGACAGTCCCCTGCCCCTGGACCACACAGTTGATTGTAGCATGTCCCTGACTTGCATTGTCCCCTGTCATAGCCCCCACTGGTTTCCTCAATGGCACTTACCAGGACGTGTGTCATTGATGCCTTTGTGCACGTGATTACTGTCTATCCCCACGCAAACCCTAAGTGTATAAGACCTTGGTATAAGTCAAGATGATATCTGTCTTTACTTATTGCCCAGCATTGAATGTGGTAGTCACTCAGTAAATATATTTTAAAGGAATGAGCAGACAGATTAGTGAGCTGTGCATCTGTATGTATAGAAAAAACGAGAGAAGGGCCTTCAGATACTTAATGCTACCTTTTCTTCTTCCCATCTCCTTGTTTTATTTTTTTATATTTATTTTTATTTTTGTTGCCCAGGCTGGAGTGCAGTGGTGCAATCATGGCTCACTATAACCAAGAACTCCTGGGCTGAAGCCATTCTTCTGCCTCAGCCTCTTGAGTAACTGAGACTACGGTCATGCACCAACATGCCCAGCTAATTTTTAAAAAAATTTTTGTAGAGATGGGGGTCTCACTTATGTTGCCCTGGCTGATCTTGAACTCCTGGTCTCAAGCAATCCTCTCTCACTGGCCTTCCAAAGTGCTGGGATTACAGGCATGAGCCACTGTACCCAGCCTCATTTTTTGCTTTAAAGCTTTATTTTCATTTCTTTTACTGATGTTGTGAGATGCGCCAGCCGGGCTGTGCATGTAAGCAAGGCTGATGGTCAGGGATCACAAACTGAGGAATATTCTCTGCTGTGGTAACAACAGGCAGCTGGAAGCAAGACACAGAGAAGTACTGTCCTCATTGGATTCCCAAGCTGTGGATGCTGTAATTCATTCATTTTTGCCAGAAAAATGTGGTGTGGTCAAAGGGTATTTCCCATTTGCCTCCCGTCCCTCCCCTTCTTCCCCTAATTAATCACTGAGGAAAAAGACTGGATAAAGCAGTGCTAAAAGCTTCTGAAGTCACAAAAATCAGGTTAGCATCCTGGATGCTACGGAAGTTGCCTTTTGTATTGAACTCATCAATTAAAAGGCATATCAAGGACTTTGTCACAATCAGTGCTATCATTTTGTGTCAAAATTAGCTATATAATTTTCCCTCAACTGGAAGTCATTTCACATTCCGAAATAAATTATTCCACTGTTTATATCCACTCTATGCAATGACACTGCAAAAATCACGGCCAAAGTTATAAGTTTTATAAAATACATAGTAATTGCTGTAGTAATTTTGCTGGAGCAAAGATGTTTCTTGTGATTTTATGATGGTCCGATATTCAAAGAAGCACAGCATTGACAGAGTATGTACTGTCACTTTCAAGAGTTATACATTAATGCCAAATCTATTATTTATTTTTCATTCAAATGCTATATGACAGATATTACCGAGTCTTCTTTAATGCTGAACAAGCATATTATGAAAGTACATTAATTTTTTGTCTGAAACACAAGAGTTATATGAATTTTAGTCTTAAGATGACTGATTAGTTTTCTGCACAGGTAGATGTGTTTATTCCTCTGATATGGATTCTCCATGTCGATGGTCAAACACAACCAGTATCTTTGGAACTTCTATGATCTGCTTCTGGAACATCTTTTAAGGTTTCTCTCTTATCTTCTCCCTTCCCTTAGTCTTACTAGTTCTATTTCCACAGTTTAGCAAACCAAAGTCCTCACTGATGAAAAGAGAATTTCTCTGCCTTCCTCATCATGTCAGTGGAAAGAAAACTGAAAGGCAGTATATGAGAAAACATTTTACAAATTATAAAACTACTTCCATATATAAGCTATTTTTTGTTGTTGTTGTTATGAAGTTGAAAGAAAGACACATTCAATATTTGCCTACCAATATGTTTTTTAGCTTCAGTTTATGCACTAAGAGTTACCTCTGATCCTAATAGGTAGCAGATGGATAGGTATGCTTTGCCTATTACTTATTTGACCAATACCCAACAGCCTCACTAAGAGCCATTCATATTTTATAATGTGTTGGCTGAGCAAAAATATTGTCATTTTTCAATTTAACACTAATTTTAACTTATAAAGTAGTTATTGTTATAGCTGGAGATAGCTATTTAATTTTGAGATACCAGAATCAAAGAGCTGCATCCACAGTGCCAGTATGGGTAACCATGACGGTTTTGTAACATTGACTCTATTTCTACCATTGGTAATATATTTACAAAGCATTTGTTAAATGAAAAGTCACTTATTTCTTTTTTACCTGAGTTGCTTATGTAACAAAACAAACAAACATTGTTCTCATGTTGATCAGTGGCAAATTTGTCAAAATTTTAAAATTTACTTTTCATTAGGCTCCTAGTATAGAGCGAAATGCAGATTAAAGTTTTATTTCATCATGTTTTTCAAAAGCTATACACAAGAAATGCTTATTCCCTGGATCACAAATTTGTCTGCATTTAGACCCCCCAATATAGCTGGCTCAGACTGGTGTCTTACCAAGGAATAACTCTGATTTTGAAATCAGTACATTTTAACAATAATTTTATCTAATAATATATCTTTCCTGTGAAATAAATCCTAAAAAGATAATTTTATGCATTGATACCTCATATTCTTTTCGCTGTTTTTCACCTTTGTATCTTTTCCCTTAAAAATATTTATTTGTTCAGAGGCTGAAATCACATCAAACAGAAAAAAAAAAAATACTGTTTGCCTATCACTAGGCAAGAAGTCATATTTTCTATATAATCTTTTCTAAAATAGTTCTCTCTCAAAAAATTGAAAATAAGGGATTTCTTTCTTTTCTATTCAGCCCAAATTAGGCCCATGCTTCCTATTCATACAGATTTTTCACTTCGATATGGATGATTCCCAAATTCATACATCTGTGTCTGATACTGTCTTTCTCCCAAGGTCAGGCCCTGCATCCTGAATCCCAGGTGAGCAAGCATCACCTCACACTTGAACTCAGCACATCTGAGATAGAATTTACCACACTCGTCTTCACACCAGCTTCTCCTCTCGTGGGCTCTGCTGACTTTGCTGGTACCTGGGTTGTCCTCTCTCTCTACCCACATGCATCTATCTCACTCTGCACCGACAGTGACATTCCACTTCCCTAAACACCAGAGCATTTTGTACATTCTTCATCTGTGCATTTTTTAATTTAATTCTAAGGAATGTGTCAAGTGATATAAAATATTATTCTTACAGATTTTCCTGTTTAAGTATTACTTACAACGACCCACAACAAAAACATCTATTTTCTTCATCTTTCAAGGCCCAGCTCTTTTCTGTCTTATCTTCAGTTCATATCATAGAATTATTTTTTTAACATTTCAGCTTAATAGTTCTTAAGTTGTGATTTTATAATGTTTAACAATCTTTTTCACTGAAGAGAACAAAGCAGGTAGAGTTAGAATTCTGCTAGGATATCATATGGTAAAGCTTGAAATCCTACCAAGGAATGTAGGGTGTTTTTTGTTCCTGCATCTTCTTAATGCCCTCTTTCGAAGAAGATCAAATTATTATTATGATTGTTATTTTAAATTATTGCTTTGATTTTCAGAGCACAGTGAGAGGTAATGTAGAATTCTCATGAGGTAAGAGGTATGCCTTTCAAAGACACACAGTTCAACCCGTTTATATACTTCAATTCTCAAGAGTATCAGTGGAAGATTGTGATTATTTGATCAAAAACATTTCTTCATTCAGAATAATTTTGCCAGGATTTTTTGCCATTGAAAATATGACAACCAAACAAGACTATCTAATTTAAACAAAAGAGGATTATAGTTTATATTTGCTCTCGAAGAAACATGCCACATTGGAGACTGTTCTTTATGGTAAATTACCAAACATCATGCTTATATTTGGACATAGGATAGGAGAAGGGAGAAAATTTCATCTTTTAACGATACTTTTCAAATTTACAATAAACAACCAATTAAATGGTAATTTTCTGACTTCAAAATGCATTTCTATCACAGTTGGATCACACATTTACAATAGTTTTCATTGGAGTACTTTTATGTAAGAAACTCTAGTGTTACCATTACAAGACCTACTTGTAAGGATTTATTTCTCTTCTGTAAGAATTTACTCAGAGTTGCAACTGAACATTTCCTAGCCAGGGAATAAGTTCTTCTCACTCAATTTAATTTTTAATTAGCTTGGCCCTTTTATCACCTTGGAACAAAATAAAGTAGAAAAAAGAAATAGTTGGAAATGCTACAGTGAAAAATAATCTATTGGTTAAGGCATGTAATGGCAAAATATTATATTATATTATAAGCATGATAATTTCTTTCTCTTCTTTAATATTGACAGGAGCACATCTTAAGAGTTAATAGTGAAATTCCATTTCTCTTCAAAATATATCTAGTCATCCATTAAAATAAGATTTCTGGAAAGATGATGAACAAAATCTGTTTTCTTGTATTATCTTGATGAATATGGATAACCAATGTTTTTGATGATATACCCCCAAATGAGTTTGATTTGTATATATGATCAAAGCACATGACACAAAGAACAATATAATTTAGTTATTCTTTAGAAATTCTGAAATGAAAATGAGTTTTAAAAATGCTAAGTGAAATGATATTTAATGGGAAAAAAATCAAAGAGCTGCTTTAAATAGGACAAAAATATTACACACTGACGTCACAAGTTAAATGTACAGCTGAATCCCGTATACTTGAAAGAGATCTCTACTTCTCAGGGACACATGGGACTATCTGTTATTTGGACTGAAAGGGAATTTAATTAATTCAGTGTAGAAAACAAAAAGTAATGATGATAGAATGAGATTAGAATCATAGAAGGGAAAGCATGGATATTAAAAAATGACTTTGGGATTTTGAATTCACAGAAGCAGAAACAAATAACAACAAAAAAAAACCCCTCCATTGGCTCAATCTGTCTGACTTCTGTAACATAGAAACGGCCTGAATACAAATTAGCTGTCATTATGCAGTGTCTGGAGAGGTCATATCCGGGCCATTTTGCTCAAGCTCAGGACATTGCAGTAGCTTAGTGAAGTGGAAAGAAGAGCACAGAGCACCTACACCTCTGGAGCATCTTGGAGGATGTGCATATGGACAGGGGAGATTAAACGCCTCAGAAAGAATGTGTCCTACCAAGTGCACGGTCATTACTGTTCATGTCACCACCACTTTGCTGTAGCAAAATGCATGGGTGAGGAATGTTATTTAGAAAAGTAAAGATAAAAAGAGGAAATGAAGACAGTAGAATGTGAGCTCTTCAAAGGGATTGGCAAAGGGGACTTTCAGAAAACAAAAAAGGGAAAAAAGACCCAGGTAACCAGTGAAATTAGGAAGGGAATTTTATACACAGGCTTTTACTGTGCAACATCCAGGTGCTCTCTGCAGTGAGAACACCATGCTTAGAATTTAGGCTACAACCTATCATTTCCTGCCGAGGTCTTGCTGGCTTAGTTATCCAGCTGATTATGGCTTACTTTTTGGCATTGTAGACAACCACTGAAAGTAATCTATTCATAAACTTAAATTCTTGCAAAAATTAAGCAAGGGAAAACTTCCAAAATTTCCTGTGGCCTAAAGAAATGTTAACAGTAAAACTGAAGTTAATAAAATCTGTCTGACTTTTCCAAATATTATTTTTCTGGAGCTGCACTATCTAATATGGTAGCTGCTAGCCACATGGACCTATCAAAATTTAAATTTAGATTAAATCAAATTTAAAATCCAGTTCCTCAGTTGTATTAGCCACATTTCAAATTCCCAATAGTCACATGCGTTCCTATTGGACAGCACAGATATAGATCATTTCCACCCTTGCAGAAAGTTCTAATGGATAGTATATTCTAGAGTTTACTGGAACATTTTGATGATATGGTAACTTTGCGTATACAGACTAACGTACAGTATTTTGTCCTCACAATATAGAGTGTGGAAATAGGCAATTTCTAAGTGAATAAAATTCACGTTGATGAATATGGATAAACACATTGCCATAAAGACAATTCAAAAAATTTTTTGGAAGATTGATTTAAGATGACAAGTATAGACACCTTATTTAGACTCTAAAAAATGTATTTTAAAAACAACAATGACATAGTGCAAGTTGAAACCTCAGAACATTTCCTGATTTCAGAATTTACATTCTTCCCTTTAATCTCCAGCCTACATAGAGTAAGGTTTCTACTATCCTTATCATCACTTGGAAAAATTGCAGAAAACTATTCAGGTTACTATCAAAGCAAAATTTATCCTTTGAGATTTTAATTACAAAGATATGATAGGGAGATAATTTTATGTTCAATCACAGGTTTACAGTTAGATATTGTCATGGTTTATAGAAAGGAAATCTATTTTAAATGGGACTTAATAAGAATCTTTTTCTTTTATTTATTTATTTATTTTTATTTCCGGATATTATGGAGGTACAAACATTTTGGTTACATGTTATAACTTTGCCTCACCCAAGCCAGGTTTTTTCACTGGGGACTGGATCTAGAAGAACTCTTAAACAGTATTAGTTTTAAAAAAAAATCACATCCCAAATGGTCTGTAAAATTCATACAAAGAAAATCCACAAGATAATGCTAGGGAATTGTTTACACCAGTTAATGTTCTTATTCTAACAAAAATACCAATTTAGGGAGTCAAAATGTACCTAGTGAGTGACTGTAGGTTGGATATCCCTGTATAAAATGAACTCAGGTACTCAAGATACGTCCTAAAGAGTGACAAACTATATCAGTTTTGAATATAGATGTAGGAAGATGGCCAAATCTATCATTTTTATTATGCTATAGATAAATGAACTTTTATTTTATATTCAAATTTTTTCCTCCTTCTCTCCCTCCCTCCTTCCCTCTCCCTTCTTTCCTTCCGTCCTCTCCCTTTTATAAAACACACTGCCAGTAAATTATGTTGTCCTTTAGGTATTATTAAAAGGTTTTTGTTCATAAAAGTTTTTCTTTGGAAATTATATTTGTTAACTTAATCACAACACTTTTGATTTTCATATGGACGATCAATCACTTTGTAAACACACATCTGCTTTTAAGGGACACTCCGTCAGTCGGCACACGTCACTGGGTCTCAACCCCAGATGCTCCTTAGCATCACTTGGGGAGTTTTAAAATAAAACAATGCTTTGTCTCCTACTTAGAACAATTAAAACATAACTTCTAGGGGTTGATCCAAGACACTGGTATTTTTTTAAGGTCACTAATTAATATTAACGTGCGGCCAGGATTGAGAAGTATGGATGAGATCAATTCTTCACTGCTACTAGAACCCCAAATTAAAATGACATGCAATGCTAATTATACATCATAAAAAATCATCTATTTATTTGAGAGACATTTTCACTGAAAGAAAAATAGCATAGGAAAAATATATTTACATAGTTGAATTTAGCTAAAAACAATTTTCTGTTACTAACCAAAAAAAAAAAAAAAAAGGTAGTATGCTCGGATCAGAAAAAGGACTTCAAAAATATCACCCTCAGCAATAGTAGCATGAATTTTAAAATAATTTTTCTTTAAACAGGGAGTTAGAGAAGAGCTTGACAAAAGAAAGGACATGAGGATATCTTATCTCTCAATAGAATTTTAATGGCAATTTGAATAGTAACAGCACTGGACTTTGTAGACTTATGTGATAGAAATATTACCCAGATATTTTTATTTGCATTGACTTCTTATGCTATACTTTTCAGAAAGGATAGGAAAATACAAAATATCCTTCTTCATCAGTTTGGGCATATTGTTACAACTGAGCTTCTTCTTCAATGAATAGTGTGGAATTAAACTCTCTCATGATTATCCTCTACATATGTTAATATTGGGTGTGCCTACACATCTACCACTTCATAGATTGTGTGGTGACATTATTCAAAAATGACCACATCAAAAATTACTGTATAGTTAGCAATATAGATCAGAGTAAAACAGGAAGCATTTTTCTTCCAAAGTCACTTAAACGCAGTTGTTGAGACTGAATGCCTCTATTTCAACTACATTAGATGGAGTGAACTCAGAAAGCAGCCAACCCAGAAAAATCCAAGAAAATCAAATTTCTGGCAGATTGGAAAAGAAGTCACAAAATTGGAAGAATAATACAGGACAAAATTCTTCATTTTGTCTCAGTTTTAAAGGACACAAATTTGGTAAAAGGCGAACAGAAGATTTTGCCTCTTTTTACAGCTAAGGTAGACGTTCAACCTGCACCAATTATGAGTAAGTGTCTCATTAAAGAGATAAGTACCTGCCTGCAGCTACCTGGTAGGCACCTGCCTTGGGACCCAGTCTAGCATAAGAGGTTACAAACTTTGATGTGGCTTCAAAGAGAGCTGCAGGGTAAGGATAGGAGAGCACAGGATTTTACTATGGAAAAGCCAAAGAAGATGGGGTAATGGACACAAGGTAAATTAAACTATGTCAGGAGTATATATGGACTTATTTGCATTCTGTTACCAAGAGGGACTTTTTCTAGCCACGTTTAATTGGGAATTACGTCGTTGGATTATGAAAGAAAAGCAAGATTGAATATGCCCATTAAAGAATGTTACTTGGAATGCATAGATTTTTATTTCCTGGGAATATCTTTTATTGCTTTTTGCATGATTTTTCAAAATTAGAACCTACAAAGAGGTAAAGACATATGCTATGAAGAAAAGGAGAGGAAGGCTTCTGGGTCTGCAGAGACAGAGAGAGACTGCTATGCCCCAAGTCCTCCTTCTTGCAACTAAAAAGCCCCAGACAAAGCACAACAGGAATGGGAGAGCTCTGGGAGGTGGTGAGAAGGCGGGCCACCTTGGGTGCCTCATGGGGAATGGATCCTCCATCTACCTCACTGGGCATCATGAGCTGAGTGAGGGGGGCTTGCTGTCACTCCACTGGAGAGATCCCCTTGCAAGCTCAGTCATGTGGCATGGTTGTTGGAAGGTGTCAGTTCATCACAGGTTGCTGGGTGAAGGGGGGTTTCAATTTCTGCGGGCTCTGGGCAAAGAGCCTTCAGTTCCCGACCATACCGCAGGGGCCTCTTCATAGGGTTGCTCACAGCATGGGGGTTGCTTCTCCTGGTATAAGGGATGAAAGAGGGTGGGAAGAAAGGAGAGAGAGGAGAGAGGGAGGAGAAAGGGGAGGGGAAGGGCCAGAGAAGAGAGAGAAAGAGCCCAAGATGGAAGCCACAGTGCTTGTGTAACCTAATCTCCAAAGGTAACATCCCATCACTTCTGCTATATTTTCTTCCTTGAAAATGAATCAGTAAGACCAGTCCACACTCAAGAGAAGGAGATTAGACAAGGACATGAATGCCAGGTGGTGACCACAGTTAGGTATTTTGTTGTTACTATTATTATTTTCATCCCATTATTAACAATATAAACAACATTCTTTTCTAAAGATAACTCAAATTTACTGCAGATATCTGTTCTTAAAGGCCAAAAGGTATGTGTCTAAATACTTCAAAGCATGCTAGACAGCTAGCATAAGAGAAGGTATAATATGAAATGTTATCTTTGAACATTATAAATATTTTCATATCATTTTTAATATTATTACTGTATAATTTCATACTTACTCATTGTCCTTATTGAACCCAATAGATTGCCCTAAAATAATAGCTTTTTTCTATTTGTATTATATTGTTTAACCTCATATTTATGAAAAGAAGTGTTCTGTAAAATATTAGTAATGAAATGTAAATTTAAATAATCTTTTTTCAAAAAGGAGGCTTGAATTGATTCATATTTGCAAAGATCTTTGAAATAGTGAGTCTTTTGTTTTCCTTTTGCACCAACCTTTTCTTTGATTTTTCTTTCTTATATACTTTCAGAATTATTCCTTATTTCCATGTATCAAGTTGCGGGGAAGAGAGGCAGGCCCGCGAGGAGATTAGCTACTTCTCCCCGAGAAGCAAGGTCCCTTAGATAGGGGTCACCACAAAGGATAAGAAAATTGATAAGATATAGAGAGAATAAAAGAATACACAGAAACTAAGGTTTAGTTTATAATTTTATATAAAAAGATCAGAATTACAGCAGAGTTACTCAGGAGTCTGGACATATCTCCGTGAATATCCAGCTATATGGTTAGATTCACATAGGTTTTTATAATCACAGATATTCATCACCAGTTGCCATAGTGACACATTTACATATCAGGGAATGCAGTTGCTATGGGAGACAGGTAGTGGGTTGGGGTCAAAAGTCCTCTCAAAGGGTTTCTAACAATTTCTAATCTATCTAAGTGAATAGACTGGTACAAAGTCTTTCAGGGACTAACTTCTAAGTTCTAAGAGGTAGTTATCAATTAACAAAGGTATAACAAAAGAGGTATAGAGACCGTATATTTCTTTGATATAGTTATTGTAGACTTACAAGCAGACAGTCAGGAGAGAGCAGGAAGCTCATCTCTACAAAACAGGTTGTTTATAACCACAGGGGCGCATCTCGGGGCAAAGTGCACTCATTGTCTCCGGCTCCCATCCTCCCACCCTGTGGGCAATATTTACCCTGCCTTGCCTTTCAAGAAACAGATTCATAGATTCAAGATAGATTCATAGATTCAAGAAACAGGTTCATAGATTCTGAGATACCGGGAAGACTTCCTGGAAAACATCCCTGCCAGAGCCATGAGAGCCCTCCCTTGATAGCAGCCTCTGATAAGCGAACCATTGAGTTCACATATTCCTTCAAGGCAAAACCCTGCAAACCCCTGTTTCTGTCTTTAATATAGCAATATTGGGCAATACAATAAAATAATGATCTTATGAGCTACATCTCATTAATTTCTCAATCATATTTCCCCAACATCAAGTTATAACTTCGTTTTGGGGCATACGGTATGCACACTGCAGCATACTGTGTTTCCCCCAAAATAAGACAGGGTCTTATATTTATTTTTCCTCAAGAAGACACCCTAGGGCTTATTTTCAGGGGATATGTTATTTTTTTTAAGTACGGTACAACGATCTACATTTATTCAAATATAGTTAAGTCATCTTCTTCTGGAACATCATCGAAACTCTCCAAACCCCAGATTCCATCCTGAATTTCTTGCGACTCTATTTCCTTTAGAATCATTGGCCCCAATCTATCATGTCGAGCAATAGAGCTCTCATGGGGCAGATGAGAAGGGCTGCTCCTCTTCTTGACCGCTCGGCAACAAAATGCATGGGTTGTGCAGATCCGCTGCGTAGCCACGCCCATCACTAGGTCTTATTTTCGGGGTAGGGCTTATATTGCGCACATGCTTAGAAATCCTGCTAGGGCTTATTTTATGGGTAGGTCTTATTTTCGGGGAAACACGGTATCTACTTAGCAACAAGTTAGACACCCAGCGGGCTGTTTCTAAATCCATTTGCCCATAAATCAAGACACACTAAGAGACCGAAGGCTCATTCTCCTCTCAGTAGCAGGCGTCATTGGGACTCCTTTTCAGGTGCCTCTGGACACTCCCCACAATAGCTGAGATCCAGTTCCACAACAAGGTAGGGGGAGTCCCCTGGTCCTAACCCCTTTTCCACTCAGTTTTGTGTCCTTAGCATCTTTAATGCTTGTTTATATGATGGAATCCAGTCCATATCATTCTATGTAAAATATTAATTCTAGAGCATGGCCTATAAAGAGACTATTATAAACACTAATCCTTGGCATGACACCTGCTTATTTCCTCTCACCTAATGTTCTGTTACTCTCTACCTTTCTACACCCTTCATTATTTACATCACTATCCACCATGGTATTACATCTTCATGCACCTGCTTGTTCACGGCGTGTCTCTCCTGTTAGAACATTAGCTTTGTGATGGCAAAGTCTTTGCTCACCACTTTGTTGATCAGCGCCCAAGGGAGCTCACACACACGGCAGATGTTTAAGCGATTAACGTACAAAATGTGTTTATATAAACTCTAAGCACACAGGAGCTTGGTGAGAAAAAAATGAGTTAATAATCATTGAATGCTAACTTTACCCAGCAAAGTCTTGAATATTTTATATGTTCCAACCCATTTAACTCTCACAGTAGTCCTGTGGGTGAGAAGTTGTTGTCACCCTCATTTTATAAAGCAGAGATTGCCAGCATTAACTTCTCAAGGTAACACAGCTAGGAATGAACAGTCAGGATTTGAACTCAGGTTGCTGGGTTGGAATCTCACGTGTTTAGCATGACACAACACTGAAAAGCATCATGTGAGAAATAAGACTTAAACTGGGTATTGAATATTATGTGGAGATGGGACAGACTGGGGGACTGGAGGGAAGATGTCCGCATTACAAGAAAGGGATTGGGAGCAGGAAGATAATGGAAAAGGCTTAGTAAAATGTCTAATATCACAGTCTAAGAAGGGTTATTGGAACGGGAAATGGTGACTTCTACAGCCACTGCCACAGTTGTCCAGGCTCGCCAATGCTTATAGAGAGATGTCCTCATAATTGCCAGCAACTCAGTGTTTGCCCATTTTTAAGACTTGTCCTGAAGTGAGTAACCACCTAAGGAATGTGATATGACATAACCTACATAAGAGACTTTTCCTTTAGACTCTGGTCTTCACAAACAGAACATTTTTATCATTACTGGTTTCAAGCTTCCCAGTGCGTCTAGAATTTGGGGAATTTATATTTAAGTCTTGTGTAATTCAATCAAGCAAACACTATAATTATAGTTATTGTTATTACCCTACTGGTTCATAACTCTAAAATATTCAGTTTAATTATACTAACTCAAGGAAAACATACATAGTAGTTAATAAATATCATTGAACCTATGGAAGACCCTGTTTACTTCATCTTTCCTTTAAAAATTAGTTTATTTCTTAAACAAGGTAAGATTGTTAAGCTTAGGATATATTCAGTATATCTGAATATGCTCATTCACAAGCATTTCACAAATACCCCTTATAATCTCCTAGCCCACAGGGAAAAAGATTATAAGTGGTGCATAGGAAACTTCTGTCCATTTCATTTGCAGACCTGCAATTCCATTTTAAAGTAGGGAAAATAGGCCTCTCACACATTGCATATCCTCTACCTGGATGGTGTTGTGTAGGCAGAAAACACAATCAACTCCTTCATCCTTTGCTACCTCTTTGTTCTTTTATTGGCAGAAGGTTTTTCTCTTTGTTTTCTGCAAGAAATTCATTTTTTTTTTCATTTTATCCCTTTATGTTTTAACGTTCTCTAATACTGAAATAACCTCTTATAAGTTAGAGGGTGGGTCAGTATACAACTCTTTGCCACTGCAGTGGGTATGGCATAAAATAAGTCCCGAATTCATGGGTGGGCCCTCACTCTCCGAGTTACAGAGTAACATTCACAGCCTTATTGAGTCATTAGCTGACATCCTTACCAGGTTTGGAAGTAACAGGAATGATCAATCAATCTGTTTTACAGATGAAGAAATTCAATGCTGTAAAAACATATGAAGAGCACGCATCCAAAATTTACAATACTTAACATTTAATAGGTGCTTAACATATGCCAAACACATACATTATATATGGTGTCTAAGTTACTGATCATAGCAACCATTAATTTTGTTACTATTATCACTATTTAAAAATTTGAAGTCACTTAGGGCACTTCTTTAGTTTTGTATACCTAGTAAGTGACAGAGCCAACATTTAAACTAAGTTTTGTCTGCTTTGAAGACAACCCTTTCATCACTTTTCTATTGCCTTCAAGTAAAGGAGAAGTAGAATCCTATCAATTGATCAACACATTTATTTATTAGCCATCACATAGGAAGGTATTATCCATATGTTGAGAACTTTAAGAAATTAGATATTGGTACAGGCAATGATAACTAACATTGCTTGACAGTATATATTCAGTGCCAAAATATGCTTATTAGACAACAGGGGTATCCAGTGGTTTGTAGAGTGGCTTATTCTGGCTCAGGAAAGCCCATTGTTAAATTTTTAGGAATATTTCAAATTAGTTGTCTAAAATAGATATTAAAAACTAAATTATATAAATTTGCAATTAAATCAATTATATTAAAAACAAAGACTAATACTTAAAACACATTGCTTTTTAATTATTTTACTTTGTCTTACTATTATCTGTGTTCTTGAGATTATTTACACTGAGTGTTTCTGTATGGTGGAAAAGCTACCTAGCTGTAGTGCTACTGTGTATCTCTTCCCAGCTCCTTTCAGTGATGTGGCAGAAGTAGCCTAAATTAGCCTGATGGGAATATTTATACCACAGAAAATGTCAAACAACATAAATCAGGGCTTTATAATTTTGTTTGTCTCATCTTCATAAAGTGCTGTAAAAAATATTAATAAATCAAATTAAGTAAAAGGTACAGCTTGTACATAACTGTTACATTTTAAGTAGCACAATAATTGAAGAAAGTTTCTTCTAGTATTCAAAACCTTTCATCAAATTTAGGAAAGAAGTTGCTCATATCATTGCCCTGACAAATGAGTAAAGTTTTAATATTTATCTTCACTGTATCCTTTTATTCTTGTTAACATAACTAAAAATACTAATCAATATTTATGTTGGGATTACACTCCTTTGTCAGTTGCAATCATACTTTGACTACAGATAGAGGTATTTGCAAAAATTAGCAAAAGCATCTTTGAGAATCCATTGGCTATATGGAATTCACAAGAGAAATTATTTCGTATTTCTGTTTTTGTAAAATGTGTACTACACATCCTCTATATCAAAAGATGCATACACAATGCATACCCTTTCCTCTTGAGTCTATGTTAACCATTGACATCACCACACCACAGAATGTGGTAGTGAATAAGATAATTATGATTACTGTGACCTCTCTTTTCATGCAACAAAGAATCACTCTACTAATAATAGGAAATTTAGAATACTGGATCTATTAAGTATTTTTAATTTTTAGAGGAAATATCAGTGTGTAAAAGAGCTATCGTGAACACTAATGAGATTTCAAAATTGTTTCTTCTGCATTTTTTTTCTACTTTGAATTTAGTATCATCTAAGCTCTAGTATGAACCACTGGGATAGTTATTAAGAGCCTCAGAGAATCACAGAGATGTTTTTTTTTTTTCTCTTTGATCTTGAGAAAACATAGCAGGGAACTCTCCTATCTGTGAAGAGCCAGTGACCCATTCCCCACCACTGGATGCGCAGAGGTGGTCAGACCATGTGCAGGTATCTCTGCAGAGCAAAACATTGCAGCCAAGTCATGCAACTGCAGAAAGCCTGGCTTTGGGGGCCTGTGAGGGGGCATTGGGGCTAAGGCAGCACAGCACTGTGGAGAGCTTCAAAGCCTCCCTCTGGCTTCTGAAAGTCCTTCTCCTACCAAGACTGGAATGTGAGGAAGAACTCCTTTTGGCAACTCCTGCTTTGCCAGAAATATTTAGCAAGTTGTAGAGCTCCTTTTCTTAGTGAAACAGGCTCTTATAGCAATTAACAAAGAGTGAAGGGTCACAGCTTATATAAGCAGTAAATATGTAAGTGAGTCTAGTCTAGTTCATGTCGTACTGGAGTAGTTTTTGAGAAAGATTATTTGCTTCACATAGGAATATACAATTCTGGGGAAAAAACCAACCCTGTCATTTGGTAACGGCAAAGAAAATTTGGTTTTGATCTTAGGTAAAATTGATAGAAATTATTAATGATATTTTAATAACTTCTAATAAATTAAATTTGATCATTATTTTTATATGTGAAATTTTTATTTTCATTTTAGGTTGCTAATTCTGTATTTCAAGCAGAATGAACATTGCTTTAGGTTTTACAAGGTACATTCCCACTCCCACTGCCTCCCCAACACATGTGAAATCTGAGGTAGAACAAAATGTTTTACACTGCTGTGTCTCGTTCTTGTACTTAGAGAGAGAGCTAATAGCCTCTGATTCAAAAGGTCATAATGAGCTAGAAAGATCGGTCCAGTCTACAATAAAGACATTTAATTAGGTGAAATAAAAAGTATATGAAGTGTTGTTTATCCACAGGTAACTACATACGCTTGATACAGTCCATCAGGGTGATGTGGAAGCCATATGCCAAGGTGATATTGGCGCTAATGATACCACACAAAGAGTACCAGTTCTATTCTTTTCTATATGACAAAATGAAAAACTTCTAAAAGCAAGAAGACCAGAATGATGGATGGCCCATAAAAGAAAACATGTTTATGAAATGCTTAAGGCAGTGGTCCCCAACCTTTTTGGCACCAGGGACAGGTTTAATGGAAGACATTTTTCCATGGATGGGGGGGAGGATGATTTCAGGATGATTCAAGCACATTACATTTATTGTGCAGTCAAACTTCCCTGCTAAT
>VBSM01000605.1:6948856-6973658 GCA_008086735.1 Cheirogaleus medius | reverse complement strand
TCTTTTGTCATTTAGTTCAAAGAATCTTTTGATTTCCATCTTGATTTCCTCATTATTTGCTGAATTCCTTTCTATATTATTCTTTATCTAGCCACATTACCAATTTGGTTATTATTAATGCTAACAGACCACTTAGTTCTCTTTGTTCACTGTATTTTATAAAAACATGAATTTAACTGCTAAATGTCAAAATTCTCTTTAAACAATAATTTTAGGGCATGCCATAGACCTTACATTTTTCTAAATTGAAACATATTTAGAGAAATTATTACAATTGCTTTGGTCTATGAATATGAGGTAATTTTGCCCATGTAATTAGTATCTTGAAAATTTTGTCTTTTATTTCCCGAGGAAATTACATAAACATAGACTAAATACGTTAAGTATTTCTAAAGTAACTCATAAGAAAGGAATGAGCAATGTGGTGTCAGTGTAGGGAATTATAAAACTGTAGAGTGGATATGATTTGGATTTTATCCAGGCGTTGAGAGGTCATTATTCCAGATGCTTCCTCATTTCTCCTCTCAACTCCTCTCTACTCCTGAAAGTCATATCAAATGTTATAATATTTATTCCTAAGAGCAGCAAATAAGACACAGAAAGGTTAAATGCTCTCGCAAAGAAATCTAGCAAAAGGGAAGGTTCAGTGACCAGGGCGATGTAATATACAAATTGTATCAGCAAGCGGAAAGTATCGTGTAAACCTCCTTCTGTCCATTCAGAGAGCTCCTTCCTATCACACTAGTGGGCATTAGCCACTGGCTAGTGCCAGGTTTATGCACTTTGGCACAGGTGCAAACTACTTACATGTGTTTTGTGGTTTCTGTTTAAGTGAACAACTGTCCCTATTATTTTATCCCCCTAAAATTAATGACATTACATTTTATTGTACAAACGGATAGAAGGTTGTTCCTTATAAGTTAACAGACTGCTTTGTATACACTCATCCTGGCAAATAGATGGCTTCCTATATTGCTGATAGCAAGATTTTACTCTGTCACACAGACAGCTGTTTTCTTTGTTGGCATCCATTTCTTCTTACTTAGGTTGTTCTCCCATTGCTTTAAGTTTCCCACTCTCTTGATTTTCACCTTCATTTTGTGGAATTAGATACCTAGAACCAAATGTGCATGCATGTATCTATAGACAGATATACATATACATAATACATACTTATATATTTAAACCAGGAATACAGAATTATATAGTGTCATGGGAAAAGCATATCACAGAAGTTGATCAAAGTCCCAGCACATCACAATGCAATTTCTAACTGTTACAAAAAAAAGTACATGAAGTAACATTATGCACAAAATCACCTATGCAAATTATTAACAAAATTCCTTTCTATTACTCAATGATATTACAATTTTTTTTCAGGTTCAATTCACTTCGAACATTTCGCGGAGATATACATGACTGCAGCATCAGCCTGAGCCTTCCTACAATGCCTTCATGGCTGACACGGTACATGGAGTACAACCTGGCCATTAGTGACCCTAGAACCCAGCCCATTCAACGTTCTGCACCATGATGTTTACTGAGCAAGTGCTATTTCGTGTCCTAATCTGTCTCGTTTTACACCTGGACTGATTGAGTTCCACAGGTCACATATTTTACAGCAGGGCCATTCTTAGAATTCAGGTTTCCCCATGATCACTGGCCTCCTGGTCAAGGCTCCCTCCACCTGTTTTGTGTGTTTTGTTTTCCCTCTGAATCCACGAGCCAGTCAATACATGCTTACTGATCACCTATGTGTGTCTAGCCATGACATAAAGGCTAATTTACAGTGGTCGATGTAGAGCGTATAGTCTAGCTGGGAATGTAGACACCAAATGAAAGTTGACTAATAAAGTATAGTCAAGCATAGTGATATAAGTACTAACTGACAAAAGAGGGTATAAAGGGGGAATTGGAGGACAGATGAAAGGTTGGCAGGGATAGTGAGGGAAGGAAATGAGGTGGGCATGGCTATAAAAAAACAGCAGGGGTGATTCTTGTATGGATGGAACTGTGTGTTGTCTGTGGTGGTCTACACAGTGGACCCCCTTATTTGCGGGGAATACGTTATAGGACCCCAAGTGGAAGCCTGAAACTGCAGAGAGTGTCAAGCCCTATATATATATACACTATGTTTTTTCTTGTATTACATATATACCTATGATACAGTTTAATTTATAAATTAGGCACAGTTAGAGATAAGAGCAATAACTGATAATTAAATAGATCCATCATAACAATGTGCCAGCATCACTACTCTGGTGCTTTGGAGCCATTCTTAAGTGAAATAAGGGTCACCTGAACACAAGTACTGCACTACTGTGACAGTTTATCAGATGACTGAGAAGGCTACTAAGTAATTAATAGGCTGGTAGCATAGGCCGCGTGGGACCACCCGACAAAGGGAAGATTCGGATCCTAGGAAGGACAGGGAGAGATTTCATCACACTACTTAGAATGGTTTATAATTTAAAACTTAAGAGTTGTTTATTTCTGGAATTTTCTATTTAAAATCCATGGTTGACGGTGGGCAAATGAAACTGTGGAAGGTGAAACCACAGCTAAGGGGGGACCACTGTACACAAGATACCTATGTGATAAAAATGTAGACAATGAAACACACACAGACACACACAAGTGAGTACATGTAGACCAGCAGAGACATGAATTGGATTGATGGACTGTATCATTGCCAATATCCTGGTTGTGATATTGTTCTACAGTTTTGTAAGATAATACCATTGGAGGAAACTGGGTAAATGATATATAAGATCTCTGTATTATTTTCACAACTGCATATAAATTTACAATTATTTCAGTAAGAAGTTCAATTAAAAATAGGACAGTACTAACTTAGTATGGTGAATTAGATAACATTCTTTCAAAAGTCATATTTAAGCTAAGAACCAGAACACAAGTTAGGTCGATTAAAAGTGGGGGCCAAAGTGATGGTCAAAAGCAGCAGTGTGTTCAAAGGCCCTGAGGCAGGGAAACCCAATTGGTTGGAGATGCTAAGAAAAGTCCAGTTTGCCTAACACAGAGAGAGCAGCATAGAAGCCTCTCATAGTGAGTTTCATAGAGAGTTTCAAGAGTGAAGAGCCAGATTTTTTTTAGGGCACTAACGTCATAAAATATATTTTGTTTTATTTTTCCTCCGAGACTAATCTGTTTTAAGAAGAGTGATATGATTAGGTAAGTGTTTTTTCTATTATCTCTCTGGCTGTAGAGTGGAAATTGAATTAGAAACAAGGGAATTGTAGGTGGGATTAGAGTACTTTAGCAGCTATAGTAATAGTCAAGGGAGTTCAACAGCACTAAGCAAACTGATGACAGTGTGGATGGAGAAAAATGGATGGATTTGGCAGGTATTTAGGAAGCAAAAGAAATGGACTTGGCAATTGATTGGATACATTTATGTCTTGGGTAGTGGATAGCAAATGTCCCTTACTAAATCCACAAACACCTGAAAAAAGTCAGTGGTCAAGGAATCAGACTGATTTTGGAAAAGCTTTAGAGGTGAGTATATTTATGTATTTTAAAATAGGCCTCTGTATAAAAGTTTGAATTTATTTTTATTTCTGTAAGTGAATTTATGTGTAGCAAATCACCAAGTCTTATATTCATGTTTAGACACATAATTAAGATAATTACACATACTTTTTCCCACTATATTGTGTTCTACACATGTGATAATAGCATTTTCACCCAAAGACGTAAAAGCAGGTGAATTGCTGGTCTATGTCAGGCAAGAGGGAAGAGGGAAAAGACATTTGCAGAGTGAGAAGAGAGGGAAAGCATGTGCGATGTTACTAGCAATTCTATGTTATTATATGAGGAGGAAATATGTTTCTTATGGTATTACTTTTAATTGTGAATGATGTATGATGATTTGAAACTAACCAGCTATATAAGGCCATAAAAATTTAAATTTTCTATTCTGAAAATTATCAAGCTTTTTCAGAATATTGAAAATTTAATTTCTCTCTCTCTCTCTCTCTCTTAAACTTTTGGTCATTCCTTCAACTGAATTATTAATGGTTTCCAAGTACAGTTTCTCAAAGGCCAATTTTATTGCAGTGTCATTTTTTGAGGCAATACATGCACTATATACCATGTTAATTTTTTAGTGGGGCTCGAAATAGAAAAACTATAAATTTTAACACTTACATAAAATATTGCCTATATTCTGATAAATGTTCACCCAAAGCTATTGCTTCTATTATTATGAGCTTTTAAATAATTAGAGAGAAGGCATTACTAATCACTATGTACACAACTGCACATACTTGATGATTTATAGGCTAGCCACAAAGGAATGGACTATGGTTTCTTATAAACAGAGAAGCCAACTAACATGGTTCCTCTCTAGCACTTCTATTTCTTGCCACTATCATCATTGCTCAACACGCTTTAGGCACTCTGACCTTTCAGTTCCTCAACCACTAAAGTTTTTCCCACATTTCAACTCTGCTTCTTCCATAGCCAGTTACTCTCAATCCTTTAAGCCTCAAATTCTATGACTTCTCTTACCTAAATCAGATCGCTGGTGTAATAAGTCAGCACACACAGTTGATTAGCCTTGTTGCAATTACCACATGATCTATTATCTCATTGCAGTCTTGATCCCCCCATATCTGTCTATCTACTGCTTTGTCCATTTTATCCTACCCTATGAAAGCAGAGAAACTCTCTTCCTCATCATCATTGTACCCTGTGGACTTAGGATTGTGTTAATATGAGGTTGATCGAAAATTACGTATTGAGGAAATGAATGAAAGAATGAATAGTTTAAAGATGTTTGGTATGATTTTAAGTTTAAAATAGAAATTTATGTTTAAATATAAGATTAAATTATGTTAATTAAATGAATTTTCAGTGCTGCTTTAGTCATGGAGAAAAATAAGGAAAACTGGAAAACTTCGTTGACAGTTACACGTTTTTAAAAATTTTAAAGGCAATATCAGTGGTGCCAATTTTAAGTTGTATATTCTTAGGTACAGTATGACACATCTGAGTTTTTTATATATAAAATAATAATATTATTCCTTACTAGTAGTTTGTGGTAGACAGAATTCTAAGATGGCCCCAGGACCTCTATCCCAATTCTACTCCCATGATTGTTATGCTACATGACTAAAGGGACTGTGAAGCTATAATTAAAGCTACTAATCATTTGATCTAATATAGGGACAGTATCTTGGTGGGCCTAACTTAATCATATGAGCCCATTAAAAGCCTAGAGTATATTAAATTCTGGGCTTTGCAGATGGAGGGGTCAGAAGACAAGAAATGCGGGAAGTCTAGAAACAGAGGGTGGCCCTCACCGCAGGGCCTGCAAGAAACAGCCACAGACAACTGAATTTGTCCAACAACCTGAATGTGTTTAGAAGACTTGAGCTGCAGGTGAGAAAACAGCCCAGCTGACACCTAACGGAGACCTTGTGAGACCCTGAGCTGAGAGCCCAGCCAGACTGTGTCCTGGCTTAACCTATAGGAATTGCAAAATAGTAAGGGGGTGTTGCGTAAGCAGCAAAGTTTGTGATATTTGTTAGTCAGCAACTGAAAATGAATATGTGGTTTTAAAGATGATCTGATACAACAAAAGTAAACCTTCACTAGGCTTGTGCCTGCGCAAGTGTGTGCTTATTAAATGTAGTTCCTTCCCTTCTTCTGCTATTGGACCTTTATTTTGCTGTTCCATAAATCACATATATATTACACTCTAATGTCAAACCTAGGCTTCATGGCAAGTTATGTTTTGTCAAGGAATTCTGACATATGAAATAATATGAACACATAACTCTCTATACTTTATAAATAAGAATAGCCATGAGACCTCTAGGACTTACGTTTAGGCAGGTCTCCTACCTCTAATCCAGTGCTTGGGTTTTAGAGGAAAACTGCGCTACATTTTCAGATCCTTTGCAATTAAATAAGCATGTAAGTACATAAAAAGACATTGATGTCTCAATATTATATTTATACTTATATATAATAATGTGTATACAAGTGTATATACACACAAAGATATATAAAATTAACATGTTTGCTGACAAAATAGGCAGACCTAAGAAATTTTCAAGAAAGAAAAATTCATTGTGGATGTTTTTTGAGATATCTGTTCACTTATGTTTGATGATTCCCTGTAAAATCTATACATTTTACAACTGCAATGAAGTTAGTTTGCTTCATCATGCCTGTTTTATATAATATAGTTCATGCAATGATTTTGTGGGCTCATCAAGAAACTATAAATTAGTATTAAAATATATTTTCAGTCATCTAAGAGTTGCATCCATTTCATAGGGTATTAAAATCATCAGAAGTCCTTGAAAAATTTTTCAGGCAAGGAAACAAATGCTACAAATCATGGATTGCTTCAAAATGTCAACACATCTGTAGAAGTGTTAAAAGTAAGAAAAGCCAAAGTCATATATATATGTAAATAATATATATGTCATATATAATATTATATATAAGCTGCAATATAGAAATAAGAATAGGAAAGGTATTTGTATGTTTTCATCAGTGGGAAAGTGTATGGCATTACCATGCCTTTGATGGGGTTCAGGACATGCTACTTGCAAATATGGCATCTTGGTATTTGAGCAAACACCAAAAGGTCACTCTCACTTTTCCCTATTCTTCTCCCCTGAAGCTGGTCATAAAACCTAGGAAGAACATTTTGAGCTTCTCCAGAAGCAGGGCATACGACTGTTCTGTGTGAGGGGCTCTCCTTATACACACAGGAAAGGAGCCAAAAACACAGACTCCAAGAAGAATCTGAATAAAGAGGCTTTGCTAAGTTTCCCCAAGTTCATTACCATTAGATCAGACTTTTTTTGTCTTCCAAACATATTTCTCCACAACTGTTCACTCTTCATCAAACCTAGCATAAAAATACCCAGGTTTAACCATTTTGAGGGGTCTTCATTTTCCTATGAAGATTCCTGTGTCACACAAAACTTATATTAAACAAATTTGTATGCTTTTCTTTTGTTAGTCTGTATTTTGTTATAGGAACCTCAGTCATGAACCTGGGAGGGTTGAGAAAAAGATATTTTTCTTCCCCTACAATTCAAATTGCATGGAAAATTATGAATTCATGCCACCATGCAACTTTGTTTTTTTCAAGAAGCTTTGGAATTTTTACATATACCACTGTCTATGTTATAGCCATTTTATTAACCTTATTCTTGAACTTAACTTCCTTTTACACAATGGCCAGGGATAATCAGAAAATGCACTAAGAATCAGACCATCACAAGAGCCTGTTCTAGAAAAGGTGCTCAGAACATGTTGCTCTCTTGTTCCTGAAGATTGAATAACCATTTTTAAGAGAATTCTATAGCACATACATCAAGAGAAGAGGATGAGAGAAATGTTCTGTAGTAGACACTACACAGGATGCATGAGGAGTTGCCTTCACATTTTGAGAAGGAATGCTGTGTCTTCAGATTAAGTGAAGGATGTATGAGATGCAGCTAGAAAAACACCACATTTGTGCAGATTATTCAGCTACACAGCATTTTAAAGAATAAATTGGCACACAGTGTTCATAAATGGAATGCTCTAACTTCTCCCTATCCCTCTCCCCTGAAGCTGGTCATAAAACCTAGGAAGAATGTTCTTAGCTTCCCCAGAAGCAAGTCATAAGACTCTTCTATGAGAGGTGCTGTCCCTATATCCAGAGGAAAGGAGCAGAAGATAAAGAGACTCCAAGAAGAATCTGAACAAATAGGCTTTGCTGAGTTTCCCCAAGTGACTAATGTGGGGAAATGAAAGTGGCAGCAATCTCTGCCATGGCACTTAAGCCAAAAAAATTTAAGAGGTTTTTGTAGCACAGTGCAACAGTTAGTTTGAGCCATCATTTCTTTTGGTGGCAATGTGTCTTGGAGAGTGTTATGGACTCAATGTTTGTGCCCTTACCCAAAATTTATATTTTGGAGCCTTAACACCCATGTGATGATTTTAGGAGGTGGGTCCTTTGGGAGGCAATTAGGTTTACATGAGGTCATGATGGTGGGCTCCTCATGAAGGGATCGGTGGCCTTATAAGAAGAGACCAGAGTGAGTTCTCTGTCTCTCTCCCCACCTCCGGTCACCCCTCTCTCCCTCCCTGCCGTGTGAGGACACAGAAGAAGCAGCCGTTAATAAACCACGCTTTGGCATTACGTTATGAATAAACACTTTAGGAATTTGTAGCATCAGTGCCCAAAACATGCACCTTTTCTAAGAGCTTGGGTTTTTTTTTTCTCTCATCAATGGAAAATATACTCTGTGTTTACATTAATTTAGAATTAAATTTAATTGTGATTAATTCAGCATTGAATTCAAATATTACTTGTCTGACCACAGGCAGCCAAATCTACTTTCTTCTTGGGTGAGCTCCTGCGTGTATTGTGCCCCTTTGATATTACTAAACTATTTATTGCCTAAATTTTCCTTATTGCCTTTTTCTTTTGCAAAAAATTTATGAATTGATTGAACACACACACACAGGCACACACATCCATTAAAAGTATTCCTTTTAGTAGACATTGTTCCAGCTACATTTTTCCTTAGTCACAATATATTTTTTAAAAATCTATAAAAAGATTGAACATAAGATAAAGACATTAAATAAGCAATCATGATACTCATGCATATATGTGCATATTATAATCAAACTTTAACTGGGTACCTTCTCTTTCAGCTAAAAGATTACATTTCCTGTCATTCTTTTCACCTAGGTATAGCCTGGATCTAAGGTTACCCCAGTGAGAAACACATAGGAAAATAGAAAGGTGCCATAGGAGGTAGTTCTGCCTTTCTTGCCTTCGCCTTCCTCTAGCTGCTTTGAAGGAGGATACAATAGTTGGAACTACGACGGCCATATGGGACCATGAACGTTTTGTAAGCCAAATCTTAGGCAAATACGATATAGGAGAAGTTGGGGGTCTCTGACACCATAAAGCTGTCCTGTAAGTCCTAACTGACTATTTCCACTGTATCCAACTGAGAGAATAATAAATTCCTATTTTGGGTGAGGCACTGTTGTTTAGGTCTTTGTTACTTTCAGTGAAACTAAAATTAAAAATTTTAATTAACAAAATATTAAGACTTACTAACACTGAGGCACTGATGACTAGAAAGAAAACATTAATTAATAAATGAAAATGACTTTTTAAATAAATATAATATTCTTCTTTCCAATAGACTTTTAAAAATTTATTCAGTTCTGGTTATTAGATTTACCATAAAATTTCCAACACTGGACAGATAAACCAGTCCTAGAGCATCACACAAAAATTAAAATTAGATTCAACAGTATCACCTTTTGTCTCCATATTTTCACTTACTAGACAAGAAAGAAGAGGTCACTGGCATATTTCTATGCTCAGATAGATAGGATTTATTTCTACGTTATACAAAATCAAATTTTTGTTTCCTCCTGAAAATTTAGCATATAATTAAGTTTATATAGATTAAGATATTAAGTCATTAAGATAGACATCCAATTTGGTTAAAAATGAGTTTTAATTATTTAGTTTGGACACTGAATGTGTTTACTGTTTTTGGGGTGCAAAAGGACCTCGAAGAAAGAAAAATGATATTACAGAAAGAAACAAAAAGTATGATAAAAGAAAAATAGAAAGTAACTTTTGTAGTGAAATAAGCTTTTTTTAAGCTGGGATCCATAGAACAGAACAGGGTCGGCCTCTCTGAGAGAGGACAGTACTTGTCAAAGCAGAGTGCTGAGCATGGCATCTTCTAATGTCCTCAGAGGTGGGGCAAATGCCCTCAACTGTGACAGTAAAAAAGATAACAGCCACCACCCTAGAGAGGTCTCAGAAGAAAGTGTCCTAAATCCACAGAGGTCCAGTTACCTGTTTTGATTTTTTTCCTAAAGTTTATTCAATATTTGACTTACATACATCATTTTGTGTTGGTGAGTTTGTATGTTTTTGAATAGATCCCCACAGAGCCTGACCCACCCTTCCTACTGTACATACAGAATATCCAAATGGGATATACTCTGCGTCTCACATACTTGTGTAACAACAGAGCCGTTTTCTTTTGTGGAACATCCATAGCAACAAATATATCAGTGAACGGTTCTGGTAATGCTAATGCGGCAGGATAGATGACATGGCAGAGCAAGACAAACAAACAGAAGGTTAAAGCCACATTTTTAGCAGTTAATACTCAAACCCAAGTGTTTTTTGGCCCTTTCTCTAGGTTATAGAAAGCAACAAAAGCCTTTAGAGCTTGGGAGAATTATGATAATTATAATATTTTAGGAAAATGGACCCTCCGGTAATATGTTGTTGCACTGGGTATGCAAGAGAATAGACCACTAGCAGGGAGATTGGTCAGTAGGTCATGGTCGTGGAACAGGCAGAATCGATATAGGTCTCATCTACTTGGAAGAAAAAAATTGAGAAGAGAAACAGAGCAAAAGTTTTCAGAAATGTTGTCAAGAATGGCATGATAGTACTTAGTGACTGGTTAGATATGAAGGAAGAGAAAAGAAAAGATTCAAAGCTGTTGCTCCCCTGTTGAGCCTGTGTAACTCATGGATAAGTATAAAGTGCCTTACATATAGTATGAAATCTTTGATTTCAACAAGGGATTATATGTATAGAATATGCATATAGGTACAAAAGTTGTATAAAAAATACTTTTTTTGCTTCAAAATAGCTAGTGCCAACTCTCTTTAGGCATTGTTGTATTAACCCTTTAGCCACAGTTTTCTAAAGAGGTAAAATATTTTCAAAAATTAAAATTTCCAAAGTATCTATATTTCCCCCCCAAACATCTCTCCAATGAGGCTATGCATCTCAGAAGTTATGTTTCAATTAATATGGCTAAATGCAAATTACATATCTCATCTACAAAGCAATAAACTATCTTCTATCCTAGTGAGACAGGAAAAGTAAAGGCATAATCACTGGTTGTGCACTTGAGAGACCAATAAAACATATATCATTCAATTAAGTCAACCCTGAGGGTGAGTATGGACCCCATCTAATTATTGGGTAATGTATTAGTTATCTACTGCTGCGTAACAAATGACTCCAAAACTTCACAGCTTAAAACAGCTGTCTTTTTTTTTTTTTATCTCACAATTTCTATGGGTCAGAAATCTGAGTGTAGGTTAGTTATGCCTCCAGTTCAAAGCATCTCATGTCTAGGACTTCCAGATAAAACACAGATTAAATTTCAATGTCCAGTAAAAAACAAACAACCTCTTGGGATAAGCCTATCTCAAACACTTCATGGGACATACTCAAACTTTAAAAAAATATACGTTTATCTGAAATTCGAATTTATCAGGATGTCCTGCATTTTTATTTGCTAACCCTGACCACTTTATTTACCAGATTGCATTAAGATGTTGGCTGAGTAACAAGGTATTGTTTTTTTCAAAATAGCTAGAAGAGAGGACTTGAAATGTACTGGACACATAGAAATGATGAATACTCAGGTGACGGATACCCTAAATATCCTGATTTAATCATCATAAATTCTGTGCATGTAACAAAGTTTTACATGTACCCCCATAAATATGTACAGATGCAAGGTATCAAAGTGTTTTAAATAAATATTTTAAAAAGATCTTATCTGGGTCTGCAGTGTCTCAGACCTGCCTGGGGCTGCAGGAGCCACTTCCAGGCTCACTCGTGTGGTTGTTGGTAGGCTTTGGCTTCTGAAGGGATTTTGAACTAAAGTCCTTGCGTTCCTGAGAGCTGTTGAGCTGAGGGTCTCAGTTCCTTGCCATACCACATGGACCTTTCCACAGGGCTAGTCACAACCCCCAACGTATCAGACCCAAGAACAGGAGAGCCCCAAATGGAAGCTACTGCCTTTTCATATCCTAATCTCATAAGTGACATCCCATCCCTCTGCCAAATTCTATTTGCTAGAAATGAGTCAGTAAGCCCCACCCTCCCCCAGGGGGAAGGGTTTTATATAAGGATAGGGATGCCATTAGGAAGCATCTCAGAGGTCACCTACCACAGCCATAGTCCCAATAAATTAAATTTTCTGAGAAACATGTTCAGAACAGCTATTAAACACATACCTCATCTTTTCCTGTTGTTCCTCTCTCCTCTCGAAACATGTCCAAAATAAAAAGTAATAGGCTAACAGTAGAATCCAGTGAATCTAGCACATACTCAGCTAATTGAATTTTGTAGAATCAATTGAATAATAGAAAAAAAAAAGTGGTTCAACATTGAAACTCATGACTTCTCGGTCTAAAAAAGGATATTTAAAGCCTACCTTTCAGGAGGCCTGGTTCAATATAGAAAAAAATGTATATGCCTGCTCTTTTGATGATTATAAAGAAAACCTCAACATATTCCATTTTCTCTTTGTATAGATTATAACATAAAATTAAACCTTTTCCCCAAACTACACCAAGAGATAATAAATGCATCATTTGTAAAGAAAAGTAAGAAATTACGTATTTATATTTAAATAATTATATTTAAATGCATAATTAGAAACATTCTGTAATCTGAAAGCCATATTTTTAACTTAGCTAATATAAGTATTTTAACTCTTAATTCTTTTCTTACTAATTATGTTGACTTATGCTTTGTTGACCCTAACAAGCATATTATAATTGTTAATAAAAGACAATAAAGGAGCAGAAAAACATTTTTAAAAATCCCCCCAAGGAACATTTGCAAATTGACAAAATTACTTTTCTCCTAAATGTTATGTAAGACACAGAACATAGTATCCCACATTCTGGTTTGTCACTGAGTTCTGGGAAATCATTTGAGGTTTCTGGTAATTTGAGATAATTGTTTTCTTCAGCTGTGATTCAGAAATAAGAAATACTGGCTCTCTGCCAGAAAACTTCCCATTTATTATTTTAAAATGACAAAGTCACTTTTTTACTTCATGTCTGAGAATCATTTTGAGCACTCTGGTTAAAAAAATCTTAATTATTCGTGTGCTTCCTTCTTTATGTAAATAATTGTTCTAATTATTAAAACAGCTATAATTTCAGTTAGCAAACACTATATAACTTTAAGAGTTGGATAATAGGTCATTATTCTTAGCTCTGCCTCAATTTCCTTCTCTCAGGAAAGAAAGCATAACATATTCATTTCTACTTTAGGCAATTTCTTCTAAAAACTCAACTACCCAGAAGGAAAGCTTTCTACCCCTTACCCAGTCAAGATTTAGCTGTTTTAGGATTTCTAAAGGCCACAAAGCGCTATTATCAGTACCTAAATTTGGATCTGGGCTGTCAGGTTCTCATTATCATTGCATCAGAAAATGGCTACTTGAAGTCACTCATCCTACTAATGAAATTGGCTTCTAAGCCAGTGCCTAAAAGATGTAACTACGTATTCTACTTCAGGCTCTTTCCTTCTCCATGTCCCTAACTTCTATTCAGTCCCCACTCACCCACCATCAACCAGCTTCTAGCTTTTTTATTACCAATTTGTTATTTCACAAAGCATCACTGAGAGTTTATGGCATCAAATTAACATGAGCTTAAAGTAATAAGCTAGCTGTTCAGAGCTTACCAGGTGGACTGCAGGTGACAGGTGATGGGTGTTTCCTACATCCTCCCACAGATCCTTTTAGGCAGATGTTGTTTGTACCATTTGCTACTTTTTCTCTACACCTTGACCTTGCTGATTTAATAATTGAGGGAAAGAAACTAATGAAAAGCAAACATGTGTTTCCATCTTATACCAGGATTATGAATAAGAACAGTAATTTTCACAGGATGTTTAAACACATGTCATAAAGTATGGTTACCCTGTTAATCATACATCACGTTGATGATCAAGTCACCAATCTGACATATCTGTGGTTTTAAGAGTATTTTGTAGAAGGAAGAGTCAGCCACTGACTAGATTGTTTTTTAAGTTTTCTAGCCCTATGCATACTCAAATAGGTCTTGACTGAATAATTATGTGTGCCTTTCCCAAATGTCTGGTCTAATGTTCTTCTCTTTATCATCTAATGAGCCAGATTTTTTTAAAAAAAAACTGGGAATCAGTCCTAAGAAGTCCATGTTATTTGATATTTGTTCATGCAGCATACATACAAAGCAGACAATATCAGAGTGCAAGCTCCCTGGAATTAAGGATCATATGGGGTTTTATTTTTCCTCCTTTTTCTCTCTGACCCTATCATGTTCCCTGACACTCAGTAGCACCAGCCATGTGATGAATGAATGAATGAATAAGCAAATGAGTAAATGAGTGAGTCTATCATATTTTTCATAATCTAAGAGACGAGAGCAAAAAGAACGCCATATTTCTGAATATATTAGCTAATTTTAGATACCCAATAAAGTAGCTTTTTTGTATAAAATGAAACTGCTTACCAGCTAATGAAGAGACATGAGTTGTTGGTTTTTTAAAAACCTGATAATCATAGCACTTTTGCCTGATCCTATTAAGCTGCAAATTTGTAAAATGACTATCTATGAAGCATAAGGGCTTAAAAAACATGCTAGAGGAAGAAAAAGCATTAGCTTTTTCAATATTTTAAATAATGTTTTTCACAATACATTGCAATTTGTTACTAGCTTTAAATATTCTGCTAAACTTCTCCCGCTCCAAAAAATTCTCCTTTCCCCGTTGCAGTGAGATTACTAGAGTCAGGAGTAACGGTGATTGGATTCAAGGCAAACGAACATCCTCTATTCTCAACTGTTCACCTACCTATTTGTTTACCGATGATACATTTTTCCTACAAATTATCTACATTCCCTCAAACCGTCAATTTCTACATCAGCCTCGAACTGAACTGAGCTCAAGGCCATGTTGATTTGAGCTTTGTCGATTGTCTTCTTTTTCTCAAAACATTCACCTATTCTCTACTTCCCCCATTTCTCAACACTTTCTAATGGAAAATCCTCCAGAGATGTTTTGGATCCCTCCTCTTCCCAAGCTTGCACCATCAATCATCTCCTTATCTCTCTGTGTTCAATCTCCCCATCTCTAGGCACTCTGCTCAACCTACAAAATGCTCCCTTGTCCTAAACACACCCTGCTCTCAATCCTGATTCTTTGAAACATGCAGTTCTCTCTCTCTCTTTCCTCTTTTCTATCAGTCCCCAGTCTCCCCTTGTTACATTCATTTCCCCTTCACCTGCTCAATAAGGATTTGGAATCCTCTCCTACGGTTTAATAGAAATCAGCCTTTGCAAGGTCTCCAATAGAATCACATTTTCTCAATTCTTATTCTGCTGTCTTCTATAGTCCTTAAGCTAGTTTATTCCTCTATAAAGTCTCCATTCTCCAGACGGACCGAACAGTTACATGATCAATACTGTACTTAAGCCTCTGAACCTTGGAATTCTCCCACTGTCTGTCTCTAACTGTAGAACTTCCCTCTTTACCACATAAGGTTCAGCTCAAATGCTTTCTTTTTCATGAAAATGATCTCTCACTATTCTGAAATTTCAAGGATTGTAGTTTTATCTTACAAAACTCTTTCATTATGTTATTATTTCCCCACGTAAATGTTACATCTCACTTATTTATATAATACTGAACTGCATGAGGGTTGTTAAACTTTATATATGTTTTTTATCTTTGCACCAATAGTGTGATAATTGGGGTTTTATTAAACACTCGGAAGTGTTGCATTTTTAACTACTATGTAGTTACTGATCAAATGATAAATGCAAACATTTATTGATTGATTAACTTCCAAAACATAGTCACAGGAGATTTAAGTACAATGTAATATATAGTTTTAATGACTTTATGTTTGAGAGCAAATGATTCTTAGCATAAAATTTGTTCAGACTAGCTAATTTACATTATTTTTCTGAAAATTAAAAAAGCTTAAGAGTTCTTTTACTCTGAATTGCCACTTTTAGGCAAATTGTGACTAGTCATCCCAACCTAAAGGGCAAATACTCTTGAAAAAGGGTAGTTTTATGCCTGTCTTTTGTACTGCTTGTCTGTGAACACTATGATAGCATTAACTTTTGTGCCACATCTCAAAGTCCCACAATTAGAAATTACATCCTTAGTTTTTCTAATAACCTAAAGGAAGGTTTGTAATCAAAAAGAGAGTATTGGGCTGGGTGTGGTGGCTCACACCTGTAATCCTAGCACTCTGGGAGGCCGAGGTCCACCTCGAGGATTGCTTGAGCTTAGGAGTTCAAAACCAGCCTCAGCAAGAGTGAGACCCTGTCTATACTAAAATACAGAAAAAAATTAGCCGGGCATGGTGGTGCACACCTGTAGTCCCAGCTACTGGGGAGGCTAAGGCAGGAGGATTGCTTGAGCCCAGGAGTTTAAGGTTGCTGTGAGCTACACTGACACCATGGCACTCTAGCCTTGGGTGACAGAGCAAGACTCTGTCTCAAAAAAAAAAAAAAAAAAAAAAAAAAAAAAAAAAAAAAAAAAAAAAAAAAAAAAGAGAGAGAGAGAGAGAGAGAGAGTATTGTAGCTCTTTGTATAGACAGTTTGGCCTAATAGAGCTTTATCTTTGCTTAATTTAATATTTTATATGAAGTATCCTAAGATGCATGTTCATCTTTTTATGTGTCTGGATCACATGTAAATGTAAAGATCTATATCTATGCAGGGGCTGTAGCTATAAATATTCACTGGTGAATTTTTAAATTTATTCCAAAAATATCTATTGAGTGCCTGCTGCATGCAAGTTCCTGCTATGCTTTGGGGGATATAATAATGAATTAGACAAAAATCCTGCTCGTAGGGGACTTGCAATATAATAGGGAACATAAGAAATATACACAAATAACCCTGGTACATGGTTGACAGATGAAATGCCATGGGAATTCTTGAAATAATGAGGTACTTTGCGCAGCAGGAAGGAACAGGAAAGGCATCACAGAAAATGTGGAACTTGAGCGGATCTTTTAATAAGTGGTATAATTTGAACATGAGGGGAAAATATTTCAAGGAAAGGAATAAAAATGAGAAAAGACAAAGAGACATTTCAGAGTGTGCCTGTTCCTGCTATAGGCCTCAAAGTGCAGAAAGAAATAGGAACACAGAGGCACAAGGACTGCTGAAAGTGATTTCAATTAGACACTTGAGATGTGATGAGGTATCTCTCCTGGCCTGAGTTTAGGAAGGCAGCGGGTCCATTGTCCTGGTTTTCACTCTGCAGTGACTGTGTTGACCACGGAGCTAGTGCACCTCGATGGGAATGGAAGGCAGGAATCAGAGGGGTCCATATACTCCCTGGGTTGTAAACTTACTTGGCGCAATCATACCTGACTCTGCTAATTGGAGCAACTCTGTCCAAAGCCTAAATTGTCATCATTAACACCAATGTTCCATCCTAGAGGAGACGTTGAGGTCAGGTCTAACTCATATGGCAATCAATAAAGTGAATAATAAGTAGCAACTAGTGAGTGTTTGCTATCAGTGTTATCAGGATAGCAAAGTGCTTTAAGTAAAACGCATAATTTCACTTAATAAGCCCTGAAGGTTATAACAGAGAGGACAAACCCTGGAGGAGGGAATAAATGGGAGACAAAACTGGTGAACCTGCTGACTAATAAGGTTAGTTGGTGTGGCTGTCAGACCCCCAAATGGCCCTTGGTAAATCTGGCCTCATTCGGATCCTTATGTAGTTCCTTTCAGCATTAGTAGGGTTAACCTACTTGACCAATTATTGCAGTAATTACAGAGTGTGACATCTTAGGCCAGATTATCTTGCTCTCTTTTGGATCACCGACTCTGATCAGTGATCCACCGGCTGCCATGCTGTGAGGATGCTCAAGCCAACTTTCCGGGAGGCAGAGGACATGAAGCACTGAGACCCTCTGTTACCAGCCAGCACTAACTTGCAGTCATGACAGTGACCCATCTAGGAAGGGCATCCTTTTGCTCCAGCTAAGTCTTCAAGGTGACTTAACCTCCTAAGAGACCCCAAGCTTATACCATCCCACTAATCTGCTCCCCAAATCTTCTTACAGAAATTGTATGCGATAACAAATACTTCTTGTTTATGCCACTAAGTTTTGGGGGTAAGATGTTATGCACAACAATTGTTAGATTATTCTCCTTTTAAAGAAAAGTGGAAATAATTTAAAAGCTAGTACTTATCATAATACATACTATAGGGAAATGTATTAACTGGAATCAAGCTTCCAATTTTTGACTGAGATTGTCAATACAGAGGGAGTGAGGGTAGCTCTAAGGAGTTGATTAGGAGTCACCTGGTGTTGGGTGAAGCTTAGTCAAATCATATTTGCTATACTTGAGGTTATGATCATGCCTCAAAAGTAAATTGTCAGCCTGGTTGAGTTGACTATCAGATGGAATTAGACTATATTCTTTGGGAATAGGGAGAGGGTTGAAAATCATTGGTGAAATATTTAGGTATAAACAAAATCACCTCAATATGTGTCAGCAGACATACACAAGCAACTTCAGGAAGACGGTAGAGTAGGCAGATCCAGATTCCTATTTCCCCTCAGAAACACTAGAAACAAGCAGAAACTGCCACAACTTTGTCATACCTCTGGAAAACAGTGAAAGGTTTACATCAACTAGGTGAATGCTGAATTTAAAAAAAAGGCAACATGAAAAGGTAGAAAAGGTTTGTGGCATTTTCATTTGATCTTGCCTCATCCCTTCCCGGCTTGGCATCAGTTTTGAAGAAGGCAGCCCATGTTCCCAGTTTGGGAATCTGGCACCTGGTCCTGGATGGAGCAGAGCAGACTTCATTCACAAATTATTATGTTCTAAGCTGTCTCAGAGCTACCTAAAGGACTGATGCAAGATACTCATCTCTGTTTTGCCTGACACAGAAATCTCTCAAGATGGAAAAATAATGGGCAATACTCAAAAATATTATAGGGCAAATGAAAAACATACAGTCATCTTGGGCAAAGGGTTATGGTTGACGCACATATGCAGCCTAAAGACTGAGAGAAGAGTAGGAAGAGTGTTTCTTCAGGAATTCGGGTATTCCAAAGCATCCACAAAGACAGGGGAATTTAGAAAGCTACACACATGCCCAGGGAAGGGCACATACTTCAAAAAGATCTGAGAAGTTGCTATGTTTTCACCTCTTGCTGATCTCTAAACTCAATCCAAGCAGGAAGTGAACGCTAAGGCTGAGTTGTAAAAGGTGTGGCTGAGTGTTAGAGGAATGTCCCAACACAGAGCCAATGTGCAAAGATGGGGAATGGTATTTATATTTTTTTTCTTTACTTTTCTCTTTTAATTTTTGCTCCTGGTTTTCAAATAAATCTGTCAAAACACTATCTGAACACAAGCTAAATGAACAGAGACTTTAGTGACTCCACACCACAAAAAATACAGCCTTTTCAAAAATAGTTTGGAAAGTCACTAAACAAATGGGTGACTGTAGCCTTCAACAAGCAAGAACAGCAAAATCTTGAGAAGGGAGATAATAGAAATTTCCAGTTACCATATTTTATATCCGAATGTCCAGTTTTCAACAAAATAAAAGAACAAATCATACAATTAAATGGGAAAGTAGAAGCCATCCAAAGGGAAAGAAATCAACAGAAGCCATCTCCGAGGAAGCAGAGGGCTTACTAGACAACTCTAACTGAGTTGAATATGCTCAAAGAACTAAAGGAAACCATGGACAGAGAACTAAAGGGAACCAGGAAAACAACATACAAACAAAATGAAAATTGAACAGTTCCTGAAAAATTCAACAAAGAGTTACCACATGACCCTGTAATTGCACTCATGTATATACCTCAAAGAATCAAAAACACATACTGATATATTATTCATCCATAAAAAAGAATGAAGTATTGATGCATGGAAGAAGCTTAGATGAACATGAAAGAACCTTAAAAACATTATTCTAAGTAAAAGAAGACAGACACAGAATATCACATAGTGAATGAGTCCATTTATATAAAATATCTGGAAGAGATAAATCCATAGAGATAGAACACACATTGGTGGTTACCAGAAGCTAGGAGAGGAATGAATACAGAAAATTGAATTAATCTGTAAGAGGCATTACCTTGGAGAGATGAAAATGTTTTGGAACTAGACATAGGTTGTGGTTATGCAGCATTATGAATGTTTCAATGCCACTGAAGTAACTGTTCACTTTAAAATGGTTAATTTTGGCCGGGCGTGGTGGCTCATGCCTATAATCCTAGCACTCTGGGAGGCCGAGGCGGGCAGATAGCTCAAGGTCAGGAGTTCGAAACCAGCCTGAGCGAGACCCCGTCTCTACTAAAAATAGAAAGAAATTAACTGACCAACAAAAAATATATACAGAAAAAATTAGCCGGGCATGGTGGCACATGCCTGTAGTCCCAGCTACTCGGGAGGCTGAGGCAGTAGGATCGCTTGAGCCCAGGAGATTGAGGTTGCTGTGAGCTAGGCTGACGCCACGGCACTCACTCTAGCCTGGGCAACAGAATGAGACTCTGTCTCAAAAAAATAAAAAAAATAAGAAAATAAATAAATAAAATGGTTAATTTTATGTTATGTGAGTTTTGCCTGAATAAATTATTTTAAAAATAAACATACACTCATGAACTATATTCCGTGAAGGTGTGCAATAATTTTGTTGCTGTAGAATTGAAGAGTGCTGTTGGTGACTGAAGACATATGGTAGCCATAGTCTTCCCACCATCTCTCCTACCACCTATTAACACAAACAGTCGGGGAAAACTGACCTGGTACAAACATATCTAGACACTGTGACTATCAGTCCAACATTACAGCACCTACAACACTGCATAGGAATCAATCTGGCCTCTCTATGTATGAGTGCACTTTACAAATACTTTACATTCAGATGTTTCCCATTCGGCAGTGACATACATGAATCGTACATCACACAAGCTAGTGTGCTACTGTGCTTCTCGATTAGTCTCTCAGCAGCTTGGGTTGTGTTTATTTTCTTAGGGCCTCATTAATACTCTGAATAGGTCAAATAGGTAGTAAGTGATTCAAATTTCTTCCAAAATTTGCAAAGCACTTTTGAAAGCAAATTTGTTACACTACATGAAATTCTGATTACCTATTATTAAATTTGTACACTGGCCTAAATGGTCTTCCAAAATTTGTTTACATTTTATAAGCTTATTATTAATAAATTTAAGCTCTGTGTGCCTCTGACTCTGTGGCTTCATTGCAATATACAGATACTTCAAAAAACTTCATCTTTGCCATATAGGACCTTCTCTATTAATATTGATAATAATATACCAAATATAAAAGTTTAATGACTAATTTATACCTTTATTATAACATAATCCTGTCAAATCAAAATTCATAGCTGTTCTTTAACATATTTGAAGTCATACTTCAGTTGAATAGAATTGGAGACATATCTCACATTTAATAGAAGACTAGTCTTATCTCTTCCTAGGAAATATACATGGTCTGATAACATTTTTTAGGTGTGGATAAAGGAAAACAATGACACAGCTGGCACACTCACTTATTCCTGGTATACCTTCTTTGTTAGCTACATTTTGAAGGTAAATCAACAGTAAGCTCGCCATATAAGACAAACAGAGAGATCAAAAAAATTCAGAAGTATTAAAAAAACTGTATGAAACATAGTCACTCATTTTCCTTAACAGTGTTTAATTAACTATTAATAAATAAATTCTGTTTATTTCATCTTTATCCCATCTGCCATTGTCACAGGAAATTGCACTTTTTATTCCTTTTGCTTCAAATACTTTTCTTCATCCTCTGTCCTTATAGAGGTCTTTGCTCAAGTATTTCTGAAACCCTATCTAAAGTAATATCCCTTCAGTTCCCGTGATATGAACACATACTCTGCGTTTTCCTCATAATACTTATCACTGGCACTGTTATATATTTACATATTTATTGCTTTTCTACCTATTAAAATAATATATTAGATATATGCTCTGTGTGGTATCATATTAATAGTTTTTCTTGTTCACTGCTCAATCCCTGTGACTTATACTAATAGTACCTGGTACTAAATAGGTGCTCATTGATAGAGTTAATAAATGACTTCTCTTAAATATTATGTTTTTTGAAGTTTTTATTTTACAATGCAAGTAATATATTAGAGAGGCATACTATGGTATACCTCTAAAATACATGTATGTTATGATATACATTATATATGTATACACACACATACATACAGTACATATATTGGGAGGTGCTCGAAACTGTTATGATGGTTTAGAGACCAACAAGCTAGAGGATAATCAGATTCAAATTTGCTGATCCTTTCAGGGAGCAGGCATCTGAGTGTACACATGCAAATCCATTAGTCTCCATCTGCAGTCATCCAGCTGAGAGCCATTTGGGGATAAAACAAGCTATTTCCTGGATGAATTCATCACCAACACTCCACCAGAATAGCTTAGAATATAGATGTTTCAATGACTAAAGGAACATTAAAGAAATATGGTCATTCCTATGAGTCACAAAGTATAAATGAATAGATATTGAAGAATAAAGGAATTCAAATGGCAAGCCATTTCCTAGGAATCAGAGTAATGAGCCTGTTCCAATGTGAGAAAGGGTTGAGTCTGTCAAGGAATGTTCAGGAGAACAAGGATGGCAGGCAAGGGGATGTTGGCACTTTTGTGTTCTGATGGGAGAATGGCAAATTACACTATATTCAGTGGATTCTTGGACTTAGTAGACTTTATTGATACAATCCCTTTGTTAAGCTTTTGAATTTGCTAAGTATCCCTCTAATAATCCCCCCTCGAGACTCCCACTTCCCCAAACAAGCAAGAAAACTGAAATACATTTTGTTACAAATTACATTCAATGAGTTAGGTGACTCCATATCATGAAACTTAGTGATTTTAGTAACCAATGTAATTCCCTCCTTCCTTACAAATAAGAATCAAAGGGAAAAAAAAGGTTTATTTCTTGTATCGATATTTTATTTTAAAATGAACTTACTGCAATTTAAGTAAGCAAATTGATATTGAGGTGTGCCATTATGTGCTGATTGTATACATATATGTACATACTGTCTATAGTTTTTTAATAGGCTGGGATACATTTATGAGTTTATCTTCAAATTTGCATGTCATTGAATAAAAGGAAAAATAGTTCCCCCCTTGACTGACAGATTTGGAAAACAGTTATTAATTGAAGCTTTAGAGTACCCTGAAGTCCCCACTTGAGACTCTGAGGCAAATTTCAGAAAACAAAGGCTTTTGATTACTCTTAGTTGGCTACCGCTTACTCTTAATTAAGCACATTGTACCTCTATCATTTTTCTCTCCTTAGGCAGATTATCTAGTTTGTCATATTTTGTAGTTTGATTATGCTTAATAACCAGTTCAAATATACAATCTAATATGTAAAACCCTCTTCCCAAATGTATTTCTTTATTCTGAAAACCAATTCTTTCCCCATTCATATTGTTATGAACAATAAATGACAAATTATGCTCTGACTTCGTGTTTTCTGGTTCCTGTGTTTAAGCGCTAAGTATTACAGGTTGAACACTCCTTATCCAGAAATCTGAAATCTAAAGTGGTCCAAACTCCAACACTTTTTGAGTATTTACATGACACCATGACACCACAAGTGGAAAACTCCACACCCGATCTCATGTGACAAGTCAGTCAAAACATAGGCGCACAACACACAATTTATTCAGTGTCCCCAAGGGAAAAATAGAATGACCTTCAAGCTATGTGTACAGGGTGTATATAAAACATAAATTAATTTCATGTTTAGACTTTGGCCCCATCCCTAGGATGTCTCATTATGTATATGGAAATATTCCAAAATCTGAAAAACATCCTGAAACTCAAAGCACTTCTTGTCCTAAGCGTTTCAGTAAAGTGATACTCAACCTGCCATAACTAAAACTCTTCCCTGATATGGTTTATATTGATAAAGGATAACTTGACACTACCTCCTCCAAAACCAAAGATTTAAAATTATTTATCTATTGAGGTATCTAAAAACTACTTTTAATGAAAAGTAAGAAAAATATTTTTAAATGAAATGTTTTATTTATCTCAACCAAATATTTTATTAATAAATAGTTTTACCTTAACAATACATATTCCAAATTAACTTACTTTCAAATAGAACAGAGTCAAAATATTTTAACTTCTTATATAACTCAATAATTAAAAACACTGAAATTTATAAATGATACAGAATATCCCACCATCGTTATTCTGCTCCTCTTGAAGTATGGTCATGTGTTACTTAATGATGGTGATACATTCCGAGAAATGCTTTGTTAGGTGATTTTGTCATGTGCGAACATGGATGTAATGACATGAACCTACATGCTATATGGTGTATAGCCTATTGTTTCTAGGCTACAAAACTGTACAGCATGCTACTCTACTGAATACTGCAGGCAACTGCCACACAATGTTAAGTATTTGTGTATCTAAACATAGAAAAGTTACTGTAAAGTTATAGTATAAAAGATAAAAAATGATACACTTACAATAAATGGAACTTGCAGGATTGACAGTTGCTCTGGGTGAGTCAGTGAGTGGTGGGTGAATGGGAAGACCTAGGACATCACTATGAACTACTATAGACTTTATAAATACCGCACACTTAGTCTACACTACATTTGTAAAAAATTATTTTTCTTTCTTCAATAATAAATTAACCTTAGCTTACTGTAACATTTTTCTTTTATAAACATTTTGATATTTTTAACTGACTCTTTTGTAATAACACTTAGCTTAAAACCTAAGCACATTGCACAGTTTTACAAAAATATTTTTTTTCTTTATGGCTTTATTCTATAAGCTTTTTTTCTGCTTAATTTTTTTCTACTTTTTTTTTTTTAAATGTTAGTTGCTGTTATTATTATTTTCAATATTTTATTCTTCTTGAGCTTTC
>VBSM01000605.1:6919711-6948756 GCA_008086735.1 Cheirogaleus medius | reverse complement strand
CAGAGTGCTAGGATTACAGGCGTGAGCCACCGCGCCCGGCCTAATTTTTTTCTACTTTTTAAACATTTTTTGCTAAATTTTTTTTTAACACATTAGCCTAGGCCTTCACAGGGTCAGGTTCATCAGTGAAGTGACATGAAGCTGTTACCTTCTATGATAACAATGCCTTCTGGATACCTCCTGAAGGAACTGCCTCAGGTTGTTTTACAGTTTAACTTTTTTCCTTAATAAGTAGAAGGAGCATATTCTAAAATAACAACAAAATAAAAAGCATAGCATAGTAAATACATAAACCAGTAACCTAGTTATTTATTGTCATTATCAAGTACTAAGTACTGTCTGTAATCATGTGCTGGGCTTTTATATGACTGGAGCACAGTGAGTTTGTTTACATCAGCATCCCCACAAACGTGTGAGGCATGCATTTTTGCTATGATGACATGGTGATGGACACGATAGCATTAGCCCATAGGGATTTTCCAGCTCCATTATAACTTTATGGGATCACCATTGATAGAAACCCAGCCAAAGAAAGCTCCAGAAACTTGTCTAAGATAAGAAAGCTGGCAAGTGAGTGAGCTGAGAATTGAAACCTCCAACTGTATCTGTGATGTCCGAGCTGCCAACCATTTCTTTGTACTGCTTCTCAGTAGACCTGACTTTCTTAACTTAAGGATTTGAGTAAACTATCTAACTCCTGAAGTTATTGCGAGGACTAAAATAAGAAAATGCACAATGTTCAGTAAAATTTTACTGTGCATTTACTGAAATTTTCAGAGAGAAATTTTTGCTGAGCTTCTGACGAGTGGCAACCTTGGTTATTGCCACCCCCTTCTGTCCTGCATTTCCTTAAGTGACATCTTCTCAGATTCCCCCACCCATGGGGATGTCCCTCGGGTCCCTCCCCTTGCTCAGAGCTCCCTCAACATACCACCCATCCTCTTCCTGACCCCCAGTGAGAGATGCTGGACTCCCTCCCAGCGCTCCCAAGGTTCCTAAGCTCTTCCAAGCTCAAGGCTTCTCCCAAATCATTAAAACAAGAGGAGTTGGAGGAGGCAACGGAGGAGACATTTATAAATGCTTGGCTTTGAAATTTGAGCACAGACTTACTTTGGTTTTGAACTAATCTATTGACTTTTTTTTTAAATCAAATGTTATCTTATTTTTGCACTAAAGCCTATAGGCATAAAATTCAGGCTTCTCTGTCAAAATCTGATTATTTAAAGAAACGCTGCTTTAAAAGTTTCTCAAAAGGACTCACAGAAACTACTGGTTATATCAGCTATTGTGTAAGTTGGTGTCGGGAACTGTCAAGTGTAAATTCTGAAACAAACTTTGACAGAGTTCCTTTAAAATGCAAGAACTTAAAGAACTGAATAAAAATGGTTGCCAAGAAACATTCTGAAAATTGTTAAGCAAGATACAAGGAACATTCAAGACTTTTTTTTTTACTTTTTTAAACAAACCAGTGCCAATTTGGCTCTATTTCCAATTTTACATACATTTTCCCATATAATTTAATAAGACAGAATTAATGAAAAAACAAAAAAAATGCACAATATCATCAAATTAATAGCAGTCCTCCAAACTGTATTTTCTCTGCCAAGAAAAAACACTGCCAACAGTACTTGTAATGCATCCAATTGCATTTCAGATTTAATCCATGATGGTGTTTATTTTTTAATTTTCTTTGAATGTATCAGAAGAATAACTAGAAGATACACTAACCTAGTAGTATGAAAAATAGTTATGGTTAAATTTGTTCATAGCTTATTTTTGTGCAGCTAACTTTTTGAAGGCTATCTAGTGAATATTCATCAGTAAAACCAAAAATCTATGAAAGTATAATATGCCATGTGAAGGATCATTGGGATGGGAGAGAGAGCAAAGATGAAGGCGGTGTTAGTTGTTAGATTGCTTGGAAACTAGCATTGGCCTAGACAAAAATAATTTCATCCAAGCTCTTACTTCAAATTGTTGATTTCAGCAACACCAAGAAAATTTTAAGATAAAATGTTTCACTTTAAATTCACAAGCAAAATATTTAGATTCTTTTAACAAATATTTATTAAGGAATAATTTGTCAGGAAATCTTCCTGGTAGCAACGTACAAATGTGAAGGTTTTTGTAAGGGGGAGAGAGAAAATTATCAGGTAAGAATTAATAAAAATATATTTTCAGAGAGTAGCAAGGACTGGTAACAATGAGGTGATGTGATGGAAGGTGTTTGCAAGTTAGATTCCAAGATAGGGCAAGAGAGGGTGAACGTCAAAGCAGAACCAACAACATAATGATTGGGAGAAGTCGTCACCTCAAGTTATACTCAGGCAAAAGCATATGGAAAAATGGTAGAAAATTAATGCAGCACCATTAGTCATCAGTTAGACCCACATGGATCAGATCATTGTTTTTTTCATTGCTTAATAGAGTTGTGATGGAAAATACAAATGATATTTATGTTGAGCATCCCTGAGACTCTACGTCTGCATAAGGACTTCTCCTCCATGATTTTATTGTGACATTCTTCTGGGCTCCATTATAATTTGATTGTCTCCTTCTCTAACTAAAAGGTAGGCTCTGTGGGGAAAACGATAATGTCTTTTTCATTGTTTTCACCTCCAGTGTTGACGATGCAGTAAACACAAAGTGAACGTTTGCTGAATGTTTTGATGACTAATTTAATAATGAAAAGAAACTGTTTTCTCAATTTACTAGTAAAATAATTGAGATCTTATAAATTTCATATATCTAAGCCTCAATTTTCTCTCTCTAAAATGAGGTATATCACTGAGGTTACTTTCATTTCTAAAACTTAAAGGGAAAGATATCTGACCTCACGATATTAAAATGAAGGGTGGCAAAATCTGTCTTTCATTTTACCCAAGATGGCATCCAGTAATTCCCAAAATACTAAATTTCAGAAAATGTGATTCACATGATGGAAAAAAACATCAAAGTATCTCAGAAGATCAGAAATTTGAAAGCAGGTCCAGCCTGTCAGATATAATTCAACAGGAGCTAAACCCATTTGCTGCATAATTTCCTACTTTAATAATAGGGCTTATTTTTATATTTTAATAATGACTTTTGAAGTTAGTTAACAGATGGTTACATGGAGTAGACTTAATGAATTATTGCTGAATAGATTATAGCCACATGGACATTAACTGTGCATACCTTATGAGGAAAATAAGAAACAGGACACATTTATAAATGTCCTCATGGATTCACATAGGTCAAATGATGTTATCTAATTCTGTAAGAAATTCTTGAACAATTAAAGAAAACTTGTATTACAGTAAAAGCCATCTGTTATCCACCCAAATATGTCCCAAACTATAGTCAAAATCATTTCTGTATTTTTTGCACTGAAGTTTGGGCAGATTTAATATACAAGTTTTGAATGTAATGAGCCCAGAAATACACGCACACACACACAGACACACACATACACAAATTTATTTAGTTTACTTTTTTTTTGAAATAATTTTAGAAATATACAAATATAGTCCAGAGATTTTCCATATACAGTTTGCCTAGTGTTCTCTAATGGTTAACAACTTACACATCTACAGCACAATCCTCAAAACCAGGTAATTAACATGAGTGTAATAGTCTTATTTAAATAATAGAATTTATTCGAATTTTACTAGTTTTTCCCTCAATGTCCTATTTCTGCTCTGGGATCCACTCCAGGATCCCACACTGCATGTAGTTAACAAGTGTGTCTTATTGCACTTCCAATCTGTGACAGTTTTCACTCTTTCCTTATCTTTCATGATCTTGACACTTTCCATCAGTACTAGTCAGTTACTTTGTAGAACGGCCCTCATTTGGGTTTGCCTGATATTTTTTCACTCTTAGATTGGCATTTGGAGAGGCTCCCACAGCAGCGATGTGACATCCTTCTCAGGGCATCCGATCAGGGATGCAGGATGTGAAAACGTCTCATCGCTCGTGATGTTAACCTTGAGCGTGTGGTTAAGGTTGCATGTGCTGGGTTTCTGCAATTGTTCACTGTCTAGAGGGAGATACTTTGAGTCTGTGTTACTATCCTATTTTTCCTGAAACGTTCACCAATGGATTTTAGAATCCATAAGTGGATCTTCTCTGCTGCAATTATTACTGTGGCATCGACAAAGAGCAATTTTATATTTCACTCAGTTTTTCTCTAAGTATTAATTGGAAAAATTCTGTAAGAAAGAGCTGCTTATTTATTTGTTCAATTATTTATTTGTATCATAATGTTGCCATGGATTTTTTTCCCATGAATTACAGCCCGATTCTGTCACTATTTAATTATTCAATTGTCCTACCTTTGGCCTTTGGGAGTGTCTTCCGATTTCCTCTCCTGTTCTTTGGACAAGTCCCTATCCTGTTTGAACACTTCTTTATCTTCTGGAGTCATGAGAAGTTTCAGGCTCCTCTTGCATTTTCCTTGCCCAGCCCCAGTGTCAGTCATTTCTCCAAAGCACCTGGTTTCTGCTCTTGGAGAGGGATATTTAGAAAAGGACTACTTTTAAGAATTGGAAATGTGGGAATTTACATTTTAAAAACAACATATTTTACCTAAACCCTGTAAAATAAATTTGCTCTCAAATTAGATATTTTGAGCTAATATTAATTAAATGGTAATGAGTAGTTTATCTCCTTGCATTTGAGAGTCAAGAGATTTAACATCTAGATAATTATAGAATGGACGTCTTAGCCTGAGCCCAAAAAGTTTAGGCAGAGCACACAGATCAGACAAACTAATGTGAACACTGCACTAAAATCCTGTTTTAGTGTGTATACACCACAGGAGTTAAGGCAGACTGATATGTGTGTGTGTGTGTGTGTGTGTGTGTGTGTGTAACGGTGCCTGTGGGAGGTGTGGGGAGGTTGTGGGAAGACTAAAGGCTCTGCTATGAAGGACTCAGATAAAAGTCAGGCCAAATTATCTTAGCCTAATTTTAAAATGCTTCGATTATTGGAGGGAAATTCTAGTTCCGGAACAGAAGCAATAACTTGATTGCACTCCTGTTAAGTTCCCTGTGAGGGAAAGAAGGGCTATAATTTTTTTTGTTTCTCTAATTTCTTGCAATTTCTTATGCTGAAGGTGCAGAACAGTCCCAGGTGTGTCCAAGGCCTCAGGGGAACTTCCCATGGGCAGCAGCTGAGTCAGGAGCAGTTTTGTCCATAACAGGGAAAAGGTTTTGTTTCTTAGTCCATATAATGTACCTGCTGGGAATTCCTCTATAATTCTGCAGGAAACTGGAGGTCCCACTGGGACAAGTATGGAGTTACGAGTTCACAAAATCTGGACATAAATTCCATTGACTACATCCTTAATCACTGCCTGGCAAGGTTTGAATACTTCTGAGGGTACAGTATTAAAGGCTATGGCTCTAAATAATTAAAAATACAATATTCAAAATTCCTGTTCTGATATATAATTATTCGTGCTACAGTCCTATTCTCTCATCTGCACTCAGCGAGATAGCCAGGTTTTAAATTGATCTAGAAAATCTCCAATCCAGGATAAAGGCATGAAATGAATATATTCCCTGAATTTGCAGCCTCAGGCCCAAAATTTAATCAGATGTGCTTGTAGTTTCATTAAACAAGGTGAGTTATCATTCACACTGTTGCTTTAATTAAGCTCATTTGGACAATTAGAATGATTCATATTAATATTTGCATTATTTATAAATGACAGGAAATGAGCATAGTTTACAAGTACACTTTATTTATTGACATTTCCAAAGTATCCACACTTGGTTGTGATAAAAAATAGATAAAATACCATTTTCATCTTAAATTTTAACTGTAAGCCAAAATGTCATTTTATTTGAATATTTTAGCAATTGCCACTCCCTTACAGATGGATCATGGAATGAAGTATGAAAGTATTGCATCTAAATCACAATAAAAAACAATGCAACTGATTTAATAAATAGCTTGATGAAATGCCTAATATTCATGATGGTTTACCTTCTGCTGGCAGTTCTAAAATGTATTAGCTAAAATATGGTCTTAACAAGAGGAACAGATTAACTGTTCAAATGTTAATTTATTTCAATAAATCCCCCAGAGCTAGAAGAATAAATATGTAGAGCAATCGAAATTCAGGTGCATGTTAAACACATTATGTTCACATTATGTAACAAATCTTTCATATGTATTTTTAAATCTATCAGGTTAAAACATTATAAAATGGGATGCTAGAATTCAGAGTTTTCAAAATACCCAGCAAATCTTGCAGTACTGGCTTGTTTCCCTGTATCCCTCTTCTTTCTTGTCTATGCTGTATTGTAAATTTTTTTCTCCTTATGTACAAATTACCTCTATAAAATGTAAGCAAGATTGCTAAGGGTGAGTGTTTTGCCTTAATTCCTCAACTTACTTTTCTGGTTACTCACTTTGCTGCTCTATTCCAGGTATAGCCTGTTCAACATCTGTCCCTGCATTGAGTCACTTTTGTTTATTCACTAAGTCATAGAACAAAATGGAGGACCACTGAGCACTCAGATGTGAAGAAAATAAATAAAAAAAAAATAAAAAATGAAAAAGTGAAAGCATTAGCTTTATAGATCAATGATTTTTAATATATTAGGAAATGTAATGCAGATGTTAAAATTATTGAAATATAACCAGTAACATAAAGTAATACCCTCCAAAATAGGGTCAACTAAAAAAGTACTACAAGAGAGAAACAAAACCAAACTTTCTGCTCTAGATTTGCCCCATAAGTAATATCAGTAAGATAAACTTGAAAGAAGCTATTTTCTTGTCAGAATTGTTCCTTATCCAAAAGTGAAAATGTCATGTGAGATTATCTTTTATGAACTTATATTATTATGTAGTACTTCTATATAATTACTTATTAGAATATAGTTATTTCTCTTAAGTTATTTTATAGCATTTTTGTTCTGCAGTTCATTCTTGAATTAAAATGTTTTGTCCAGTATTATAATCATCCACGTTTGATGTTAGTTATTCTTACATATTTTGCACAGGAAAAATAAATAAGCAAATAAATGACAACAACAAGAAAACCTCTGGTACTTCACATCCTAAGAGCTGTGGCAAACTAGCCAGTAAGAGACCAATCCTACAGTCAAAAGCAACTAGAAAACCTGGCGGAAATCTACTAATATTTACATTATTAGAGGATGCCATGATTTGAATGTTTAATCCAAAACTCAACTTGAAACTTAATCCTCAGTGTGGTAGTACTGACAGGTGGGACCTTTAAGAGGTGACTGGGCCAGCTGACATGAATGGATTGATCTCTTCATGGATTGATGGGTCAATAGGTTAATGGATTGATGGATTATCAAAGGAGTGGGACTGGTGGCTTTGTAAGTAAAGGAGGAGAGACCTGAGCAGGACACTCAGCCCCTCACCATGTGATGCCCTGTGCCACATCGAGACTGCAGAGAGTCCCCACCAGCAAGAAGGTCCTCACCAGCCTCAATAACTATAAGAAATAATTTCCTTTTCTTTACAGATTACCCAGTTTCAGGTATTCTGTAATAAGCAGCAGAAAACAGACTATGACGAGGGTTACCAAGGATGTGAGGATTTTATTATAAGATCCCAAATCTTGGAAAGATTCAAGGCCCAGAAGTGAGCTCTTTATTTTGAAACCATTTTTTCTTTTCCATTTTTCCCTTGAAGCATTTGCTGAATTATACACTGTGGTGTAGTGGTGAATAAAATCAACAATAATTGGTATCCAGGAGGGTGATAAAATGCAACTTTGGGCGCTCCACTGGAAATCAGAGGGAACAAACTCAGTTTAGACCCTGAAGGGAAAATGGGATCCAGTGAATACCTCGTGGCTAACCAAGCATAGACCAAGTGAAAAAATAATAATAATGAAATAAAATAAACCTAAAACCTATGTTCAAAACAATTTAAACTTCCTTGGATGAAGAGATCCTCTCCTAACTAATATACCTACCAGAACAAAATTAAAAACCAAATAGTTAATATTTTAGGCTTTGTGAGCCACATGTGGTTTCTACCACACACACACAAATACACACACACTTTATTTATTTTTATTTTTATTTTATTTTTTTTGAGACAGAGTCTCACTTTGTTGTCCAGGCTAGAATGAGTGCCATGGCGTCAGCCTAGCTCACAGCAACCTCAATCTCCTGGGCTCAAGCGATCCTACTACCTCAGCCTTCCGAGTAGCTGGGACTACAGGCATGCGCCACCATGCCCGCCTAATTTTTTGTATATACATTTTTAGTTGGTCAATTAATTTCTTTCTATTTTTAGTAGAGACGGCATCTCACTCTTGCTCAGGCTGGTTTCAAACTCCTGACCTCGAGCAATCCGCCCGCCTCGGCCTCCCAGAGTGCTATGATTACAGGCGTGAGTCACCACGCCCCGCCACACACACACTTTAAACATGTAGAGAACATTCTTAGCTTGAGAATTGTGCAAAACCAAGCTGTGGGCAAGATTTGGCCTTCAGGATGTAGTTTGCCAGCTTCTGATCTAGAACCTTAAGTTGAACTTACAGAACGTGCTTCACATCCTTGCCAACACGTGTGATTTTCCATTTTGTTTTGCAGTGTTGTTGTTTGTTTTTATTATAGCCAACCTGATAAGTATGAAGTGGTACCTCATTGTGCATTTTTTGATATCCCTAATGATTGGTGATGTTGAACTTTTTTTATGTGTTATTGGCCATTTGTGTATCTCCTTTGGAGAAATGTCTAAGTCAGTCTTTTGCCCATTGTTGTTTGTCATTTTGTTGTTGAGTTGTAGGATCTCTTTATATTTTCTGGATATTAAATCCTTACCACAAAACTTAAAAAAAAATACAAAACCAAATAACCAAAACCAAGAGAAAAAACTCATTGAGCTACCTATACATGTATGTTTTATGCAGTTTTCTATAGGTATATTATACTTCAACTAAAATTTTATAGGTTAACAAATAAAAACATTAGGATATTTATGCTATACCTGGAATTATTTTGGTTTCTACTTTGCTTTATGTTTGAGATGCTTGTTCTTATTACTACAGAGTCAAAAATATCTGAGCCGTTTAAATCAGATTTCTCAAGTTCCTAAAAGCCATAACACTCTTAGACTCAATACCATTCTCTCTCTTCATTATTACAAACTCCAAAGCAATATAGTTTCTTTTTGCAGGGTACTATTTCTGCTGCACAATTGCGTAACCCATTATTACCACACTAATCCTTTTCTGAGGGACAAAATTCATGAAGGATTAGCTGTTCTCTTCAATAAGTTATATCTTCCTCTTGAACAATTTAATTTGGAAAAAGGCAACTAAAAAATATAGCAGATGCAGACTGAGAATTTTGTCTAGGAGATAGTCAAATAGTCGAATAGTCTAAATATCATTGTACAAGTAACTATGTCTGAAATTATTTCTTTATTTTATTAGTAACTGTGAGAGTCCTTTTGAAAAATAAAATGCAATCTAATCCTCTGAGTTCAGTTTCTCACTCAAGATATATAAATAATTAGAGACATATTCACAATTTCTTCTGAGTATATCATTTTTAAGCATATCATTTATTTCATATGATTTAGGAGAGAGAGAAGTGGATAATTATGAATTTAAATATCCAATTTTATTACATTAATATCCTTAATATTGCACATGCACGTTCAGGGAGCATCACTCTTCTCCAGTTAGGCACCTTATGTTTCCATCTGATCACCTTCCTGTATTTCATTGTCACAACTTGTTCCTTGACAATGAATGTGAGGTACTAATAAACATAGAGATATAATTTTGGAAATAAAAACTGTTATTTTGGCCAAATTTTTTTTTAAAAGATATACTTTTGGATTTGGAAGTCATTAACAAATAGATGAGAGATGGAGCTGTGAAAATAGATGAATTTGCCGAGAGCATAGCACTATGCCTTAAGTTTGCATTGTACCTTAAAGAACTTTAAGTGTTCAGAGTGTTGGACACATGTTATCTCAGTTGATTGTGGCAATCTGCAGAATTAACAAATAAATAGGCAAATGCTCATTTTATAACTGAATAAACAGCTTTAAAGGTTTAATTACATCCACCATAAGAGTTGAAAATGTGGACCCATGACTGGAATTCTTATTTTCTCATTCCTAGTCTACTGGTCCTCAAAAAACTTGAATAATAATTACACTTAAAAGCAGGAGAAAAACCCAATTAAAAGCGACAGAGTTAGGTGAGAAAGTAAATCCACAAGATGCTTGTAAGCCAAGCGGGTAGAGTGTCAACGAGGTGGCAGTGATGAGAACGTCAATTGCTGGAGGGAGTTCGGGGCTTTGTTACCTGTTTGGTCCTAATCAAATGTTATCTATTATTTATCACTGTTGTTATTATTCTGGAACACACTAAAGACCATTAGGTAATTATGAACACAGGCTAACTCCTGGAAAATAAATGCAAAAGTCTTTGGAGGTCTTATTGGAGTTCTTTTCTGAATACAAAATGGTAAGAATCAAATGAGGCTATTCAGTATGCACAGTGATAATAAGCTATTAAAATGAATGCAACCAATAGTGTTCAAAACAACAGTTGTTTGAACAAAACCAACATTTCCATTCAACCTCTGCCCACTTCTTCAAGTCACAGCCTCACACTCCTCAGTTAGCTGGTCCTAAGTCAGTAAATTATACTAGCCCTTATTGCTGAGTTAGAGACACTTTATTATGTCTCTAAAATGTGTCTAAGCACTTTGCTTTAGGGACCAAAAAAAAGCATATATTTTTTCTCACTGTCTTTAGGCTAATTGTATTAAAGACAACAACATAATAAATTAAAAATGTCATACTTATCAGTTCATTGTTAAGAAAGCACTTCAGAGAATCACTTGTTTTGGTATAATAATGAAGTTAAAAATGCTGGTTGACTCTACATTAATGGGATTTCTAAAACAAATGGAATCATTATATTCACATTCTTCTTTTATTTATCAAAGTGCTAATTTTATTTATGCATGTTAAATTAAAAATATCAAAGTCTTTTAAACTTGTCTTCAGCTCATGCTTTAGATGTTGTCATGAAAGGATGATGCTTGTGTCTGTGAAATTACAACTCTAACATAGTGAGGTCGGCAGAAAAGAGCATAGATCCTTTAACACTTCATGGAATTGCCAGACTAACCAGCTTGTTCTCGCTGAATACTACACAGGAATGAAAGGGATGAAATACTGAAACACGGAGAAACGTGAGTGAATCCTACAGACTTTACACTGAGCAAAAGAAACAGACACAAAAAATAATATATGTTGCATATTTCTTTACATCTAAAATTCTAGAAAAGGAAAAATAATCAGTGGTAAAAACATAAGAGCAATGGTGACTCTGGATGTTGGGAAATGACGGGAAAGTAATAAGAGGGAAATGTTTTAAAAGAGAAAATGTTCTCTGTTGGGAAAAGGCAAAGTTACACCAGAATTAGCCATTTGTGAAAATTGTACTGCTAATATGTATGCATTTCGATGTATGTAATTTACCTTAACAATAAGAAATCCAGCAGGAGTGTGGGGAGCGGGTGGAAGTACAGACGAAATATAAGAATGGCAGGATGTTGATTTTGCTGAAGTTGGGCGATATGAGCAGGAAAATTCATTAGTTCTATTCTTACTCTTTTGTATATGTTCCAAATTTTCTTAAACTATAAATGAAAAAATATCTCGTAGTAATTATTCATAATATCCAAAATAGTTCTTTCTTTCTTTTTTTCTCATTAACTTTGAAAACAAAGAAAAGCCACCAGACAGACAAACACAACAACAACAACAAAAACAACATGATATGACTTCTCACATTGGACGGGGGTTACAGAACCAAATCACAAAGATGTTTCCCACCTCCCAACTGTGGCAAATGTACCAAGCTTGTGGATCATATAGCAACAGTCAAAGCCCACTACCATGTTCCACAGTCATTTTTGTGTCTGAATTCTGGCAATGATTGTGTTATTATTTGGTACCAATGATGATACATTATCAATGATGAAAACTGGTATGTCAATGATTTATAAGCACTCAAGATTGAATAGATTGTCATTTACAAATTTGGGAGCTAAGGGAAGTGGCTCTGATCATGTTCTGTCAACAACAGCAACTATGACCACAACTGCAACAACAACAACAAAATGATATTTTATTTTCAATCAAGAATTGGTTTGAAAAAAATGTTACCTGATATTTTTACCATGAGAATTGAGTGACTTTTATTTTTAAAATACCATGTCTTTGCCATGTCAAATCTCACCTGAAAGCCCTGACTTTATATGTTTTTTCTTAATCAGATTTTTTTATAACTCTATTGACTTCAAAAGCAAATGCACCCACTCCTCCAATCAAAGCCGTGCTACACCTGGGGCTCTCAGACATTTTCAGTGACAGTGTGTCCCCATGTGAATGAGATGTGGAGTTTCAGACCATTTATTCAAAACCTTCTCTGCCTTTAGAATCACCAGGGACCTTAGAAATCCCAGTTCCCAGGTTGCACCCTGTTAAGAAAGAACCAGTTAAATCGGAACGTCATGGGAGTGGGACCAGGCATCAGTAGACTTTAAAGCTCCCCAGATTATCTCAACATGCAGCCAAGGTGGAGAACCAACGGCCTTTGAGCTTCTGTTGTGCTTTGTGCTCCACTTTTCCTCTTGCTAATGAGAAAGGAGGTTTGGTTTTCTGTTCCATTCGCCGTGACAACAACATTACCACCTACATTAAGAAGATGCCTATTACTTTTGACAGAGATGGGTGGACAGAGAGAGGAAGGAGAAAATTGTGGTTTAATTGAACCTGCCTGGACCCCTTCAGCAGCTGAGCCCCTCCCCTCAACTAGGTAGAAAACATTGAAAAGGAAGATCATATTTCCTGATTGGTTTGATTGATTGGCTTGGATCATATTTCCCTGATTCCTTTTTTATTTTTTAAAAAAGTTATTGGTGCTATAATGCCCGGCATTGAGTTTGATGACAGAAAATTAAACAAGAGGAATCAGTCTTTTCTTTTTTATCCTTCTTTGTAGCAATATATTCAATTCAACAACAGAGGGAATTAGAGATTCTTTAACACAAATAATACAGTTTTAAGACTAACTACTGAAGAGTACTCATGATACATTTAGAAAAAAAGAAGGCTTCCTTCACTTTGAACAAATATTTTAAAGTGGCTATATAAATTTGCTGGGATTGATGATCTTGGGCAGTTAATTACTTGCAAGTTCTATTTAAGACTATAACCTATGCTGTAATTTATAACTACCATTAATGCTATCATAATCATCTTCTAAACAGCCATTAATATCATGAAATATATCATGTTAAATATAGTAGTATAATACCAATGTGTATGCGTTGGGGAATTAAATGTAGTATTTTGTTACTAATGCCATTGTATAGCTACATTCTTTCTTACCTAGGAAATCACTGGAAATTTAATGAGATTTCTGTTTCACTTTCCTATGTTTTGTATCTATGCCCTCCTACACTTTATTTCTTTAATGTTCCTAGCAATCACAACTAATATTGTAAAAAGAAAGTGAGAAATATTTGTAACAACATGAAAAATTGCCTATAATTTTCCATGAATTATAAAGATGCTCTATGTTTCTAAAAGTTAATGGATAAAGGGCATGAAACAATAATTTGGAGCAAAGGAAATACAGGCGCCCAAATAGTGATTGGGAATATATTCAACCTCAAGTGCAATTAAATTAAAACAGTTTCTCTCTTGAAAATCAATCCTGAATATGGAACAGATTTATTGCAACATTCCTTACATTAGCAAAGGAGATGGCTTGCCAGAGCAGAGATGACTGATGGGCTGTTTTTTTCAAGCCAATGCCCGTACATGCATACCCAGACATTCCTTCTTCTCCCTGCCTTAGACAGCAGGTCTTCAGACTTGAACTGTGTCTTATCTGCCTATTATTTTAGTTCCTATAAAAATTTTGAGGTGTTGAATTTATATGATTTCTAATTCAATGTAAGGCATTTAGGCTATAGATCAAACAGCCTAGACAAAACAGCCAGTTTTGTCTGCCTGTGTATTTATCTTTTACAATAGCACCATTCTAGTCAAAATGTGCCTGTTTATTTAATTCTCCTCCTATCTAATCAGGGAGCTCATTAACGGTGAGTACATCATCTCATTCATTTTCATATCTAGCTGAAGCTTTGTAGGCCCTCAAAAAATGTTTATGAATGAATAAACAATAAAACCATGAGCAAAAGGAACATTTGTCTTTGGTGAAATGCTTTCTCTGTATACAGAAAAGGTTAGAAATGATAGACTTGAACAAAGTGGTTTCTAGAATGATGTCATCCTCCCTTTCTGATCTCCATCTCATATTGATTGGCAGATAGAGTTCGTGACCACTTGAATTACAACCAGAAATATTCCTGCTTCTAAATATCAAAGCATGTGATCACTATCATTTTACTTTTCTTAAAATTCTGAGAAAAAACCCTGAGGCAAATAAGACTCACACATTGACAAGAGAAGAAAAGGCAGAGTTTATTGCTTGACTCAGGAAAGCGTGAGCCCACATGTAATGAACTAGCATTACCCTGAGAAGAGGTCAACACAAAGGGTCACAGTAAGACTAGGTCTATGAAAGGTCCATCTGAAGAACACATTCAAAGACAAGGCAACACTGCTTAACCTTCATGTGGATATTAGTGCTTGGTAGACAGCATCAGCCTGTTTTTGTGTGATCATTCCCAATTCTGAGTCTCAGTTAACATTTTGCTCACCAGAACACATAGAAAATTCTCTTTAAAAGCACATTGTTAATTTAATGGATTTGGTTATTATGTGGCTCAAATTTCAGCCTCATATTTATTGCGGTAGGGAATATGTTCTTTTGTAATTATATTCATCTTCTGAGTTTTAGAGTAGTAAAGATTCCTCTTAAGCAATCATACATAGCCATTTTATTTCTTCATTTTAAAAGCAGAATTCCCTGATAGATTATCTCGAACATCCCAGTTATCAATTCTGCAAGGTGCTTTGATTCCTGGGCTACCAGTAAGTTGGAATGTAAAGGTAGGGCTAAATTTTATCTGCTTTTTGTTTTTGGCTGTTAATGCCTTGATACTTCAGAAATCAAGGTGTGATTTTTTCCTAACACATTGAAAAAATAAATAAATTTTCTTTTATTTTCACTTTGTTGTTTTCACATCAAAATACCACCATGAATTTCATTCCATAGAAAGTAGAAAGGTGATTTACTTGACATGAGAATAATGCCGAAATAGCAACAAAAACAACAAAAATCCCTGGTTTTCCTTTCATATTGAGCTATGTAAATATATGAACCACTTCATCATAAAACACAATAAAATCACCTGCAATTATTAAAGACCATCTCTAAGTAAAAAAGTCTATTGAGAAATTAGAAAATGTGACTAAGGAAAAAAAATAAGGTATCAATCTGATAAGAAAACAACTCGGGTAGCCAAATATCCTGAATGACGTCATAACACATTTTTTTCTAAGAAATGGGGGTTCTTCAGCTGTTCTCATTTCCACTATCAGTGCTGTTTGTATTATTTTTGATTGAAGGTACTTCATCTACAGTCTACATGAGAAAAGGAACACTAAAGGATGTCTACCAGTACTGGAGATAATTCCTGTTTTCTCCCAGCTTGCTGCTTTTAAAGAGACATACGTTTACCATCAGATTTAAACTGCAATTAAAACCATATGTCAATTTTAAAAGACCTCCCTGGAAATTTAAAAGATTGATGTTGCCTCTTTAATCTGAAAACTGTCCAATCTTAAAACATATAATATCTCAGAACTTATAAACTTCCTAATAATAAAATATCTATTTTTTTGGTATTGATAGGTTTACTGGCTTAGATGTGAAGGCATTAGACAAAAACGAATTTTCTTAAGACTAAACTGTATTTAATGGTTTATTAAGTTATATTATAACATCTGAGCAAAATCACCACAATTCAGTTTCCCAAAAAGTACTCAGTAGAAACCTAGACATTAGTAAACAGCAGACTTCTGATTTTAAGATGGCAAACTTTAGACATTTCTCAAATTGTTTCTGTACTTACATATCATAACAATAGATTCAAGGAGAGTCAGAGTAGAAACTACATCTTTTATGAAACTCGCAGACACTTAAAATCCAGAATCACAATACGTAAAGAAATAAAATGGAAAAGTGGTAACTGACTTCGCATAGTGAGAATGCTTAACTCAAATTAGGGCCCATACTGGTGAATTTGCACAGAGAACTCTGGAAAGACACCAAAATTTCCATCTACCAATAAGAGATTATCCAATTAGCTTTTTTAGTATCTCACTCCTAATTTATAAAAACCAACAACAGCAATTATCAGAAAATATTTGAGGAAAGCTCCTTACTTCAAGAGACTGAAATCTAAACAAAATAACAAAGGAAAACTTGGAGAAATTGTTATATACCAGGAGGCAGAAGAAAATTCCCATACCACAAAAATTGATATTCTCATGAAATAAAAGGAAAAAACTGCCTTTTAACATAGGGACTAATTGTAAGGCTGGTGGAGGCCCCCCTCCCCTCCCTAGATCAAAAAAGAAAAGGCTCACGAGACCAGACCTGCCAAGGACAAAACTGCCAGGCCCCACTGAGAGAAACCACACCCAGATGTCCACCTGGATAAGAACGGTTTGGCTCCTGGATTCCACAAATACCTCCAGCCCCTCCTATTTCTCAATGACCACCAGACAGTCACAATGGAAAATCCCCAGCTCTTCCGCCAAGAATCCCTAGCCCGCCCAAAGGGTATAAAAGGCCTCGGCCCCTCCAAACGGAGGCAATTTCTGGGGCCTCCCTCTCTTGGGGCCCCAGAACCTAGTCCAGGAGTGTATAATAAAGCCAGGTGGTTTGGCCCCCACTCTGTCTGTCTTTTCTTTTTGCCGCCACTGAAAAACCTTACACTAACTACCATGAATAGATACTGGAAAAGAAGAACAATCTTTTGAAAATTTACAATATAATAGCTGAAATAAAAGAAATAGAATATATGAAGGATAAAATGAGTAAATCTCCAGAAAGAAATAAGAAGAAAACAAAAGAAGTCAAGAAATGGCCAAGAGTAGGATCAAGAACCAGAGAAAAACAACCAACTTGTGAAACTCCCAAAAATATAGAACGGAGTGACAGGAATTTTTTTTTAAGTAACTTAAATGTATTTTCCAGGACTCAAGGCATGAGTTTCTGTTAGGTAGATAGTGAGGGATTTGGGTTCTCCTAGGGACAAAGGTGCCTGGTGCTTTGGTGCTACCTTGAGCAATTACCACACCTGAAAAGAAGGACAGGGTGAGCACCCCTAGTGGTACTGCCCCACCCTTGATCCTGCCCCAAGCAACTGCCACACCTGGGGGATGAAGGAACTCCTGCTAATCTACAAAAGAATGAAGGGAATCCCCCCAGCCCAGGGCCAGGCAGCCCAGGCACAATAGGATTTGGAAAGTGACCTTGAGTAGCCTAAGGCTAATTAACAAGTGGTTACCTGATCATCAAAGTGGTTCAGTGATAATGTCTGAACCATAAGGAGGGCCCAATCCAAACACTATAAAACAAGACCTTAGACTATTCCCAGAGCCCTTTTGTTACGTTCATTCGCCCATTGTCTCTGGAGAACTTATCTTGCTCTTGCTCTGTAAACCCATCGTGCCCTTCCTCAATAAACTTCATTTCACACTCACCTTGCTTTTTGTGTCTCTGGTCATTCTTCAGCCAAGAGCATACCAAGAACTGAGAATAGACAACTGCAGACCTGACATTTCCAGACTGAAGAGATTCTAATCACAACTACAACTTAAACTTTTCCAGGTTTTGTGTTTATTATATAAAATTGTTTATAGCTGTAGAGTTTAAGACAAAAATATAAGTAAAATAAAATTTACAGGTTTGTTGCATAGAAACACTGAAAACATGGTTATGTCTACAACCCAATAAAAGAAACAAACACTGTCAGAAACACCTCCTGGTTCACATTTTAGATTTCATTCATTCAATAATAACTTTCTGAGCACCTTCTATATGCAAGCACTTGTGAACTAAAATAAAATCTTAAGACTCCCCCCCACCAATGAACCCCATCTTGGGAAAGGGGTTATCATAAAACTGAATTGTCTGCATTGAGGAGGGAGGTCAGACATGCCCCATCATGCCTGCCTCCCTTTGTAACCCATTAACAGGCCTAAGGGTATGCAAGACAAACCTGCAGGTCCTCAATTTACACAAGAAATATATGTCTGGTGGCTTGTCTCAGATTAACAGAGCTCCTTATCTTAAAACATTCCAAGCCTTTAGACAAAGCTTCCAGTCTTTAATCAGTTACAAGTCAAAGGATCTTTAAACCCACCTATAACCTATAAGCCTTCACTTCAAGATGGCCAACCTTTTTGGGCCAAACCAATGTATGCCTTCCACGTATTGATTTATGACTTTACCTGTAACCCCTGTCTTCCTGAAATGTATAAAACCTAAACTGTAACCCAGCCACAGCGAGTCCGCTTGCTCAAGGCTTCTTGGGTGTGGCTCCGGGTCATGGTCCTCAAATTTGGCTCAGAATAAATCTCTTTAAAATTATTTTACAGAGTTTGGCTTCTTTTCTGTTGACACACTGAATTGTTATAGGTGCTAGGATATAGTAATGAATAAAACAAAGTACCTGCTCTTATGGGGCCTCTGTTCTAGTGCAAAGCTAGAACAATGAAAACAAAAAGTACAACAGTAAGTCACTGAGTATTCATAATTGACCAAGTCTTATCATCTTGGAAACAACTCTCAAGTCTACGCCATCATGTCATCACTATCCTTACCCCAGCAAAATCCACCACTGCTCCCATCCCTGAACTCTATGACTGCTTTCTAATTAGTCTTTGGGACTCCACCTAGCCTCCTGGAATCCACTTTCCACTTGAGGGTTTGAATAATCTCCAATGAATGCAAATCCTTTCATCTCCTCCTTGCCTCTGGGTAGTGTATTAATTCCTTAATGAGACTCTGCATGCCTACTCCCACTCAGCTCTTCCTGGCTTTATTTTGCACCACTCTGTAAACTCCCAGACTCATCTTCCTTGTTTATACCGTCATCTTGATTCTACAGAAAGACTGATTTTCTTTTAGATCCTGCAGTGAATAATTTCTTTCCTATAGACTCCCATCCCGTCATACATGATTTTCTCTTTGAACAGAATGTACTCTTCACTCTTCTCCACGTCCTCTCCTAATTATCTCTTAGCATAAGCACAGTTTTCTCTTGAAAATTTCCTCCTGCCCTGCCCTAGCCCTAGTCTTGGTTAGGAATACACTTTGCCACTGAACTCATCCCACAGGGTCTGTCTTTCAGTACTTGATGTTCCTCATTAGACTCCCTGCCCCAGAAGGAACTTGTTTATTTACTGTTAACATCTCCAATGCATTGCACAATGCAAAATACTTAGCAGACACTCAAAAATATTAATTAAATTAAGAAGAGAGCCAATGAATTAAAGATTATGCAATTCAAACATGGAATCAAAGCCATGCTGTTGTCAACTGGTGGTGGTAGAATAAAGTGACTGATCTGAAAGTATTTTCACTGTGCTTCTTCATTTTCTCCATGAAAATGTCAACCCAAATACTCGGAATGGGGTCATCCTGTGGATTGCCACCACATTCTTTAACAGTTAACTAGACACTGTGAGCATTCCTGGCTCTCATCTTCAATTCAACTTGAACAAAATTAAAATTAGGATCCTTTTCCTCAAACTGGCTCCTTTCTCAATACCCTTTTTTTGTATCAAAAGAAAAAAAAGGTAAATGAATTAAGGAATTCTACTGTCCTTCATTTGTATATACACTCAGTGGTAAATTCTTCACATTTTTTTTGTCTCTCAGATTTACACAGCTTCATGACCATCCACTCCCCTGAGCCAGGCTTTCTACGACATTGATACCTTCCGTTACTCTTGCATGTACTCATATGAAAACTGCTGCCTTCGAATTGACTTATTTAAAGCACTGTTTTTCATTGAGCACTTTTCTTTCTTTCTTTCTTTTTTTAGAGATGGAGTCTCACTATGTTGCCCAGACTGGCTTCAAACTCCTGGACTCAAGCGATCCTCCCACCTTAGCCTCCCAAGTCACTGGACTATAGGTACACACCACACTGGGCTCACTGAGCATTTGAATAATGTTTTCCTATTGGCACATGCAGCTTCTTCTGTATCTCTTAAATAGTTCTACATCATCTTACCTTAACCGCCTTCTCCTGGATCCTCACTTTGTTATAAAATGTAAACTAAAAAATTATAGGCAATTTCATACTGACACTGAGCATACGCAGTTTCCAATGTACTTTCTTGATTTTTCTTTTCCTTTTTAAAAATAAGTGTTTTCTATTTTATTCTAGAAATTGAAATTCAATTCTTTGAGGTCTTCCAACTTTATCCAGAGTTAACTGTGAACATTTTTGCAGCTCTTTCCTATGCTCAGCTTAAGTCTCTAGTTTTACTTAGTTTTTTTCTTTTTAAGTGTTTAGCATCTCTCTTTGCTTAAAATTATTTTTGTTTTTGGCTTCTTCTTCCCAAAGTAGTAAAAACGAGTGTATCTCTTTCCAATAAAAATGATAAATGAAGTCAAAGCCAAAAATATCTTAAAATCTAAGGACTTGAAGCTATATTTTCCTGTTTTTAAAAATTCACTTATTTTGCATGTTGCTGACTTATTCTGACTGACTGCCTCATTCTATATCTTCCCTGGACAAGGAATAGCACTTAAATAATTAATTGTCATTACAACATCATAATAAGTAATAAATGGGAAGTGGTGAAACATTTACAAAAGTAAACACTTTTAAAAATGTCTATAAATGTATATGAAAGATATTTTCTAGGAAGAAAAAAGATTGGTGTTTGCTAGATATAAAACTTATCTAACATTGTACTAGAAACATTAGTAACCAAAAGTATAATTCTGATTTTGAAAGAACTTGAATAATACTTAGTTTTACATTTAATTTTTCATCATCTATGACAAAACTTACTCAACCAAATAAAGATTATCTGGGAGTAGATTGTGATTGTCTGGAGATAAGCTAATAATCAAGATGATAATACACTATTTTTAAGAGTTAGACCTGGCACGGTGGCTCACACCTGTAATCCTAGCACTCTGGGAGGCCAAGGTGGGCGGATCGCTCAAAGTCAGGAGTTTGAAACCAGCCTGAGCAAGAGCGAGACCCCATCTCTACTATAAATAGAAAGAAATTAATTGGCCAACTAAAATATATATATAGAAAAAATTAGCCGGGCATGGTGGCACATGCCTGTAGTCCCAGCTACTCGGGAGGCTGAGGCAAAAGGATTGCTTGAGCCCAGGATTTTGAGGTTGCTGTGAGCAAGGCTGACACCAGAGCAAGCCTGGGCAACAGAGTGAGACTCTGTCTCAAAAAAGAAAAAAAAAAGAGTTAGGCAGCCAATGCATAAAATCATTCATTGAGACATGAATACTTGTCAAAGTTAATATTTTAATACATGTCTAATAAAATATCATTAAAGTACATGTACTTGGGTGTCAATCACCAATATTTAACAAAACCATTCTGAGATCTCGAGAGAGAAAGATTGGGTTTTTATCCATTTAATCTATGATATTGATAATAATTTTATATAGATGAGGTTTAAACAAATTAGAAGTATAAAAAATGTTGGATTCCTTGGAATCATCTTTAGATGCAAGTTTTAAAATGAATCAGTCTTCAAATTCTATTATTAAAATATAAAATTTAATTTTAGCTTGGAAGAGGTAAGAGACATGTGCAGTACAGATTGCATTTCTAGTTTGACATAGCTCTTTAAATCTTAATCTCTATTAAAGGGAATAGTAGCATATAATATATGCATATTTACGATATGTAAAAATGACTTAATGATAATTAGGAAATAATTATATTAAACTACAAAATCCATACCATAAAGACAGGAAAACTAGGGTAACTCAGATAAAACAAAGAGATAAAATTGGGGTAAAATAAAGCATTAAAATATGAAATCTAGAATTTTTTTAAAATAAGAAGGTCACGGAAATTCTCTAAGGTAATAACAGAAAAGAAGCAAAAACTAGCAAACAAGCTGAGTAGAGCATTAAAATGTTAAATTTTTGGAATGAAAAATGTTTAGAAAGCACGCAAAATCAATAGCATAAGTTAATGGGACTGACGTGGGGAACAATCACTGAAGATTCTAGTACTTTTCTGTTACTGCTTTCTATAAGAGGTATGCAAATATGATGAGATAAGACTGTGCATAACTCCACCAGCAAAAAGCAAGGGAAGCAAATAGCCTCCTTTTTCCTATTAACTTTCATTTCATTTTGTTACAAAAATATTTATGTCCTAAGGAATTCTCTACAAATGACAATTTTCTGACAAAATATATGAATCAAATTAATATTCAAAACATAATAAACAAACCTTTCTGGAGTTTGGAGTTTTTTACCTTTTTCTTATCAACTGCAAAATCCCTGCTTTAAAGAAATGTAAGCTAGGATTTCATATTAGTATCTTGTTGCACAGAATTTGCCACCGCTTTTACAAGACTCTTTTTAAGTTATTGAGTTGTTGAATGCGTGCAAATTGCAAAAACTGTAATTCATTCTATGGTGAACCATGGTATAAGTATAACTTTTTCAAGCCTTAAAAATATCTGAAGAGAGAGGCAATGTTTATAAAGTATGGCTTTCAAATGGAAATTTAAATTGAAACAGATTAAATTAAAAAGTCTACTTTGAGAGGAGAGAAAAGAATAATAAGTTCTTATGTATTGTGGTGAGATTGAAACTTGGGCTGCCTCTTAGTAGTGCAACTCGGAAATACCTTATCAAAATTTTGAATGTTTATACCCTTTGCCCTAAATATTCTACTTCTAGTTATTTTTCCAACTGATGTAAGCACATGTGAGCAAAGACTATGCACAAGGATGTTCAAGGATACATTGTTTATAGGGGCAAAATAAAGCATCATTAGTGCAGAATGGCTTAAATAAAATTCATAAAACATTAATAATGATTCGAACTACATGTACTGCTTACAGCCCTAAGCCTAACCCTAACCTCAACTTTAGACTGGGTTGTCTAATTTAATTGTATTAAATTACAAAAGCAAAGTGAAGCACAGTGTACATATAAGTGCTCTCATTTGTACCGTGTTTCCCTGAAAATAAGACAAGGTCTTATATTTATTTTTCCTCAAGAAGACACCCTAGGGCTTATTTCCAGGGGATGTGTTATTTTTTTTTTTGAGTACGGTACAACAATCTACATTTATTCAAATATAGTTAAGTCGTCTTCTTCTGGAACATCATCATAACTCTCCAAACCCCAAATTCCATCCTGAATTTCCTGGGACTCTATTTCCTTTAGAACCATTGGCCCCAATCTCTCATGTCGAGCAATAGAGCTCTCATGGGGCAGATGAGAAGGACTGCTCATCTTCTTTACCGCATGGGTTGTGCAGATACGCTGTGTAGCCACGCCCATCACTAGGTCTTATTTTCCAGGTAGGGCTTATATTGTGCAAATGCTTAGAAATCCTGCTAGGGCTTATTTTATGGGTAGGTCTTATTTGGGGGGAAACACAGTACATACATTTTTAAAGTAAATGAGTGAATTTTCCAAGACATACATATATGTTATTACATAGACTTATGATTGTGTAGAAGAAATTGATTAAGCAGCATAGTTCAGGGAGCTCAGTTTACTAAGCTATCACAGTCCTAACATCTTAACAAGATACTTGAAGATGGAAACAGGATTGTCTGATTGAAAGATGTGAGGGAGAAAATGCCAAGGGATACAGCTGGATCAACTGGTAAGCTGTTCAGTCATGAACAATTTCATCAAAAACATCAGGGGTTTATGTGATAAAATGATGAGTCACAAAAGAATATTGAACCACTGAATGTGGAACAGAAGAATGCTGTGATTAGATTTTTATATTGGGTGATCACTCAGCCAGGAGCATAAAGGATGATGGATTCAGTACAAAACCAAAGGTGGGAAGATGAATAAAATGACAATTGCAGTATTTCATGGAGAGATGACAAAGGCCTGAATTCAAGCAGTGGCAGCCAGAAACTCCACTGGATAAGCAAGATGGAAGGGATGAAGAAGCAATTTAAGGAGTACATTTGTTAAAATTGGTGATTAATTAATTAAATTAGAGGAGAAAGTGCTGATGATGTTATTTTCTGCCTTGTTCTTAGAGGTTTATAAATATAAAATGATATACATGTAAATATTAGATAACAATTTTAATTCATTAAATACTTATAACAGCTATATAAGGTAGGTGCTAATATTGTCATCTTCACTATACATATGTGTAAATAGGAGCACTGCCAGATTTAAATTACTTGCTCAAGGTCATGCAGTCAAATGGTGGGCTCAGAATTTACAAACCAAGGCAGTTGATTGCCACTGGGTGTGCACTGAATCACCACATTCTACAACCCCACAGGCTTCCCTGATGACTTCTAGCTTCTAGGATGATGCCTGGATCCCAACTTGGGTGAATGGGTGAAAAAAAAAACACCACCAATCCAATGGAGGAGAAGCTGGATCGAATGGAAAGACCAGGAGGCCAATTAAAGGCTTAAAATTTGAAGTGCTTGTAACACACTCAAGTTGAGATATTTAGTAGGAGCTTAATGTAGAGAACAAAGCACCAGATATAAATCTCAAGCCTCTGGCAAAAAGATGGTATGCGAAGATACAGGCACAGGAGTGGTTTTCTAGGAAAGGAGATCCCCAGTCTTTTGGCTTGTTCATTGTTATGCTCTACATACACTTCTGTAGGGTGTCTTTTAAATATGTACCTGTAAAGTCAACAGACAATGACTGGCACTAGGAAAATAAGGTCATTTTAGTCATTTAAGGGAAATCTGCGGAGAAAAGCACTCTCTCAGTAGCTTTTCCTGTGAAATTGTTCCTGTAGCTTCTCCTACCCAAAGACAAAACCACAAACAAAACTAACCAAACAAACAAAGTCATCTTTTCCTCACCTACCCAGCTGCTAGTCAGGGAAACCCACAACTTCAAATAGACTTCTTCCAAGTCTTGGAGACAAATAATTTCCTACATCCTCACATCAACACCTTAGTTATAAAGACTGAGATCAAGGGACCTAAACAAAGTTGAATAGTTAACCATGAGGTACCTGTGATGGATAACGAATAGTACTGAGAAACAAATCTTGGGATAATCAGGAATTTTTCCCACAATCCTTCTATTACTACGATTGCAAGAATCATAGTTGAGTGAAGAACCGGGGTTTAATGAACATCTACTGAGTACTGGATCTTGGGAACGGCGATAGTGTCTATGCTAGCACAAGCTTAGTTACAGATTGCAGGTCTTCATCTTTTAACAAAAGTATTGGTTATTTGGTCTCTAATATTCCTTCTGGCTGTGAATCTCTGTGAAATTTTATTGATACGATTGTGTCAGCAAGAACTATTATGTCTTTAAGAATATTATTTCCTATCAATATTTATAAAAAGATTTTATGTGAGTAGGAATAAGCTAATGAGATTTAAGACTCGGAGAAATTTATAATATTATTGCATACTGGATTTGCAATACATAGAAAAAGTTAAAGTGGATATAGCAAATATAGAAGACCTTTATCAAAAAGGATAGCAAATATTTTAATTTTTGTTGGCAATGTATTCGTTTTACTTTTTCCATCAATATTAAACATCCTAATTAGGGGCCTTTAAATTTGAAAAGTGGAATTTCCGAGATAGATTAATGAGTTGAAGGGAACAGTCTGGCTAAAAGAACAGAACAAGCCATTTTATTTTTCTGAATATTGAGACAAAAATATGAGAACATTGCAAGAGATTGATAATGAGAATTAATCATTTTCCCTGTAGTTTGTGCAATTTTCTCTGCTAGAAGAACATCTCAAACTCCACTGGTAACATTAAATTTGCTTTGTGAGTTGAAGAAAAAGCTACACTTAGCAAGTTTGTTCCAAGTGTTTAAATGCTGATTTCAGAAATAATTAGCGAGATGACTTTGTCAGTATCAGGACATTCGCCAAATTTTCTCTCTGAAAAAAACAGTCCATTTCATTTTCAGACAACTCTAAATGGTAAAAGGTTGCCCTCGTCTTAAACCGAACTTTGGTTCCCACTGATTTCTGTGGGTTGTTCCTGGCCCTCCATCTAGAACTATGCATGATATCGTCCATAGCACACCCTTTCAGATGTTTGAAGAGCTAAAGTTCCTCCTAAATGACATCTTATCCAAAATAATTATCTTTCAAACATTTCCATGTGGCATCATTTTGAGACTTCCTACCTGTTAACACTTTTCTGATCATAATTTTGTAAATATTCCTCTTTAAAATGAGACTCTCAAAGCTTAAAAAAATATATATATATTTCCTTTCTTCCTTGTTCGAGCAACTCAGATAGGGTGAGCTTTTTAACTTTCTTCTATCAATGGAGCCTTAATGCCTTGGTTTTTTTGTTTGTTATTTGTATTTGTCGCCACACCACCCACCCTATTGGTTTACACTAGATACAGAGATTTTATTAAACTAAGTTTTCTTGTCTTGTACTTGTGAAGATTTTGCTTGGACCTGGGCATGATTTCTGTGTTTATGGCTAGATAACTGTGGTTTCAGCTGGTTGGCCATGCCCATCCAACCTTCCTTTATTATGCCCTGCAGTTCTTTACTTCCTTCAGATCGGTATTTGTCCTCTTAAACAACATTTTCTAGGAAAAACTTTAAACCGCTATGCACTCACCTACATGTCATGTGAATAAATATATGTATCTATGTCATAAGACACTGTCAAATGCTTCATTGAAAACGAAGTTGTAGAAAATAAATAATCTACGGCATCAGATTGAATAAACTAATTTTGGATTCTTGCAATGACTAATTTTTTAAGTAACTACAAACCAGGCACTTAATCCTGGAAATGAACTATGGATCATCATGATGCTACCTGTTCGCTAATTCCTTTTGCTCTCCCTTTTAAATTTTAGAAAGCCACTGTATCTGCATTTTCTGGCACCTTCTGAATGCACACCAAGGGTGATCGAAGAACAACCTGGGATGGTAGTTCTTGCAGCAGCCTCCTGAGCTGTGATCATCTGGTCCTGGGAACTTTGGATCATTTCACCTGGCTCAGTATACACTTTCTCTGTCCTCACCTAGTCTAGGCTTCAAACTTCATAACCATCCTTTGTCTACTGTTTCACAGCAGACAATTCTCTTGTGAGAGAAGACATAGGCAAAGTGGAGACTGAGTGGCTCTACCATCCATAAATTACCTCCAGTGAAAATAATCCTCAGTAAGACGTAATTTCTGCTCCACTAGTATCATCTGTTCAAGAATATTCTTATAACCTTGGAAGTCTGCACAACTCTGAAGGCCACATGCGTGTCTTCAATATATCCAGAGATTTTATTTTTTGAGATTCACCATGTAGTTCACTTTCTTTTTTTAATTAACATTAAAATTGGAAGTTTCCTCTGACTGGAGGTAGAGGGGAAGGCAACACACTAAACATTTGTACCCCCGTAATATGCTGAAATAAAAAAAAAATTGGAAATTTCTTTGTTTGCAGGGCACTTAACTTTTCATGAAGAAAGTTTTCCTCACTTTATTAATCGACCAGAGGAGTAATGACAAGCAAAGACCTGTAAAGAGACAATTGCTGGACTGTGATTCAACCTCCAGACTTTGAGCAGCAGAGTTCAAGTCTACGTCCCTACAAAATTGCAAATGCATCTGTGCTATAGAACTTCTGATTACCTTTAAAATGGTTCCATTAAAGACTATTATAATTCCTCTGTGTCTCTTTAACAGCTCTAAAAGCTCTACTCAGATTTTAGGACACTTAACTACTCTTGCTTCATTTTAGGCTTTAATATTCAAATCACCCTTTTAAAATTTTTGAGACAACCCATCTGCACTGCTTTCACATTTTTAGTCTTGTATCACTGTTGCTTATTTTTAGAGATTTGGGGAAAAGTTATTTTATCTGCCTCTAAGTTTGTTTCTTATTTTTTTCCCCGTCCAATTTTTTCACTACTTTGTTCTCAGATAGATCTTTTGAAAACACAAATCTGATTACTTCCTCTGCTTAAAATCTTCCGGTGGCTCCTAATTATTCATTTACCTCCACATCAGATTGGAAGAGATGAACATCTGCTTGTGTTCACAGCCCTGAGCCTACTACAGTACTTGGACTATGGGAAGCCTGCAATTAATATTTGGTGAACAAAAGGAATGCACAGTAACTAAATTATGTAAATATACCATTGTGTTTGTCCTCAGTCTTTTGTTTATCCATACTTTTTTGCCTAATTTTTAGTTTTGGATTCTAACTTATCAGAGAGACTGTTAGAAAATATCTGTCTTTTATTTCCTCTAGGAATTTTTTCAACAGTAGGAATTAAAACAATAGCTTCATAGGATTTTAATTTTTCTTATTGTCCTAACACTTTGACAGTATTTTCTAGTGCTTCCTATTATTTTTCTAAATCCTAGTATCTTTTATTTGTAATCAAAGATTTATTTCAAAAAGCCTATCATTTAAAAATATTTGGCTTTTATCCATGAAAAGCTTTTTAAAACTCATTTTAATCTTTTTCTTTTAATCTTTTTCTCCCTCTAGATTTAATATGCTTACCTAAACTCACCAGAGACAACTTCAGATTTGCATTTCTGAGGTATCTTTTAAAGTACTTGACCTTGTACTTAACTTTCTGGTTAGCAGATTAAAGGACTTACATTTCTGAAAAAAACCTCTATTTAAAAACTGTATCTAGGACACCTGTGCATACCAAGAGGGAAAATTCTAGAGGAAGATCTTTAAATTTCAAGAAAGTATCCTTCTTCTAGATAATAACATCGCATAAAGCGTAACTGTGGGCTAATCAAAGCATTCTATTTCTTTTTTTTAAATTTAATTAATTAATTTATTTATTTAAGCATATTATGGGGGTACAAATATTACGGTTATGTATATTGCCCAT